>CM074721.1:80350037-80822537 GCA_037306005.1 Rhinophrynus dorsalis
GTCATGCGCTCACAAGGACTTAAATCTAATGGGCGTGGGGTGTACGTGCCTCCAGCCACAAAAATTGACATGTGCACCAGCTTTTGCTTGGGGAGGTTCATCTGAAGCATTTAAGGGACCAGGTATAATTGAGGTGGGTGGAGAATATGGTCAAGAAGAGGAGGAGACTATTCTGAAATGGTTGGGTAATATAAGGAACATGTGGGAGGGAAAAGCTGAAAAGTGGGAGGGGGCACATGGAACTCTTCAGTCTAGTGGAGGCTTAACCTAGTAAAGGGGTTATGTATGCTATAGGTTAACCCTTTTAGTTCTGATGCACGCCTTAAAAAATGTGCACTTCCTATTTGATATTTTCCACCCTCTCTGAATTTCTATCGGTCTGGAAATTTCATGCACACTGAAAGAAAGTTAAAAGACCCTCATTTGGGATGGGTGGGATTTCAGGAGCTGACATCAAAAATGAAAGCTAAGTTGTGTTTTATTTTCTTCCTTTAAAAAGCTACCACACCTGCTGCCCCTTTAAAGTTTTTAGGTACAGGTGGCTGAGGTCCCACAAAGCTGTGGCCCTTCTGCACCCACCTAGTTCCATTCTCTCACTTTTCACCCTTACATTCTGCCATTTGATAATACCAGTGCTCACTGGGATCATTTATGTCTCTGCTCATATCTGTTAACTTTCTGAGTGCTGGATGGGTGTAACCACTCTGACACTGAAAGAGTCTACCCATTAGATGCTAAATAGATTCCAGTTCATTCACCATCATCCAAGGGATTATCCCTTTGTGTGTCAAAGAGGTGTCCAAAGCATTACACAAACATGGTATAGAGCATTAGTTCTCCATTTATTTGTTGCTGTTATAGAACCCTTAAAATATGTGAAAGCCTAACAGTGAATTTATTTAATATCTCTATCGCATTGCACTGTAGTCAAGGAGTTAATCTAGTATCAATATACAATATATCTAACATAGTAACATAGTTGACGAGGCTGAAAAAAGACATGCGTCCATAAAGTCAGCCCATGCCAAAAACACCCCTGTTGATCCAGTGGAAGGCAAAACAAAAAATAAAAAAACCCTGAAGCCATTTCCAATTTAGCCCCAAGTGAAATTTTGAATTCTAGTTGGGGCTAATAACGTAACCCTTTAATGACACATTGCTTCTTAATGCGTTGCATACTCCTTTGGACCTCAAGGGGTTAAAGTGGACCTGTCACCTTGATTCAGGTTTGCATATTTAAAAATTTCATGAAAACCTGCCAATGTATCATGTTAGAAAATGCCCAACAAATGTACAGTTAAAGGGATAGTAATGTCAGAAAAAAAGTATTAACTATATGGTAGATACAATTAAGAGAGTACTTGCATTTATTCGTATTTCTCAAACCGTTATGGTTTGAGAGATATAGGAAAATAAAGTTCTCTGGTCCCTCCCCTTTCTGTTTGATGAGCTGTAAAGCTGTCAGAAGCAGATTCTGGTCGATTGACCAGATGTGGCTCTCAAGCAGTGCCAATATAATGATATCTAAAGATAAATACTTAATTTGGAACGGTCTACAAAGTGTACCTGGCTTGCAAGCACACTTTGTAGATCGTTCCAATTAAGTATTTAGTTCAAAATAGCATGATTTCAGCTCTGCTGAAGAGCCTCTGGTCAAATGACTGAAATCTGCAGCTGTCAACTAGATGGCAGACTTGAGTAAAACAGCCAGGAAAAGGTCACTTTAGCAAGACTTACATTGATGTTAATCTTTTTTTAATGTCTACAATATTAAATCAACTTAAAATTAACCATTACTATCCCTTTAAGGAGATTTTTATACTTGATACCATATGTTAATATATGCTAATTGTGCTACCCATGCAGAACCAGTGACTGTTATTATGCTAATTAAGCATCTCAGTGGTGTTTCTTATGTTAATAAAGGTTTTCAGTTACATTTCATATGTTTAAGTAACTCTGTGTTGCATCAGGAGACTTTCACCTTCACTTTTCCCAGAAATAAAAGTTTGACTATTTCTTAACCCCTTAGTGACAGCTACGTCCGCACGCGGCTGTCACCATAACGCCCGTCATACAAAAAAAAAAATGCCAAATGATTCCGGAGTCCCTGAATGGCATGCAGCCGCACGGAGACCCAGACTTCTGGTACTACTTCCGGGACTTACCAGGTACATCCTCTGTCACTAAGTGACAGTTTTTGCGGGACGCACCTGGTAAATCCATTGTCGGGAAGGTGTAATAGGGATAGTACAACTTTAAAATTACTAATCCCAATATTGTAGGAGTCAGATATTGGGATTAGTAATTTTAAAGTATTACTATCCCTTTAAACTATACATGTGCTGGAATTTTGGTTACAAAAAACCATAGGCAGTTTTGAATGAAGTTTTTACATTTGTAAAAAAAAAAAAAAAAAATCAATGTGACAGTTCCACTGTAATGAAGGTTACAAGTATATGTGGTAGTTATTTTAAAAGAACAATAAACTTTTTTATGAAAAAAATATATATTGTAGGGCATTTCCTGTTGAGTAAAATATGGGTACTACCACTGCTGAGAGATGCATATTTCCAGCTCTATTACAGTTTAAACCAGTTTTTGTTATTTTTTACATAAGCAATGCCCTCTAGTGGTCAAATTCCAATTAGTTATTATGTTAGATTATAATGTGGAGGAAAGTCAGTGACATACAGTTCTCCATAGAATGTGATAGAAACTGCCTGTCACTTCCTGTCAGTTAGAACTATCAGGAAGTAAACACAGTAAATTCACTTCCTGGTTATCCGAACGGTTATAAATGTTGAATAAAACAACTGACAGCGGTAGAAGTGCTCTTGTTTTACTCAGCAGAAAAAGCTCTATAACATAAATGTTTTCATAAAAAAAGTTTACTGCTCCTCTCATGATTAAAACAATAAAAACAAACAAATTGTGCATATCCATTTCTATAAATATACATTCTAAAGTCAAAGTTCATATTTTAGTCAAAGTATTTAAGGAGAAAATGGGGCACCCTGATTGGATGTTGTCAGCGAACCATAGTGCAACAGCATCCTAGCTGAGAAACACTGCCTTGGGTTCGAGAAGCACTGGTATGGAGATCCAGCGTTTGGTCTGCCCTGCCTGCCAATGTTTACTAGCAGTCTATTAACATTTTCTCATGTCAGACATCATGATCGGCTGCATAAAGTCCATACCTCTCCAATAAAATCCTCACTAACTGCTTTCACTTTATCCTTTTACTTTGTCTGCTCCACCTCCTACAGCTTTTTATTGAGGAAGCAGATTCTTCCAATACTTTCCCAGGCTGAGCTGGGCAGTGAAACCTGAGATTTGGGACTATTTGACATCAATGGTTTCCTGGGCCCTCTCTGGCAATTAACTAGTTAAATTAATGAATAGGGGAGGGAACAGATCTGACAGATTTCAATCGTAGTGGAGGGTGGGTGGAGCTCTGAGGGGGATGATGGTCATCCTGGGTATGTTTGAGGTTTTATGGGGGTGTTCATTACTTGTTTAAATTTAATGTAACCCACCCCTCTGGCACTCAAAGGGTTAAAAAAAAATTACTTAACCCCTTAACAACCACCTGATCTTGCAAGGGGTGACCGTTAAGGACCACGGCAGATTAATTCTGGGATGGCAGAATGACGTGCAGTCGTGCTGCCATCCCAGAATTCAGTGACGTGATATGTAAGTTTGTATATGTGTGCGTGTATGTGTGTGTCTGCATGTGTGCATATTTATGAGTGTATGTCTGTATGGGTCTGTGTGTGTGTGTTTGTGTGTCTGTTAAGAGATATATGTCTAGAGTTGGCAGATCATCACTTTAGAACAAGCCACATATAACAAAATCAGGGGAGGGCTGGCAACTTGTGGCTCAGGGAGTAAATATAATCAAGTAGCCCAATTCTACTATTGTTCCAGACCACTGTAACACCCCACCCACTTTTGTTAGTTCTAAAATTGTCATTAATGTGTAAGGCAAGTGATACCACATATCTTACAGATGAAATGGGGCTATGCTACTGATACTATAGAGCTTACAATTTAAGTTGAGCTACACTAGTGATAATATAAATCTTACAAGGAAATTTGGTTATGCTACTAGTGTAGCTCCATTGCAATGGTAAGCTCTGTGATATCACTAGTATAGCTCCATTTACGGCAGCAAGAGGAAGACTGAGTGAGGCAGTGACCTACTGGCCCAGAATGTGACCAGCCCAGGGGGGCAATTGCCTTCTGCTCCCCAGGCCAACTCTCCCCTGATACAAATGCATAATGGAGGACTGCAGTGGTAATTACTAAGCTACTATGGTTACTGGGTATCTATGCAGCGTTCATTTTTTGAATGTGTCAGGTAAACACATTTGGAATGAAAGACACCTATGAAAATGTAATTCTGCAGGACTGCATAGTAATAAATGCAACCCTGCAGTGTGCGTTTTTCTTAAATGTCCCCCATTTAGAAGGCTACGTGGAAACCTTGTTTTAGCCCCTAGCCTGTGTTGCTTCTAACACACACACACACACACACACACACACACAAACACACACACGTATATATATTTTTTTAAAATAAATTAATCTTTGAACTCTTTCAGTGCTGGTTACTCAACTTTGGTTACTTTAGAGGGAACACTGTGAATGTTAGAGTGGTCTCAATGCATTACAAAGCAATGCACTGATCACCAGTGGCATAACTATAGGGGTCGCAACCGCGACTGGGCCCGTCACTCCAGGGGCCCGGCTGCCCCCTGCGACCCCCTCCTCCTGGCGCAGCAAGCTCCCTACCGTACTCTAGTAATGCAGAGAGCTGGGAGATGACATCATCTCCCAGCGCTCTGCATTACAGAAGAGGACAACGCGGGAGCACATCACACCAACTCGCCTCTCCTGCCACTCCACTGGACCACCAGGGATTGGGAGGTAGGAAATGGAGGCATTGTGGAGGGCCCGGGGGCCAATGTGTTCTGGGGTTGGGGAGGGCCCATGGCACTTCTTGCACCAGGGCCCGGACCGTTCTAGTTTCGCCTCTGCTGATCACCTTTCTAGCATCTAAGGCGTACCGTCTTAAATGCCCTTGAATACTGATAACCCTTGTGATGCTGCAGGGTTCAACAAAAGTTTTAATCTTTTTGAGAAATTTTAGGTCATATATTGTATATAGTCCTTAACCATTTGAGCATACCTGGGAATTCTCAGGATTTGACCCTGAGAGGTTTTGACTCAAATCTCAGGGTGAAGGGCCACAATCTCAGGGTGGGATAGTCCATTGTTACCTACTATGAGATCTGAAACAACTGACTGTCCTTTAAAGTGATAGTATTGTACCATTAAAAAAACAAAATTGAATTTTGTAGCCATTAAAAAATAACTGAAACGATGCTGGACCACACTTTGTAGACCATTCCAATGAAGTATTTATTTTTAAATATCACTATTTCGGCTTTGCTGAAGAGCCTCCGCCAGTCCCGATTCTCCTGTAGTCAGCTAGAGTGCTGACGTCAGGGAAAGGGGAGGGAGGGGGGAACTTTAACTGCGAAAATCTCTCAAACCATAAAGGTCTGAGAGATGGCACTGGCATTGTTTTAGTTATTTTTTAATAGCTAGAAGATTCAATTGTCTCTTGTGCAGTCAGGCAGTGAGATCTGTAAGTTGCAGCATGTTGAGAGCTCCTTGAGGACTGAGTGGCCCACCTTTTGGTTAGAGCAAGAAGGAACATTTTGGCAAGCATAAATGTTCTTGGGAGATCTAAGGGTGAATATTAATAATATCTCAGGGTCAGCTAATTTTAAAAGTTCCCAGCTATACATTTGAGTGGCACAAGCAAGGGTGCAAATATCCCTTTTAATGCAGGACTCTTATGAAAATATAATTCTGTAGGACTGCACACAGATCAGTGCAACTCTGAAGTGTGTGTTTTTACTAAATGTATTTAAATGGATTTCTGGTCAATTTAAGCAGAGTGGTAAGTGGTGTATTGATATGCAATGTGTTACTTTCACCTTTGACACTAAAACTATTAAAGGGAATATAGTTTTTCATCCCTGCCCTAAACTGAGACTGGTATATTAAGCAAAATTGGAGCAATTTTGGGGCAAATTGACAGGTGACTAGGTATCTCTTTAAATGCAGAACACATATGAAAATATCATTCACAATGAATGAAAATATCATTCACAAACATTGGTACAACCCTGAAGTATGTGTTTATTATGTGTATCTGCATTACACTGGGATATCTGGTCACATCAATAAAATGAGTAAGATTGATTTAAGATACAGACCATAAAAGCCTGAGATACAACAAATTTTCATTTTAGGTGTGCAAGGTTAACAATTTGAATGCCAAAGAGGCGTCCAGTGCATTGCAAAGCAAGCCATTGCACACTCCTCTGGCACACAACGTGTTAATCTTTTCGTTCTGGATTTCTTTTACATTTAGAATTAGGTGGGAACTGGAAGGAATAAAAGCTTACCTGTAGATTTCATATCGTTTTTTATTCTGTGCCTCTACACTCATCCCCACAGTCCCCAAGGGTTTAAGTATAAGATAATGAAAACTACTCTGTTTGCGTTCAGTTTCTTCCAATGCTTTAATTTTCTGCTCCTGCAGCGTTTCTTTAATGCTGTAACATTCTTACATTTTGAAGCAATACTAGCACATGCGTTTGGTGCAAGTCTATGGGTCAGAGCCAGACAAATAGAGGCAAATGTAGTAAGAAGAACCAGAATAATTCTGGGAAAAACTAACTACCATAAAAGAAAAATAAAAGTCCCTAAATCCCCATTGATTTAAGTGGTGCTTTTAAAAATGTCCACTGACTTTAAATGGAGATTTTAACCCTTCGAATGCCAGAGATGTTTCCAGTGCATTGTGAAGCAATGCATCGGAGACTTCTATAGCATTCAATGGTATAAAATCCCAGTTTAAATCAGACGATTTTTGATATCTCCCCTAATGGTGCAGTAAAACAAAAACCATAAGGGTTACTGAAGAAAAGGACAAAAGTGGCTGGTTAAATCAAATAAAGACCCAAAACTAACTATTCTTCCTCTTCATCCAGTAAATGGGTGGACAGCAGGGGAGATCCTTAGATTTCTCTTTAGGTAAAAGGAATTTCTATGTGATTCTGAGACCCCATATTAACTTATATAACCTATCTCATCCCACAGTATAGGAGATGAGGAGAAAGAGGGAGGATCACAACCCCACACCCCACCCCACTCCATATTAACCCTTTATGGACTAGAAGGATGTATCACATATTGCAAAGCATTGTGTTACATACTCCGCTGGTCCTTAAAGGGGAACTATCACCCCTATACAAGTTTGGCTAAAAAGTAAGCTTATAGAGCAGCTAGCTGGAATACTATTGTCTATTTTTAAAAACAAATTTCTTGTTAAATGTTTAACAATGATCCTGTGCCTCCCTTCCGGACAGACTGCTGGTACAGCTCTGCACCGCAGTCCGTCACTCCTCCTGTACTCCCCTCCCTCAATCCAGCATCCTCCGATTACAGAGGATTTCTGCATGTAAGCTAGAATGCACTCATTGGCCAGAACACAAAGTCCCCAGGTATGAGAATGGGGTTTCTGACAAGAGATCCCCATGACTTCCTCAATTGTCCTGTGAGAAAAGTCTGAACTGTATTACTGACGTCTCTCATTTCATTCTCTCTCTGGGCTACAGTTCCTGTAGAGAAAAGCTTTCAAGCTAGACACTTAAGAGCTATATGCGTTCCTGGGAACTCTCCAGGTCTTTCCCTGAGACACCAGATTTTGACAGTACTTACCCAATGGACAGTGATTCTCCCGTGGTGGTGTGTTTCTCGTGAAACTGCCCGTTTCTCCTAATTCTTGCCCTATTCCTCCTACTTCCTGCCTACTTCTCCTC
This sequence comes from Rhinophrynus dorsalis, assembly GCA_037306005.1. NCBI lineage: Eukaryota > Metazoa > Chordata > Amphibia > Anura > Rhinophrynidae > Rhinophrynus > Rhinophrynus dorsalis. The sequence goes on from CM074721.1 coordinate 80,357,942, forward strand.
CTTCCTTCCCTGTTCTGCCCTCTTACTACATACTTCTCGCCCACTTTATGACACAGGAACTGTAAATCCCACCTACTAGACTAGACACAAATTTCTTCATTTTCTTCCCCCTGGTCAGCAGCACATGAGCCCTCTCTAGGAGCACAAGGGGAGCAAGTTCTCAGGTATGGCTATATGGACTACGCACACAACCTACAAAGTGTCTTTGGGTTGCACTGCATCTTAGTACTAGTTGACGGTGGTCATTTTCTGACCCTACAAATAACTGAATGGAGCCATTTTGGGGCTGCATGTGCAGCCCCAGGCTTCATACTAGGTCTTCACCCATAGAAGTACGATAATTGCCCTTTAAGTCCCATCACATTGGCAGTCATTATCCCCTCCCTATCATAAGATCTAGAGGATAGTGAGATAGATAGGTGATGTCAGGAAACTGTCCCTGTTTGGTGAGGTCTTGTGACTGACCCCCAGTCAGGATGGGGTCCCCCAGTGCAGAGTTAAGTTACTCCACTTTGTATGTTCACAGTTATTATAAACTCCTTACACCACATCCTGCTCTAGACCCTTACATTTCTGTTTTATCTTAGGCCAGTAATACAGAATTTTTAACCCTTTGTGTGCCAGAGAGTTGCAATGGGTTGGATACCACTCTAGAACGCAAAGGGTTAATTGCGACTAACACAAAAAATGAAATAGATTAACTTATTTATTACATATCTTGCCTAAAAAGGTTAATGACATGTAATCATGAAGAGATTGCATTCACAATGAATTAAATTCTTATTAAATCAAGTCCAAAGCTGCAGATTTATCTTTCATCCGTTAAGTAAGCTTCATTACTTCAGGAACATGAGTAATTCCAATGCCAGAGCGGATGTATATAACATTAAAGATTTAATAATATCCTGTGTTCTTTGTATCCCACACAGATAGCAAAAGGTCTGATAACTGAAATTTGGACAAAACGGTTTGCATGTTCATTTAGCATTAAAAATACAGATATTCTTAGCAAGGCTCTTTGCCATTAGGTAATCCTTGTGCTAAACAGTTCTCTAGCACACTGAGGATAGCAGTTACCACAGACCATAATTATGCTTAGGGAAAAAAAAGAAAAAAAAAACCCTGTTGAACTGTTTTCTCCTCCATGGAAAAGTAGAGTTAAAGGGATAGTAATACTTCATTTTACCTTTATTTTATTTTGTAGGCATGAAAAAAACATGAAGAACAATATAAGTCTTATCTCTCAAACCTTTATGGTTTAAGAGATATTCACAAGCAAAGGTTCCCTCTCCCGCCCCTTTTTCCTAGTGTAAGCCATCTCTTCTCAGATGTGAATCTGGTTGTAAGACCAGACAGATAACTGCAGGGGACAATCTTCTTTGTATGAAAACAACGAAAGCCCTTCCCCCCTTGACAAGTTTTTCAGCTTTTTCCCTTATCTTAATTGAAGATTGTTCCTCTCTGCAGTCTACCTGGGCACCTCCCTTCTGATCTGGCTGAACGGGGGGGGATACTTTGTTTGTGAATATCTCTTAAACCATAAAGGTTTGAGAGATAAGACTTATATCGTTCTTCATGTTTTTTTAATGCCTACAAAATAAAATAAAGATAAAACAAAGTATTACTATACCTTTAAGTGTCTCTTCTGCTGATATGTTAACCTGTAGCCCTGAGCTTGAACTGGGATCCTTTGGGTTATGGGTCCTGCAACTTCCATGGTTACCACCAAAGGACCTTTCATCTGCAGGCTGTTCTGTAGCTGTATTGTCCTTTTTCTCTTCCTGTCTTTCCTGGTACCTATTGGTTAATGACCTCCAGCTGTACCTTGTTTAGAGACTATTTAAACCAGTCTGTCTGAGCTCCCAGTTCTCAGTTATTAAACCCGGTGGTGAAGACACCATTCCCTGTTTGCTGTAATTGGTTCTCTAGTTTGACCTCGGCTTTAACTTTGACTTCACTTTAACATCTGTCATGAATTACTGGCTTGCCTCAACTACTACTCTTCAGTTACCCACCACAGTACCTCTTCTTTGCCCAGTCTACCAGTGTACCTATCCTGGTGTGACTCCTTGCTCAACCAGGGGTGGGATATGTGGATTCGCGATGAGAACCTTTAATATGGTTTTGACTGCAGCGAGGTTCCACTGGTTTTTGGCTCCGCGCTTCCCAGCCTTGCACTCAAGCTTTGCTTCCTCTGCAGAGACATTGAGCCTTGGGCTTCTTTTTGGCCCTTTGTCCTGCCATTGTAATCCAGTCTCCTGTATTTGTGACATAACCACATTAGTTTCAAAAAGACAATAGCATGTAAAGAAACAAATACTAATAGTATCTGGTGATTTATGCCTCTTAAGAGAAACTAACACCTCCTAATAATGACCTCACTTACCTTATTATGGGCAAATACTCCTATTGGTCCCCAGGAATTTTGTGTTATGCCTTTGTTAAAGATTTTGTCCTGCAGGTTATGTCCATGGAGGCAGACATGACAGTTGATGGCAGTTTTTCAAACTGAAGCAGGTAGTGTGTAGGAGTCTACATAATACTTTGTGTCACAAATCATTGCACATTCCTCTGGTCCTTAAAGGGATATGTTTACCATGTGGTATGAACAGACTTTGATGTTCTGTTGTCCTAAGAGCAACGTCATGTTATCAATCGCTTGTTACACCAGTGTGCGGTCACTGGTTTGCTCCAAAGCCTTGCAGCGATACTAAACTTGCTTGTTACACCAGTGTGCGGTCACTGGTTTGCTCCAAAGCCTATCGGCTATACAAGTCAGTATTGGTCCCAGCGTGCGGACGCTGGTTTGCTCCAAAGTCTTGCGGCTTTACGATTCCCCTGTTGGTCTCAGTGTGTGTACATTGGGTTGCTTACGATCCTGTCAATTTGCCATTACCATCTGACTGCTGCTACTATCTCTGGGCTGCCCTGCCCGGTATTGGTAAGGCCGGTAGAACCTTTTGCCACATTCCATCTGAGGTTGCCTTACCCGGTATTGGCAGGGCCGGTAGAGCCTACATTGTGAATCTTTTGAGGCTGCCTTGCCCGGTAATTTGGTAAGGCCGGTAGAACCGTTATGCTATTCCATCTGCAGGTTGCCTTACCCGGTATTGGCAAGGCCGGTAGAGCCTAACATTCTGCTACTTCAGACTGTCCTGTCCGGTATATTGACAGGACCGGTAGAGTCTGCCTTCTGTCTTGTTATATTCTGTATATATCTGTATGTATGTGTTTGCCATCCTACGTTATCAATTTATTATTTCAATAACATTGATTTTTACCTAAAACTTGTGTCTGAGAGTCATAATAAACCGTGACACATGTCTGCACCATGGGCATGATATCCAGGACTGCCTGAATATATTATCTCTTCAACAAAGACACAAGGGCAAAATTCTACCGATTTTCTAGCCAAAGAAAGGTAAGTGGAGGTTATTGTTTGGAGACATTATTTCTCCTTTAAGGATAAGTATACTCAGCATAAAGAAGAAAAGTATGCTCAGTCTACATCACAACTGAACATTTTCGGTCCTTTTATGACCTTCATCGGGGTCCTTGAAGACCAGAGTCCAGCTCTGTATCAGCTGCGGCACGGGCAGTCTCTACTGCGCATGACTGCCCCGTGACCGGCTGGCGGTGGCACTGTGGCCCGTGTAACGGACTCTTCAACTAGTATTTATATATACAAGTAACTTCCAAACATCACTTAGATTCAAAGTCATTACGCCCTTTTTGGTGGTCTGTATCCAAGGAAGCGGAGTACTGAATCAGGAATATTTCCAGACGTTTTTAGTTGGATACCCCCTTCCCAAACTGCTGCGGTATATAATATAGACAATCACTATTTGGAGTCTCCACTGCGTGTGACTGCCCCGCGACCGTGTGCCAGTGGCACTGTGGCCCGTGTAACGGGCTGTTCAACTAGTTAGTTATAATAGGAATGTTGTAGTACTATGTTAGTATGGTACAAGTGTGCGCTGCACCACAATAATGTTGTATTGGTACGTACGGCATGGAGTGAGTGGAAGTTTGTATAATGGAATGTTGTATTGGTACCTACAGTATGGAGTAACTAGACGTATGTATAATGGAATGTTGTACTGGTGCACACCGTATGGTATACTGGACTTGGTTACAATGTAATGTATTAGTGGTACATACGTTATGGAATAACTGGAAGTTGGTTACAATAGGTATGTTGTAATGGTACATACAGTATGGTGTAACTGGATGTTGGTTATGATAGAAATCCAAAAAATGCTATGGCGCTATGAATATTCTGTTTCTATTCAAATCTCTAATGTCCATAAAAACTTATTAAATGTATATGTATGAAGTATCAATCATAAATCCAATATTCTGCTAGAATGTTCTCAAAGTCTCACACATAAACTTAATTCAAGTATCCAACCAACCCTTCTGAAATTCCAATATTGCAGTATTCTTAGACAGAATGTTTCTCCAGCGGTCGCTGCCCCTTTAATGCACCGGTGCCGTGCACAGAAGACTCGTAGTCACTAAGAGGAAACACAAAGAAAAGGGCGCAGACCCTACTGAGAGAATATCTGTGTATATGTACTTATTAAAGGCCCCCAATAAGGAAGGCTCACCAGATAATGGTAAATAGAATGCTCCTCAGGTTTTTGTAGTCCTCCGTCTTTCCTCCTGATTCGGACTTTCAAACCAACATTATAATCAAGCTTTCTATATCCAGATTGATAATATATTAAAGCTCACAATCCAAAATATAAGGATATTTATTAATCAATGTAACAACATAAAAGGGTGATGATCCTATATACGCCCTACGCGTTTCATACTCCAAATAGCACTTCTTCATGGGCTCACTTATTATAATATCATCAACTCAACAATAAAAACTTTTAAAATTATTTGATAATTTATACCTTTTGCTGGAGATCCTACTTCTTTGGGCTTCCATGTTTTCCGATAGTCAGACATGACTTCCGGTGACTAACAACGTCATTCAACTGGTTTGCTTCCTGTTAGGAACGAAGTCGCATGTGAACAGCAGCTTGCGTTCCACCCATGAAACGCACCAAAAACATTGAGTGCTTCTTACCTAAAAGGGACAGTTCTTTATAAACCAAAACCCAATGTTGTCTAATCTCAAATCAAGGTACAAATACATCAAATAACAAATCCATAATATACTATGCAAGTACATAATACTACATAAAAATGATAAAACCTCTTCACATTCTCAATATTGGGGTTGATAACAACAATAATAATAGACATTATAAGCTCAATACAAATTGACTAAATCTTATAATTATCTCTAAAAGTGTATTAAGAATATATATATTGGCTACTCAAACATCAAATACGTTTCAAAGATTTTTTCTCCAATAAAAATACACATATAAAATAATTAGCCTCTATATATATATATATATATATATATATATATATATATATATATATATATATATATGTGCAGCTGTGTGTTTTCACACACAGTCACATAGACCCTTAAATATTCATACATATATAAAAAAAACTTTACATCAATTGCCACAAATCTAATTCTTCATTTAACCCCCCAGGACGTAAGGTACCCAAGTTGTAGATCCATAGGGTCTCCTTTTTAATTTCGGTTTACTTTTGGCAATTACAGATCTTATATCTTTAGCCTTCCGAAAAATTACTCTGCCTTGAGCTGATATATCACATTAGATGTGACGTCCCTATATACTTCAACAGAACACCATTTTGGTGTGGAAGCAGTAGCGTACTTTTTAGATTCGGATTCTAATTTGCCAAGTCTACAGAAAGAGTTTATCTTGAAGGGAGTATAATTTATACTAAATCATAACTATTTTACTTTCCAAGATATCTTTTTTCTTCAAACCCAGGATACGGCCATGGGTACCAGATTCGCCCCCAGTTATGCCAACTTATTTATGGGTTTTTGGGAGGAAACACAGGTGTGGACCAATAACCCTTGGAGAGCAAGTCTGGTATACTATAGCCGGTATATAGATTATATTATTGTCATCTGGAAGGGGAATGCCCTGGAATTACAGAAGATGATAGATTTTTTTATTAAAAATGATAAAGGTATTAAATTTACTTCTGAAATGGATCAAAATAGGATTAAATTCTTGGATCTTCAATTGTACGTTTCTGGAGATGAGATAAAAAGTACAGTATATACAAAACCGGTATCTAAAAATAAATATCTTCATATATATTCCCTTTGGGCAATTTAACCGGTTAAAGGGATAGTAATACTTCGTTTTAACTTTATTTTATTTTGTAGGCATTAAAAAAACATGAAGAATGATATAAGTCTTATCTCTCAAACCTTTATGGTTTAAGAGATATTCACAAGCAAAGTGTCCCCTCCCGCCCCTTTTACTGATGTAACACTTCTCAGCCAGGGCAGAAGGGAGGTGCCCAGGTAGACTGCAGAGAGGAACAATCTTCAATTAAGATAAGGGAAAAACCTGAAAAGCTTGTCAAGGGGGGCAGGGATTTCATTGTTTTCATAGAAATAAGAGTGTCCTCTTCTGTTATCTGTCTGGTCTATGGACTGCATTCCACATCTGAGAAGAGATAGCTTACACTAGGCAAAAGGGGTGGGGGGGACTTTGCTTGTGAATATATCTTAAACCATAAAGGTTTGAGAGATAAGACTTATATCATTCTTCATGTTTTTTTAATGCCTACAAAATAAAATAGAGTTAAAACAAAGTATTACTATCCCTTTAAGAAGGAACTGTAGTACTATGGATAAGTTCGAATCCCAATGCACGCTAATGAAGGCCAAATTTGTGGAGAGAGGATATGAGGAATCCTTTTTGGATAAAGCTATAACTAAGGCTAGAGGTCTTGATAGAGATCTTTTATTTTTGCCCAAAAAGAAGAACAAGACTATGAATAAGAAACATCGGTCAGCTTTCATTACTCAGTAAAGCTCATCAGCTGGAAAAATTCGAAATATCATTAAGAAGAATTGGAATATTCTTAAAGAAGACCCTTTAATGAAGGATGATATATCAGCTCAAGGCAGAGTAATTTTTCGGAAGGCTAAAGATGTAAGATCTGTAATTGCCATAAGTAAACCAAAAAAATTACCAAATGAGATAAAATCAGTAAAAGAAAATATTAAAGGTCATTTCAAATGTAATATTAAAGCATGTTTGAATTGCATTTATATGGATCAGAGGGCTAGGACCTTCACAGGTTTGAATACAAATACAATTTTCAACATTGAACATTTTATCAATTGTCTTATGTAATATATTTAATAACTTGTGGCTGTGGCAGTAACAATGTAGGCAGAACCACAAGAACATTGTGAGAAAGATTAGGAGAACACAGAAGTAATATTATCAAAAAATCTCAAGAACACAGTGTCTCAAGACATTTTAGTTCATGTATCAAAGGAGGAATTACCATTTTTTCAGTGAAGGGTATAGATTATATTCCCCAATAAATTCCAAATAGATTTGTTGAGTTATGCAAAAAGGAGACCCTATGGATCTACAAATTGGGTACCTTAAGTACTGGGGGGTTAAATGAAGAATTAGATTTGTGGCAATTGACGTGAAGGGTTTTTTATATATGTATGCATATTTAAAGGGATAGTAATACTTGAAAATAAGTTTATTTTAAATTGTATCCCTTAAAAAAACATGAAAAATGATATAAGTCTTATCTCCCAAACCTTTATGGTTTGGGAGATATTCAGAAGTAAAGTTTCCCCTGGAGTGATGTCATTGCTCCACCCTTCAGATTTGGAATCCGGTCCCAGGACCGACTATGCCTCTCCAGAAGTGCTGAGATCATGATCTTTAAAAAGAATTTCTTAATTGGAATGGTCTACAAAGTGTGCTTTCAAGCCAGGCACACTTTGTAGATAGTTCCAATTAAGTAGTTATTTTCAAAGATCGTGATCTCGGCACTGCTAAAGAGCTCCAGGTTGCTCTGTGGACCGAATTCCAAATCTGTCCACTAGATGGCAGACTTGGCTGAAACAGCCAGGAAAAGAGAACTTTACTGTATTTTACATGTAAATATCTCCCAAACCATAAAGGTTTGGGAGATAAGACTTATATCATTTTTCATGTTTTTTTAAGGGCTACAATATAAAATATAATTATTTTCAAGTATTACTATCTCTTTAAGGGTCTATGTGACTGTGTGTGTGAAAACACACAGCTGCGCATATATATATATATATGTGTGTACATATATGCATGTATATATATATATATATATATATGTACATTAAAATAGAGAAGAGGATAGGTATTTTATTAGTTTTAGATAATATGCAGGTTAGAGGCTAATTATTTTATGTGTGTTTTTTATTGGAGAAAAAGTCTTTGAAACATGTATTTGATGTTTGAGTAGACACTATATATGTTCTTAATACACTTTTAGAGATAATTATTTTATGATTATTTTATAGTATAATATATATTTTACAATAAGATTTAGTCAATTTGTATTGAGCTTATGTCTATTATTATTGTTATTATCAACCCCAATATTGAGAATGTGAAGAGGTTTTATCATTTTTATGTGGCATTATGTACTTGCATAGTATATTATGGATTTGTTATTTGATGTATTTGTACCTTGATTTGAGATTAGACAACATTGGGTTTTGGTTTATAAAGAACTGTCCCTTTTAGGTAAGAAGCACTCAATGTTTTTGGTGCGTTTCATGGGTGGAACGCAAACTGCTGTTCACATGTGACTTTGTTCCTAACAGGAAGCAAACCAGTTGAGTGACGTTGTTAGTCACCAGATGTCATGTCTGACTATCGGAGAACACGGAAGCCCAATGGAGTCGGATCTCCAGCAAAAGGTATAAATTATCGAATAATTTTAAAAGTTTTTATTGTTGAGTTGATGATATTATAATAAGTGAGCCCCTGAAGAAGTGCTATTTGGAGTACGAAACGCGTAGGGCGTATATGGGATCATCACCCTTTTATGTTGTTACCTTGATTAATAAATATCCTTATATTTTGGATTGTGAGCTTTACTATATTATCGATCTGGATATAGAAAGCTTGATTATAATGTTGGTTTGAAAGTCCGAATCAGAAGGAAAGACGGAGGACTACAAAAACCTGAGGAGCATTCTATTTACCATTATCTGGTGAGCCTCTCTTATTGGCGGCCTTTAATAAGTATATATACACAGATATTCTCTCAGTTGGTTATGATAGGAATGTTGTAGTGGTATATGCAGTATGGAATAACTGAATGTTGGTTACATTAGGAATGTTGTAATGGTACCTCGGTAAGGTGAGACTGGATTTTGGTTACTATAGGAATCTTGTATTGGTACATACGGTATGGTGTATCTGGATGTTGGTTATTTGGAAATGTTGTATCGGTACATACGGTATGGTGTATCTGGACGTTGGTTACAATTGAAATGTATTAGTGCATACAGTATGGTGTAGCTAGACATTGTTACAATGGGAATGTTGTATTGGTAGATACAGTATGGAACTGGACGTTGGTTACAATGAAAATGTTGCATTGGTACATATGGTATGGTGTGACTGGATGTTGGTTACAGTAGGAATGTTGAAGTGATTCATACAGTATGGGATAACTGGACGTGGTTACAATAGGAATGTTGTATTGGTACATACGGTATGGTGTATCTGGACGTTGGCTACTATGGAAATGTTTTATTGGTATATACAGTCTGGTGTAACTGGACGTTAGTTACAATGTGAATGTTGTATTGGTACATACAGTATGGAACTGGACGTTGATTACAATGAAAATGTTGCATTGGTACATATGGTATGGTGTAACTGGATGTTGGTTACAATAGGAATGTTGTATTGATACATGCAGTATGGTGTATCTGGACGTTGGTTACTATGGAAATATTGTATTGGTATATACAGTCTGGTGTAACTGGACATTAGTTACGTGAATGTTGTATTGGTACATACAGTATGGAACTGGACGTTGGTTACAATGGAAATGTTGTATTGGTACATACAGTATGGGGTAACTGGACATTTACAATGAAAATGTTGCTCTGGTACATATGGTATGGTTTAACTGGACGTTGCTACAATAGGAATGTTGTGTTGGTACATACAGTATGGTGTGACTGGACGTTGGTTACTATATGAATGTTGTATTGGAACAAACTGTATGGTGTAACTGGACGTTGGCTAAAATGGGAAAGTTGTATTGGTATATACAGTATGGTACGTGGACGTTGGTTTCAATGGGAATGTTGTGTTGGTACATACAGTATGGGGTCACTGGCCGTTGGTTACGATGTAAATGTTGTATTGTTACATAAAGTATTGTGTAACTTGGACGTAGGTTACAGTAGGAGTGTTGTATTGGTACCTGCCGTATGGTGTAACTAAAAGTTGGTTACAATAGTAATGTTGTATTGGTACATACAGTATGATGCAACTGGACATTGATAGAATAGGAATGTTGTACTGGTACCTACGGTATGGTGTAAGGGAACGTAGGTTAAAATAGGAATATTGGCATATACAGTATGATGTCACTGGACTTTGGCAATAGTGGTGGTGAATAACGGGTGGGACTACCGTTCCCATGATTCTCAATAGGTACGTGCTATCTTGTGGTTGCTAGGAGCTGTGGGCTGCAGTATAACCTGAGAATGTAATGAAGCTCATGGGAAATTTGACGAAGAGTTGGACGTATGTAAGTAATGGTACCAATTTTAGACATGCCATTACTATATCAGGATGGATTGTAATACAGGACATTGAACAGGAGTGATAATCCTTCTGTGACCTACTGCTATGGGGATAAATGAGGCACCAGGGTCTGAAAATGGGAACGCTATGTGTTAGTCTCTTCGGTAGTTCTGATTTCTGATGCATTAACTAGTAATTAATGATGAGTGGTTAGGCTGAGAAGGAGGGGGGGTAACGACTGCATAGTAGTATGCAACAAGTGGTAGCATGGCTAACGTTATTAATCTAGCAGCATATGCTGCTTTTGGTGCTGCTGAGTAGGGAGAGATGAAGGAGCTGGGTGGTGAGAAATGGATGGACTACCAGGGGCTTAGGTATAATTGTGTGACGCCAGGGGCTCTCAATAGTGCTCTTGTTCCTCCGTAATGCCGTAGGTGGGTTTGGGCACTAGGACTGGTGTCTGTGAGTGTTGTAAAAGGTAGCGAGTACCCTATATTCCCTTTTGTGGAGCTTGGTTGCTCTGGGTGTGCGGTTCTAACGGTGAAGATCCGCCGAGTAAGAGATCCGATAGTAGGGGAGCCTGTGTGAAATGTCCTAGAGGACGTAGCTATGCCAGCGTTGAATCGCCCGATTGCAGAGAGCTACGTGTGAGTGGGGTACCAGTGAGGATGAGAGGTGAGACTGGAAGTGACGTGAGTCAGCGTGTCGAGATGACGTAGGGACGCACAACTGACGAAGCGTCCCGTGGGAGAATCTGTGACCCGCTATTTAAAGGCCTGCAGCCCCTCCCACAAATACAGGCCCTGTCTTTTATTTATAGATTATGTTTTTTAAGATATGCCATGTAGTCCCTTCTTGTTGCATCTCCTCCCCCCACTCACTAGGCATTGCCTACCTAGTATTAGAAGAGTTAAAGGGATAGTAATGTTTCAAAATAAAAGCAGCTCCAATTAATCTTCATAGTATTTGGGCCATGGAGAGTGTTAATTCAATACTGTCAAGAGTAATTGAATGATAAAGTATCCCCCTTCCACCCCTTTTTAATTGGTGTAACACTACTCATCTCAGAACAGAGAGTTGGTGTCCAGGTGGCTTGCAGAGAGGGACAATCATCAATTAGCATAAGGGAAAAACCTGAAAAACCTGTCAAGGGGGCAGGGTTTCATTTTTCTCACAGCAATGAAGATTGTCCCTTGCTGTGACCTATCTGGTCTTAAGACCAGATTCCACACATGAGGGGAGGTGGCTTACACTAGGTAAAAGGGGCAGAAGGGGGGATATTTTATCATTCAATTACTCTTGAACTACAACTCAGACAGTATTGAAATAACACTCTCCATGGCCCAAATATTATGAAGATTAATTGGAGCTGCTATTATTTTTAAACATTATTATCAATTTAAGTGTCAGTGAGTGTGGTAAGGTAATATAGTGCTAAGACAGGAAGTGCCTATATGAATGCTTTAATTAACATCATCTATAAAACTAAATAACAAAAAAATAGATTTCTGAATAAAAAAAATTAATACAACATATACAGCTGGTTCAAAATCACCAAAATAGTTTTAGGTGATATGATCCCTTTAATACCTTGTGCTAAACACATAACGTTAAAATATTATAACGTTAAAGCAATGAGGCAGGAGGAGTGTTATGGGAAATAAAAATGGAGATTAAGATCAACAAAACGCAAGTCATGTTCCACAAATTTACCATACCAAGGAAAATCACAGTAGATAAACAAGAAGTAGAAGTGGACAAGTATATTTACCTTGGACAGGAAATGTCAACAGAGGGAAATACCATGATGGAAATTGAGCGACAAATAAAATTGGGATGGAAAAATTATTAGTATTGTCTTTAAAGGGATAGTAATACTTAAATTTTACTATCCCCCATCTTATATCCCTTAAAAAAATGAATTAAATGAACCCAGGTTTGAGAGATATCTGCTTTCAAAGTTCCCTCTCACCTGATGTCAGCGTTCTAGCTGACAGCAGGGGAATCCGGTCCCTGAGCAAGCGTAGAAGACCATTTCAGTGAAGGATTTTTTCTTCCATAACGCGATCTCGGCTCTGCTGAAGAGCTTCCACTGGTCCCGGGTTCAGATTCCCCTGCCGCAGCTAGAACACTGACGTCAGGGGAGAGGGGAAAAAAATAAATTTTGAAAGTGGATATCTCTCAAACCATAAAGGGTTGAGAGAGGCTGCTGGGCTCATTTAATTCAGTTTTTTAAGGGCTACAAGATGGTAGATAGTAAAATGTAAGTATTGCTATCCCTTTAAGACAAATCTACCACTCTCCCTCAAACAGAGGTCCAGTAGTTCCCTAATGTGCACGGAGCACCAAATAAAAACTCAACATCCACACTTGTGTAGGAATCGTTAAATAAAAAGAGCCACACAATAAAATGCCATTAACTTAAGTTATTCTGCAAGTAAATCATATCTACAATATATTGTCTATACTATTCTTTATTTTTTGTTTTACTTGTATGTCCTTGATAGTAAGCTCTCTGGATCTGTTTACAGAGAGCTTTTTGTCAGTAAACATGAAAGCAGAGATTGAGATGCAATGGAAAATAGAAAACACAGCGCATTCAGTGCTGCAAAGAGACTATATCTTTCTGTTTCGGACTATCGACTATAAAACTCCTGGAAATTGAGATCCAGAAAGCTCACTGTCAGAGACATGAAAGTGTAAAAAAAAAAATATATATATATGTGTGTGTGAAGATAAAATAAAATGTATAAGGCTATACGCAATTTAACTGTACAAATGATATACTTGCAGAATACGTAAAGTAAAAATAAAGAGTTGCTGTTCCTTTATGTTATACAGAAGAGAATGTGTAATGTAAGAAGAGGGAGCAATGGCTTCTGGGTAAGTAGAATTTCTCCTACGCTTGCCCCTGATCCTGGAAAAATAGAGAGTTGGTTAACATTCATGTTTTGTTTACTGGATATACATAATACCTCTTCATAGATGAAGTGTAAAGCTATTGAACCCCCTTGGGTTTCTTCTTTCAGTGACTATGATGAGTAGCTAGACTTACATTATTTCATACATTTTCATCTAAAATGTAGAAATATTTTATTTGTGGCTCAGTAGCTATGCAACTCAAATCTAGACGGATATGAAAGAAGCAGATTCCAACATGTGCTCTTTTATCGATTATTCTCTATGGAAAATGTTCTACACGAAATGCATAGACAAGGCTGGGAAACAAGGCTTTGCACACTCCTGCCACTCAAATGATATAAAATATACTTCAGACTGGACAGTGCACACAATATGAATCATGCAGTGAACATATAACCTTTAACCCTCTTGATAGTTGAGAGTTCTCCATTGCATTGCATCACATTGGATAAATCTCTAGTATCCAAAGGATTAAATGTGTAGTAATGGTTAAAAAACTTTTTATAATAGTAAAGATTGTGATGTTGGTCACACTCTGTAATAGCAAAGAGCTGGTCAGAGATGCTCAAATAGGAACAAGCCTGCCCTCGAATTGATGAGGCTCTCTAGGATAAGTATCCTACCCAGGGTGCAATTTCTTTTAGCTCACTAGTGCCTTTCACAGAGAGGAAATATTCTAAAGCACATCATACTGATCCCACCAAAAGACAGTCCAGACACGAAGTGCCAGGCAATTCCTCTCTGAACAAGAGAAGCAGCCAACCCCAGATGTACGTTTCATCCTTGTTGGGCCTTGTCAGTGAGGTGCAGCTGATCTCTCTCTCTGGTCTAGATTGCACCCTGGGTAGGATACTTATCCTATAGAGCCTCATCAATTCGAGGGCAGGCTAGTTCCTAGTTGAGCATCTCTGACTAGCTCTTTGTATATGCAAATTACCCTTGGGATTGGTCACCCTAAGGGTAATAGGGTAATCCAGACGTGGACCCCTAGCTTACAGTGCCTAGAGAGATCAGCTGCACCTCACTGACGAGGCCCAACAAGGCTGAAACGTACGTCTGGGGTTGGCTGCTTGTTCAGAGAGGAATTGCCTGGCACTTTGTGGCTGGACTTCCTTTTGGTAGGATCAATATGATGTACTTTAGGATATTTCCTCTCTGTGAAAGGCACTAGTGAGCTAAAAGAGATTGCACCCTGGGTAGGATACTTATCCTATAGAGCCTCATCAATTCGAGGGCAGACTCGTTCCTAGTTGAGCATCTCTGACCAGCTCTTTGCACACTCTGTAATTGTAAGGCATTTTAAAGAGCTAAGTGTATTTACACCTTCTGTCCCACCCATTTAATTACATCAGACCCTTCAGCAGTAAAGGTGCTGTCCCACATGGTCATCCGGGAAGGAGTTTGTCACTATAGCAAGATCCAAGCACACACTCGCACAGACATTTTTCTCTGGGTGAGTTGTTTTAATGCCTTATGAGCACCGACTAAAAATAAGTTCTCAGGACAAATTAAAATAACTTATACACAGACAAATGTCTCAGTGTAAGTGAGAAATCGTTGAGTTGCCATTGCAACAAAGGCCCTTCTGGTCAGTCAGCTGGATCAGCCCCTTCACTGCAGAAGAAGCCGATGCCATTGAAAGGGCTGGAAGAACAGAATAAAACACTTAAATCTTTAAAACTGCTTACTAGTAGAGAGTGTGACTGTTATAATGTGCACTCTTTAATTAGCTAAAAAAAGTTGTTTCTAACCATTATTACGCCTTTATCCATACCTGTGAACTTCCTCATCTTGACCCCCCAGAGAGTGTTCATGTTCTGCCCACCAGCGGGATGTCAATTACACAATTCATAAAGGGGTGTGGCTTGGCTTAATTAGCTTTTTGCCATAAAGTGAGCACGAAATGGGTGGGAAGTGGGCAAAACAGGGCGGGAAGTGGAGGAACAGGATGGGAAGGACTCACCACCACCACTAGAGAATCAGCCAATGTCCCCAGAGACCCAATAATTCAGACTGAAAACTGAAGTGTCCGGGACCGATCCAGAGAGTTCCCAGGTAAGCCTTTATCCCCTTGGGATAGGTTATCTCTTTCTGGAGAGGTACATATTTTCTTCTATGCTGAATCTGATGTCTGATCTGAGTGCCAGTAGTTTACAAATAATTACATTCCTAGCCCTCTCTATGATGTTTGAGAAGGGACAAACTTCCTGACTTCTCAAACACAGTATTTCTAGTGATAATTAGTTTACCCAAAATATCCATTCTATGAAAACACAGGGATTGAGAAGTTAGTAACTTTGTGTCTCAGACCCCATTTTACAAGATGGAAATATTAACCCCTGAGCTACTTTTTTTTTTTTTTAACACTGTGGATGTTAAGAGGTCTTCAACTAATTGCAAAGCTATATGCTGAAGACCTTTCTAGCATCCAAATGGTTAAGCAAGAGTGTTTCATGTCTGACAACATTAATAATAAATAGAATAACCCTTTAAGTCCCATCTGGCACTGAAAGGGTTACTTTTTCAGTGCCAATGGGATGTCCAATGCGTTGCCCAACCCTCTGCCACACAAATGGTTAAACCCATTGTGCACTTGTAAAATAAGATTTTTGAAAAATATATCTTTTTAATATCACACAGAGGAGATTCCCTTCAGTACATTTTTTGTAGCAAATCTATAAGGTTTGTGCTTAAAGGGATAGTAATACTTAAAATGTAAAAAAAATATGTTGTAGGGTTTATCCCCCTGAGTAAAACAAGAGTACTCCCACTGCTGAAAGGTGTTTCATTCAAAAGTTATTCATTTTCAAAGTTGAATTTTTTAGGTGCAATATCACAGTGGCCTGAAATTGTAGAGTGGCGCTGTTGCTACACGATCCTATGGACAGCTCTGGTCCCGGGACCATAAATCTCCATAGGATGGTGTAGCAACAGCGCCACTGTACAATTTCAGGCCACTGTGATATTGCACCTAAAAAATTCAACTTTGAAAATGAATAACTTTTGAATGAAACACCTTTCAGCAGTGGGAGTACCCTTGTTTTACTCAGGGGGATAAACCCTACAACATATTTTTTTTTACATTTTAAGTATTACTATCCCTTTAAGCACTAATACTGAGCTTTGAACACGTAATCAAATGCATGATAGCTCACTACCCTTGTAACACTGTAACAATCTGCGGATCAAGGTAATTTCACAGTTTTGCCTGTTTCCCAGGGCCTCCAGCTTTCATGCACCTTTGTATACCGCAAATCGAAAATATGTCTGACACACATATCTTTAATCTCTTCAATAGCCCTGAACTTTACACTACTAAATACAACTTCAAAGAGAATGCAGACAGCGGTTCAGTGGACATGTAATTAACATCTTCAGCTCCAGAATGGCAAGAAACACATGATTTTGTCAAGCTTGGTTGGCACTGAAGGCATTCAAGTACTGGTGGGGAGGAGGCATTTCATATCCCAAGAGCATCGGACAGGCAAGGATTTCAGGGCAATATCTATAGTTTAGGGGCTTATGCTGGAAGATAGAGATGTGCAATACTGGAGCAAACCAACTGTTGCATACAGGGGCGGCTCTAGGATTTTGGGGGCAGTAGTGCAAAATTTACATTGGGCTCCCCCCTGAACGCTCATGTCTGTGTTTCTAATAAGACATTGCCATCTGGTTTTGTTTACATGCAGCAGCAGAACTGCATAAGTGATGGGGGCCCCTCTGACCAAGTGGGGACCCCAAGCAGCCGTTTATCCCTTTTACTGCCAGAGGGGTACGCAACGCATTGCAAAGCAATGCGTTGCGTACCTCTCTGGCATTCAAAGGGTTATTCTACTTATATTGTGGTGCTGCCACTGGTTGCATATGGGGAAAACAAATTCTCACTGGTTTAAATGGTGCTTTTAAATCAGTAAAAATTTGAGGAATTTTTATTTTTCCCCTAAAAGGCAGTTGGTATGTTCTAGAATTCCATTTCTTTACCTTCCTGCATAAGGTCATATTCAGGAAGCTGAAGATGAGCTGTTCTGGAGCAAACCAACTACACCAGTGGGGGTTGAATAAAAAAAATCCCCACTTATTTAAATGGGGTGTTTAATTACATGGATGCTATAGATCTTTCCAAAGCTTTGTGAATCAGTGGAATAGAGATCACATGAGCATTTAAGGAATTAACTCTTTAAATGCCAGAGGCATTCTTGATGCGATGCATACCCCTCTGGCACCCAAACTGTTAAAAGCTCCGTTTATATCAGTCTGGGAATTTGTATTTGTTCCCTGGGAGGAAGATGATCTGACTCCTTGGCTTGTATTCAGGAAACTAAAAATCAATAATTCTGGAGTCAACCAGCTGTACCATAGGGGAAGGATTAAAATGAGGCTTTTAACCCCTTAGTGACCAGCCGCGCACAAGCGGCCGGCACTTAACTCCCGCCAGGCTTTTCCCCCCCATTACATTCAGTTACTTCCTGGACGTACATGTATGTCCTCTGTCATTAAGTGACAGTTACTTCCTGGACGTACATGTATGTCCTCTGTCATTAAGTGACAGTTTCTGCGGGACGTACATGTATGTCCTCTGTCATTAAGTGACAGTTTCTGCGGGACGTACATGTATGTCCTCTGTCATTAAGTGACAGTTTCTGCGGGACGTACATGTACGTCCATTGTCGGGATGGGATTAATCCCATGAATGCTAGAGAGGTCTCCAACGCATTGCAATGGTTTAGGTTAAAAGCCTAATTTTAATCCCTCCTTGTAGAAGTGTCATTTTAATCCCTTCCCCTTTGCAATGTATTGGAGACCTCTTTAGCATTTAAGGGGTTAAAATACTCATTTTAATCCCATAACTCCCAAGTGTCCCTCTTTAGGAGGGGCAGCCCTTTTACAGACCCAAATCCCTCTGTCCCTCTTTCCCACCCTGGTGTCCCTCTTTTTAGGAGACCAGATTGGGTGGTGTGTATATAAGTGTATCACATTGCTCCACAGCAATAAAACTCTCATTAATGTTTGTTTAAACTTCAGTATATGTGTTTACATATTATATGTATAAGTAAAATATTTTGGTCTTGTTCTAAATCATTTATTCAGTTATATAAAGAACTGTCAAAGGTCGTGAAATAACCTAAAAGTCTAGTTAATGTCCTGCCCATCAGCCACTCCCCCAGCAGCACCGAGTAAAACAAAAGTGTCCCTCTTTGACAGTTTGAAATATTGGGAGGTATGTAATCCCTACCCCATGATACAGTTGGTTTACTCCGAGTCCAGAATTAATGATCTTTAGTTTCCTGAATATGGCCCAAAGAGTCCTATACAATTCTTCAAGAAACCATCTGCCTTTTAGGATACAAACAGAATTTCCCAAACTGCCCAGGTTATTGATTCAATGGGTTAAAATCCCCATTTAAATCAATGGGGATTTTGGGGATGTTGATTTGTTCTCTGTGATGTAGATGGTAGAGTCTACAATTGTACCTCTTTAGTTTCTGGTATTAAAGTCCCTTGTTCGCTAATATAGAGAACACTGTTAATTGGTTAATTACCTGAAAATTAGAAAGACAACACATTTTGGCCTGCCAGCAAAGCTACAGGTCTGAACTGTTCACCAGGAAAAAGCCTGCACAACAGTTCTATTACACAGATCTCTGTCACCTGTTGAGTTAATAATTGTATATTCAGGTGATGGAGCACCAAGTGCAAAAATCACATGCACCAAGATTTACCCTTTAAACACCAGAAGGGAGTGCATGCCCACCCATCTGGTCCTTAAAGGGCAAGTATTACACAGATAGAGCCCTATTTGCAGATCTGTTCCCCTGGGAGCAGACCTGCCAGTGAAGACGGGGAGGTATTGTATGAGATCCAGTGCACCAATGGGGAGAAGACAAGGGGTTTGAAAAGATACCCCCAATGTTCCCCAGGTATATTAATGGTGTGTTGCTCAGGACAGTTTCCTGTTCTGCACTATGTAGGTCCCTCCCAACTGTCAAAAGCCTAACACAGACAGTCTATGGGGACTGCACACACAACCCACTGAGAGCCACATATACTTCCTGGTTGCTTGCCAGCTAAATGGTCTGTTTTATAACCATATAAAGGTTGATAGAAGCTGTTCTGGGGCTGCATAGTTGGGCCCTAGGCTTTTTACAAAGTTTGCACCCATAGCAGTAAACTTAATTAACCCCTTAGGGACCCTTGACGTACCAGGACCGTCACAGTCCTTGAACTACTCAAGGACCGATGACGGTCATGGTACGTCACGTACTTTTTACTTACAGCGCTCTACCGGGAGCGCTGTAAGTAAAAATAGGGCCTGAAATAGACCGCTCCAAGATCGGAGCGATCTCTTTCAAGCCCCATAGTGACGCGCCGATACACGTGACAGGTCACATGTACCGGCACGTCAAAGTGCCCCTATGCGGTCATTATGGGATGGAAATGTCCCGTGACCGCCGGTCCTTAAGGGGTTAAACATGATATTTGCCCTTCAAGTCGGGGGGGATGCAGCTTATTACAAAGCAGTACTTTATGGGCACTCAGGATAAAATAAATAGGTGAGGGGGTATGCATAGGAATCCAATTATTTTGAAACACAAAAAAGAGAACACAGGCTGCAATGAGAACTCTTTAACCCTCTGAGTGCCAGAGGGGTACGCAACGCATTGCCTTGCAATGCGTTGCGTACCCCTCTGGCACTCAAAGGGTTAATCAGCTCTTCCAACTGTACCCTTTTGACTGGTGTAGCACAGATTTATATGTTACCCCACCAGCCAAAATAAATATGTACCATTTTACCATATTAGTGAATCCCTTCCTGTAACCTAAGTATTCCGGTTTGCCCCTGCCCCACATATACTGGAAGAGTTAACCTTAGCACACCAAACTCAGGCCGGTGCAGGATTTCAAAAGGTCACTGCCCCAAAATACAGGATCAACGAAGTAGGATGATGTCCGCACACGTATATAAAGTTTAAGCTGTACTGAGCAATTGTATTATCACCATACCTGCACAACGTTTCAGGGGATATTCCCCTTCGTCAAGTGCTGATGAAGGGGAAAATCCCCCGAAACGTTGTACTAGTATGGGGATAATAAGATTGCTCAGTAAAGTTTAAACTTTATATACATGTGCAGACATCATCCTGTTTTGTTAATCCTGCCCCTGCCCCCACAGATCAGATTTGCCTCATGGCCACAGAAACTACTGGGTAATCCCTACCACAGGGCTAACAACACCAGGTGAGTGCAAGCTGAAGGGAAGACAATCACGATGAATGCCGGTTTGAGGAAGGAAGAAAGACATTGTGAGTGCCTTTCAGGTCACTAGTACTGATTGCCTATTGCAATTAAAGAGGCAATACAATACTGGGGGGAATATCAGGATGGATACTGGTGCCCCCAATGAGCTCTGAATAATAAAAAAGAGCAATGTGTTGAACACCCCTCTGGCACACCCACATACACTGTCTGCTTCTTGTTTCAATGTCCACTGGTAGTCACAGAAGTACACATACAATCTTTCACATTCCAGCCTTGTCTGCTGGCAATCATAGAACCACACGTGCATTGTATGTCATCTCAAGCTTGTTCTACTTCCCACTGGTAGCCATAGAACTACACATACATTTTCTGACACCCTAGTGGTGTTCCAGTCTTCACTTGTAGTCTGTAACGGTTTTCAGTACGCTCAGAGGCAGGCAATTTGGTAAAACACAGTTTTATTGAAACCAGACAGAATAAAGTAACCCTCGCGCGTCCAGCAATAGTACAAACAAAACTGACACAGGACAGATTACTAAATAACATTAACCCACACGGGTCCAGTATACATATATCAGAGAGCAATACATATACTGACACAGGTCAGGAACAGTTCATGTCATATCGTGAGGGAGGCCCTAATAGAGAGGCCCAAGAAGCACCCTCTGTGGATGAGTGCCAAAACAGCGACTAGGCCCAGGACGGGTGAGCGAGGCCCAGATGGATCACAACTACCAGTAGTACTGCAACCGGAGGAACAATGGAACGCCCAGGAATACACACAGACTGCGACCCAGGGTAACGGTACTGGACAGTAGATGTAATAACGCTAGGCTCGATGGCAACTGCCGGGTGACAGAGCCGACTGAGGTGCCCTGGAGACCAACCTCAATAACAGAGCAGTGACTAGCCAGCGTATAATGTGCCAAAGAATAACTACTACCTGGGTGAGTACCAGACGGCCCTGGTAACGGGCGCTTGGCTTGTTGGCGATTGGCAAGAGCGGATACTAACTGCGGTGCCCAGGAGACCAACCACAGTGATAACAATAACAAGCTAAACATATAGTGAGCAAGTGAGATCAGCGTCAGTCCTGGTTAAGGAGGAAGCAGGCAACAAGGCACAAATGGGTCGCAGTCACGGAATGGTAATGTAGTACTCGAGGCAACCAACTGGGCCAGCACACTCAAGACAGCGCACAGGAGATACTCTCTACCGGATGCGGTAGTACACCAGACTGGAGGCACAGAACAGGAACGTCAGCCAGACCGGGTCAGTACACGGAGCAGGAACGTCAGCCAATCCGAGTTGATACACGGAGCAGGAACATCAGCCAGGCCAGGTCGGTACACGGAGCAGGAACGTCAGCCAATCCAAGTCGGTACACGGAGTAGGAACGTCAGCCAGACTGGGTCGGTACACGGAGCAGGAACGTCAGCCAATCCAAGTCGATACATGGAGCAGGAACGTCAGCCAGTCCAGGTCGGTACACGAGCAGGAACAGGATCAGACAGCGCAGTCAGGCAGTCCAGGTCATACACAGAATATCACACGTTAACGGCAGCAAGCACTAAGCAACGGGAACACCACGAAAGGGCCCTGTATGAGTGACAGGGCACAGTACTTAAAGGCTACCACTGGGTGGAGTAATCACACGCTAGCCAATAAGAAAGTATCAGAAATCATGTGTCAAAATGTCACCAGTAATACACAGGCACCGTGATATAGTCACAGAGCCACACATTCATAGTCTGACACCCAGCCTTGGTAGCCACAGAAACTTAGATACATTATCTGATACCTCAGCCTTGTTCCAATTTCCATTGGTAGCCACACAACCAAAAATACACTGCCTGACAAGCTGGCCTTTTTCCAATTTCCAACTTGTAGCCATTTTATCACATTCACACTGTCTGCTTCCCCATTCTTGTTCCACTTGTAGCCATGCTCCTTGCACCCCCTGAGGGATATTTACCCATATCAATCAGATAACATTTTTCTTTGGCTAGCACTAGGTACTGAATACAGTAGGGAGTTCAATGGTGTTGATAGGTTATTGTTGAAGTGATTTAAGTGTAAAAACAATGTATTTTTTCCTGTCGCACCACATTCTAAAATAGTTGTGTACATTAGCCTTGGGTAGTTTTTTGCTTTTGGCACCCCCCTACAATATATCATACCAATGGGGGTCATTGTTCTTAGAAGAGCAATAGCTAATGAATACAGTAGGAATTTCCACCATTTTCAAAGATTTTAACATATTTGAAGGGACAGAAATATAAACAAATGCATATTTTGTTTCCTTTAGCACCATCTTCTGGAAACATTTTTCACCACAGACTAGGAGTAGAAGGGCAAATGACCCCACATTTGATGTAATGGGATTTAAATTTTCCAGAATTGTATGCTTTTGGGGGATTATTTTGATATCATGGTGTAATTACACCTTAAAGGGATAGTAATACTTCATTTTATCTTTATTTTATTTTGTAGGCATTAAAAAAACATGAAGAACGATATAAGTCTTATCTCTCAACCCTTTATGGTTTGAAAGATATTCACAAACAAAGTTTCCCCTCCCGCCCCTTTTACCTAGTGTAAGCCATCTCTTCTCAGATGTGGAATGCAGTCCATAGACCAGACAGATAACAGCAAGGGACAATATTCTTCCTATCAGAACAATGAAAACCCTGCCCCCCTTGACAAGCTTTTCAGCTTTTTCCCTTATCTTAATTGAAGAGTGTCCCTCTCTGCAGTCTACCTGGGCACTTCCCTTCTGCTCTGGCTGAGCAGCGTTACATCAGTAAAAGGGATGGGAGGGGATACTTTGTCATTGAATTACTCTTGAACTACAACTCTGACATAATTGAAATAACACTCTCCAAGGTCCAAACACTATGATGATTAATTAGAGCTGCTTTTATTATGAAACATTACTATCCCTTTAAAACACTGTTTAGTGCATTTTGGTTATCTCCATGAAAATATCAATCAAATTCTGTTATGTGATCTTACCAGTTTAGGTTCCCATGGAAGGACGTAGATTTGTGTACCCATACATATTGAGTATCAGTGTACATCAAAATAGCTCCTTTATGAGCAATATAGGAAAAAGTGAGCTCAATCATTAAGTTGTTCAACTCTGTCAGTTGGAATCTGGAGAAATATTATTTGTCCCCTATGGTGCAGCTGCTTTGCTCCAGGATTATGGTTTACTTTTAAAAAGTTGCACGCAGAAGAGCGTGCGAACACATTAACTATGTCGCTAGGATTATAATGGCGACATGAGAATCTCGCTCTGCATGACAGAGCAAGATTCTCAGGTCGCGTACTGAAAGGGAGCATCCCGGTCTTGCTGCCAGCTCTGTCTGTCATTGATTCATCAATCCATTTCTCTTTTAGTGCAGTGACAACATTGTGATCATCAGTCATGTTCTGGCACTCAAAGTTGACTAATCCATCTGCCATTTTATCTCCCCTTATATGCTATTTTAATGTAAATCACTGATTTACCACTCCATAGTGCAGTGCTGGCTCGTGTGTGCTGCAGAATGCCTTTAATCTGTGTGTAAAAAAAAAACTGTTTTCCTGGAGGCGGTGCACTGCCCCGGCTCTATCTCCCCTTCTCTGCTATTTTCCACACATGAGCCAGCGCTGCACTATGTAGCGGTAAATCGGTGATTTACATTAAAATAGCATATAAGGGGAGATAGAATGGCAGATGGATTAGTCAACCCCTTGAGTGACAGAACATGGTATTAAACGCAAACATATGACCGATGATGACAATGCTGTCACTGCAATAAAAGAGAGATAGATTGATGAATCAATGACAGACAGAGCTGGCCAGAAAGACCGGGATGTGCCCTTTCAGTAGGAGACCTGAGAATCTCGCACTGTCATGCAGCACGAGATTCTCATGTCGCCATTTTAATCCTTGCAGTATAGTTAATGTGTTTTGTGGTTGCACGCTCTTTCGTGTGCAACCTTTTTAAAAGGATACCCAGGATTACTCCAGTACCTCTTAGTACAACAGCCTCACTAAGAAAGACCCAAGTGAAGACTTTGGGCCGTATGTTCAAAAGAAAAGTGGTAGTGTTCTGGAGTAAACCATTTGCAACATAGTGGAGAACTACAAATTTAAAAAATTCCAAATTGATTTACATGGGGGTTTTAACCCCTTCAATGTTGTCCCCTGTAGTAGAAATGGTTTGCCCCGGACTCATCCACTTAATTGAATATATGGCCCTTTGTGCTGAATTCAATGGAACAGAGAATATGAGGGAGAAGTAGGTGGTCAGGAGAATGTAACTCTTTAAAGGGATCCATTCAGCTTGAATATCTTTTGAACTACAAACATGTAAGTAATTAAACCACTGCATGTTATACAAACCATATAGAAGACTCGTAGCTAAACTTTAAAGGGATAGTAATACTTAAAATGTAAAAAAAAATATGTTGTAGGGTTTATCCCCCTGAGTAAAACAAGAGTACTCCCACTGCTGAAAGGTGTTTCATTCAAAAGTTATTAATTTTCAAAGTTGAATTTTTTAGGTGCAATATCACAGTGGCCTGAAACTGTACAGTGGCGCTGTTGCTACACCATCCTATGGAGATTTATGGTCCCGGGACCAGAGCTGTCCATAGGATCATGTAGCAACAGCGCCACTGTACAATTTCAGGCCACTGTGATATCGCACCTAAAAAATTCAACTTTGAAAATGAATAACTTTTGAATGAAACACCTTTCAGCAGTGGGAGTACTTTTTTTTTTACTCAGGGAGATAAACCCTACAACATATTTTTTTTTATATTTTAAGTATTACTATCCCTTTAATATAGACATTACTATCCCTTTAAGTGCCAGAGAGGTAGCCAACACATTGCAATTCATTACTTGACACTCCAAGAGTTAAAGGCATACACTGGGAAGGAATAATGGCATTGGGATTCCAGAGTATGATGTTTGGGTTTTACATTATTTGAATGGGCAGTTCACAACCTGATTACTGAGAGCTGAGGAGTGAATGGGAGCTTAGAAAAGAATGCAGAAAGATTTAGACAGTTTGAGAGATTTAGGGCAAAATACATGTGCTTTTCTTTTTAAAGATAGGTCTGACAACAGCATGTTCAAAGGCAATCAGGGTTTTCAAAAAGTAAAGTAAAGTCATAAAATGTATGAGAGTGCAGTGGGATCAAGCGACTGGGGAAGAAGGAACTAGAATGGAATAGCAGATACTATAAAGGAGAGAAGAACCATTAAGATTCCTCTTTTACAAGAGTGCATGCAACTGCAGAAGATGGATAGGAAGGTTTGAGAATTATTGTTAAGGGATAGACATGCTGAACATTTCAGCTAATAGTCCACCTTTTTGATGTAAAGAGACAAAGGTCAATGACAGAAGGAACATGTGCAATTTTGAGAAGAGCATTCTACATTCGGTTTTGTTCTCAGGGGCCATTCATTTGTTGCAGCAATATTGTTGCAAGATGTTGCAACAACACGAGGGTGGGATCAAATATTATTGTAGCTTTAAAAGTCAGCCATATGAATTATCCCCTAGAAAACTATCATATCTAGTCTCTAAATCAATGATATCTATTCTGTGAAAAGAGTTGTTGCAATAAAGTCATCCGAAAAGGGCAGAGGGATAATTTTTCTTTTGCAATAAACTGTGCCCAGTTTTAATTACAATAATAGTAATGGTACGTCAGCCTTTCTGACTATGCTTAGATGGTTGAGTAAAACATTTCAAGTTACTGCAAAGACATTAATATTAATATCACACCCCCCTCCAGAAAATGCTAATGACCACTATGAATTTTGCCGTTGTTCCATTTTTCAAGAGATAAGACCAGTCCTGGATGTCGTGTCCATGGAGTCAAACATGACACTTGCTGGAAAAGTGCATAATTGTACTTTTCCCTTTAAAGGTATAGTAATACTTTATTATTACTATCCCCCATATTGTACATATTTGTAAAATAATGTAACAGCCCCCAGATTCATCTCTCAAACCTTTATGGTTTGAGAGATAACTGAAGGCAAAGTTCCCCCCTCCCTCCCCCTTCCCTGAATACAGCGTTGTACTGACTGCAGGGATATCCAGTCTGACTTTAATCATGTGGCTCTGCAGCAGAGCCGTGATCGCATTAGTGACAAATAATTATTTCACTGAAATGGTCTTCTCCATGTGCTTGCAAACCAAACACATGAAGAAGAGCGTTTCAGTGAAATAATTATTTTTCACTAATGGGATCTCAGCTCAGCTGCAGAGCCGCAAGCCTGTCGTACGACAGTCTTCCCTTGCAGTCAGTACAATGCTAACTTTCCTTCAGTTATCTCTCAAACCATAAAAGTTTGAGAGATGAACCTGGGGGCATTTAAATTATTTTACAAATAAGTACAATATGGGGGATAGTAATAATAAAGTATTACTATCCCTTTAAGAACCAGAGGTGTTTGCAGCACATTGAGGAGCAATACATTGTACACCATTCTGGTCTTTAAAGGGTTAAGATTGTCATGTGCAGTTAGCAGAGTTTGAGGTCTTATGATCCCGCTGGCAACTGTAATGTCTATTTCAATGGACTTGGCATCCAGGACTGATCGAACAAGAACAAGTAAAATTCATAAGGGACATTATGATTTTCTGACCATAGTAAGGAAAGTGGGGGAATATTATTAGGTGGTGACAGTTCTTGACAGAGGGATACACAGTGCATTGCAAAGCCATGCTTTGCATACCTTTCTGGCCAACTATTTTGTGCAGTAGGACTCTGGGAGTTCTCAAGAGTGTTAGTGGCACTACTGGGTAACGAAGGTGGGGACTAAATTCTTTAACCCCTTAGTCACCTTCTTTTATGGACCGCTGTGATTCTTGCCAACTTGCTGGCACACATGACCTGTTATGTGCACATGCGCACCGAGCAGAGGTCTGAGAGAGACCACTCCGGTCTTGGATTGGTCAATTTCAGACTCCACATGAGCTCTGTAAGTAAAAAGTCACCAGTCCTTAAAGGTATAAAAAAACGCTGACAGTCCTGGCATGCCACCGATCCTTATGAGGTTAAGCTTGGACCTTTAGCCCTCTCTGCTAGTGCAAATCAGAAATACACAAGACAAAAGAAATAATACGATAGATATAGTGAAGTTTAAAAAATAAAACATAACTACATACAGTGCCTGGAAAATGTAGTATGGAAACAGAAAGTTTCTTATTCTATTTCCAAAGCTGTGTGGGAGAGGAAAACAAGGAGGGGAAATTGCTCCACAGGAGAGTTCAACCTTTGTAGCAGAGACTGAACCAGAGGTCCAGAAGCCAGAGGAAGGAGGATTTAGAGTTCAGACATTCCAGAGTACAGAGGGACAAGGATAGTGAGAGACAGGGAATAGATATGGTTATCAAGGGTACTGTTGTTAGCAGAGATAACATAATTACCCATAAATTCCAGACACTCCTCTACTCCTTTAATCGGAGCGCAATCAGATTTTCATTGTTACAGTAACTCCTCTTTCTAGAAAAAAAAACACAATCCTTGGAATACTTAGGTTACGGGAAGTCAAATGTTATAGATCAAGTCAACTTGATGAGTTCATTGAGCAATTATGTAGTTCTTATTCCTATTGTGAGAACAAATGTTTTTTTTTTTAATGTGTATCATTTTATTACCTTATGGGAAAGACAAAAATTTGGCTCATGCCCATGATGTGGGATGAAACTTTTCATGAAAAATTTCTAGAGCTTAATTTTTTGTTTTGAAAAATGTTCCATCTCATAAGTTCATGAGTAATGGATACACATAGTTAGTCAAGCTTTGCAGTTTCAGAATTGTCATTAACCCATTAAGGAGTGGCCGCACACGCACACGGCCGTCACTTAAAGGGATAGTAATACTTCGTTTTAACTTTATTTTATTTTGTAGGCATTAAAAAAACATGAAGAATGTTATAAGTCTGATCTCTCAAACCTTTATGGTTTATGAGATATTCACAGGCAAAGTATCCCCCTCCCACCCCTTTTACTGATGTAACACTGCTCAGCCAGAGCAGAAGGGAGGTGCCCAGGTAGACTGCAGATAGGGACAATCTTCAATTAAGATAAGGGAAAAACCTGAAAAGCTTGTCAAGGGGGGCAGGGATTTCATTGTTCTTATAGGAAGAAGACTGTCCCCTGCTGTTATCTGTCTGGTCTATGGACTGGATTCCACATCTGAGAAGAGATGGCTTACACTAGGTAAAAGGGGAGGGAGGGGAAACTTTGCTTGTGAATATCGCTTAAACCATAAAAGTTTGAGAGATAAGACTTATATCAATCTTCATGTTTTTTTAATGCCTACAAAATAAAATAAAGTTAAAACGAAGTATTACTATCCCTTTAAGGACCACGGAGCATTTTTTTTTTCCTCATCCACTTTCGGACTCCCCAAATGGCATGCAGCTGCTCGGAATTCCATGACGTACATGTACGTCCTTGGTCCTTTAGGGACATCCACCTCGTGATGTACATGTATGTCATGGGTCGTTAAGGGGTTAAGGTACGACTTTCTGTATTCTGCAAGTCAATTTGACCTTAGTTTTTAATTGTTTTTTCTATCTTAACCTATATTTTACGACTGGATCACACTTTCCAGGAAACTGTCTATCAGTGACTTTGAAAGCAGGGATAGTGATGCAGTGTAAAACTATCCTTGTAGCAAAAAATACCAGTGGGAGGGAGCTGCGAAGCTGTTGCTGCTATAGAAAAATGTTATCAGGACCGGATTTACATCCCAGGGGCCCCTAGGCAAGGAAATGTATATGGCCTTAGCACCACCCATAGGCAAGGATTTCTGAATGCCCTTAGCTTCCGCCATAGGCAAGGAATTCAGTATCTCCTTAGATCAACCCATATCCACACCCCCATTCCTCAAATGACCCGCCCCCAGCTCCATGCAACTGTCTGGCACAGAAAATACCTTTGGCCAATAACAAGGAAGAACAAAAAAGAGTTTAACCCCATGGCTGGCATCCAAGGGGCTAAATAATAGCTGTAACCCATTGGTTGGTAGAGAGATCTAGAACGCATTGCCCCATAATGCACTGGAGATCTGTTTAGAATCCATTTGGTTAAATAATGGCCTGTAAATGGGAATAAAACTGATGCAGGGACATTAAACTTGCCCTGGCCACAACCACAATTCAGAATATGGGTGAGGGTAGCACAGATGAGGCACCCCTCAGAAATGTAGAGCTCTAGGCAGTTGCATACTCTGCTTATTGGGAAATCCAGACCTGAATGTTATACAGGATACATTTCACTGTATGTTGCATATCCGTGGAGTAACAATAGGGGTCGCACCTGCGACCGGGCTCATCACTCCAGGGGCCCGGCCGCTCCCTGCGACCAACCCACATGGCATCTGCAGCATTCTGATCTCTGAGGACTGTGCCTTCTTTTGCACAGACCTCTAGCAGCTGATCTCCCTCCGGCACTCTTGCAGAGCACTGGGAGATGACATAATTTCCCAGCGCTCTGCATTACTGAAGAGAGGACCGTGTGGGAGCTCCACCTGTATAGAGGTCTGTGCTGAAGGAGGAACAGACCTCTCCTGCCACTCCACTGGACCACAAGGGAGGTAGGAGATGGGCAATGTGGGGGCAATGTGGAGATGGGGGGCAAGGTGGTGGCAATGTGGAAATGGGGCAATGTGGAGGCAATGTGGAGATTGGGGCAATGTGGAGATGGGGGGCAGTGTGGTGGCAATGTGGAGATTGGGGACAATGTGGAGGTGGCCAGTGGAGATGGGCAATGTGGGGGCAATGTGGAGATGGGGGGCAAGGTGGTGGCAATGTGGAGATGGGGCAATGTGGAGGCAATGTGGAGATTGGGGCAATGTGGAGATGGGGGGCAGTGTGGTGGCAATGTGGAGATTGGGGGCAATGTGGAGACTGGGGGCAATGTGGAGGCAATGTGGAGATTGGGGACAATGTGGAGGTGAGGGGGGCAATGTGGAGGCAATGTGGAGATTATGGACAATGTGGAGGTGGCCAGTGGAGATGGGCAATGTGGTGGGCAATGTGGCTGAGTGGGCCAAAGTGGTTGGAGGGGGAAATGTCGTTGGGGGGGAGCCCATGGCAATTATTGCCCCAGGGCCCAGTGGCTTTTAGTTATGCCTCTGTTGCATATAATAAACTGGACTGGAAGAGGGGCTTCCTAGCTCCCATCCTCTAGCCTTTTTTGTTGCAGGGAATGCGTTGGAGATCAGTCTAGCATTCAAGGGGTTAACAGCCCTGTTTAAATCATTGTGAATTTTCATTTGATTTTTGCACAAGAATTGGACTATAGTTTACTGAGTTCCCTGACTGTTTAATGTATGATTTATCTCCTAACGCAAGACAAGAGGATTTGTAAGGAATAGTTCAGTTACATTTTTGGGTTTGATACAAGGTATAGTTCATCTTGGCTAGACGTAAAGTCACACAGAGACAATCAGTTCAAGGACATATACAAGTTTCCTATCTGGCACTCATCTTCAAATGCCGAAGAAAACTTAAATGAAGTATTTCATTAGAAACAATATTCAGCTACTTTTAGTCTGTGGCAGGGAATTTTGATACACTTTGAACATTTTTGTATATAGTATATTGAAGTATTTAAAGTGACACTCAACCTCCTTTTTGACATTAAATATTCTGCAAGTACATAATATATGAAGTCAAATTGCCTATTTTTATTTATTTTTTCTCATCTATATTTACACTTTTTGGAACTGCCTGAATCTCTTTTTCCAGAGATTTTCCTGGTGAGGACTGTGAAAGCAAAATTTTCTATATTGCTTCACTTTCCTTTTTATATTGTACCTTTTGTTCATTGAATCACTATCAATGTTGTCAAATTGCCTGATAGAGAACTCCCTGGAAACAGATTCAGAGAGTCCTTGTCAGGAGGGATTAAAAGTGTAAAGAAGTAGGTGGAGACACCCCCCCCCTCCAAAAAAAAACAAAAAAACATATATGCAATTTGATTTTATATAGTATATAGGCTGACTGTCACTTTAAACAGGAAACATTTCCAGGAAGCTTAAAAGCAGCGTTTCTCAACCCCTGTCCTCAGAACACACTAACAGGCCAGGATTTAGGGATTTCTCTGCTAGAGCACAGGTGTGTTGATCAGAGGCTCATTCACATTGATTAACACACCTGTGCTCTAACAAGGAAATCATCAAGTCCTGGCCTGTTACTGGGTCCTGAGGACAGGAGTTGAGAAACACTGATTTAGATGGACCTTTCTGTGCTGCTGTTTGTCTCTGTTTTTGTCCTATATAGGAGGCAATTGTAGTCAAGTTGATACCTTTATTGGCTAACTAAGCAGACTAAGGATGTCAGCTTTCAAGGGATAGTAACACTTCGTTTTAACTTTATTTTATTTTGTAGGCATTAAAAAAACATGAAGAATGATATAAGTCTTATCTCTCAAACCTTTATGGTTTAAGAGATATTCACAAGCAAAGTTTCCCCCTCCCGCCCCTTTTACCTAGTGTAAGCCATCTCTTCTCAGATGTGAATCTGGTTGTATGACCAGACAGATAACAGAAGGGGACAATTTTCTTTGTATGAAAACAATGAAAGCCCTTCCCCCCTTGACAAGTTTTTCAGCTTTTTCCCTTATCTTAATTGAAGATTGTCCCTCTCTGCAGTCTACCTGGGCATCTCCCTTCTGATCTGGTTGAACAGGGGGGGATACTTTGTTTGTGAATATCTCTTAAACCATAAAGGTTTGAGAGATAAGACTTATATCATTCTTCATGTTTTTTTAATGCCTACAAAATAAAATAAAGTTAAAATGAAGTATTACTATCCCTTTCAAGACCTCTTAGGCCTCTTCCTCATGCATATTATATAACAGCCTAAGGAAGACCTAAGAGGTCTTGAAAGCTTGCATCCTAAATCTGCTTAGTTAGCCAGTAAAGGTATCAACTTGACTACAATTGCCTCCTATATAGGACAAAAACAGAGACAAACAGCAGCACAGAAAGGTCCCTCTAAGTCAGTGTTTCTCAACTCCTGTCCTCAGGACCCACTAACAGGCCAGGTCTTAGGGATTTCTCTGTTAGAGCACAGGTGTGGTGATCAGAGGCTCATTCACACTGATTAACTCACCTGTGCTCTAACAAGGAAAGCATCAAATCCTGGCCTGTTAGTGGGTCCTGGGTACAGGAGTTGAGAAACACTGCTTAAAAGGGTAACTATCACAAGCTCACTGCCCTGTTTGCTTCAGTAGGAACATATATGCAAAGGACGGAGGGGCTGTTTTTGAGCCCCAGCTGTCCCCACAGACTGCAAGTGAAGGGGTTCTGTGTCTGTAGCCACAAACCAACTTGTGTATTCCAGCCATACCAGAGAACTTCATCCTCTTGAGCCCGGGGGTATAAACATGACACGATTCACATCATAAAGGATGTGTGGCTTGTCATACCTGAACACTTTGTCTTCTAGAGTCCCCGGAGTGGGCTCCTGTGGTGCCACTGGGTGGTATGAATGTAGCAATTTGGATTTAAAAGGGGTGGGGCTTAACTGATGTGTCACAAAAGTGGGCTGGAAGTGGGAGGAACTGGGTGGAGTAGGAAGAGAAGAGGGCAGGAAATGGGAGAAACAGGTTAGGAAGGGGGCAAAAGTGAGCAGAGTTTCTTATGCAGTTCCCCACCTCCAGAGAATCAGTGTCTGTCCCCGGAGACCCAGTAATCAGTTGCAAAAACTGAGTCTCTGGGGCAGATCTGTAGAGCTCCCAGGTATAATCATTCTACTTGTGAAGTAGGCGGGAAGTGGGTAGAACATGGTAGGAAGGAGAAGAAGTGAGCGGGAAGTGGGAGGAACAGGGTCGGAAGGCGCAGAAATGGGTTGGAAGTGGGCAGAACAGGGTGGGAAGAATTTCATAGGAAACAGCCTCTGTCGTTGGAGGCCCGATATTTAACTCTTCAAAAACCGGAGTCACCGGGTTAGATCCTGAGAGTTCCCAGGTATGATTCCAACCCCTCTGCCAGCTGAGGGTGTCAGTTTTCTGACCCCTCAAATGAAAAATTCTCAGGGTGAGAAAGTCTAGTGTTAACTAATATAATTTATACCAATTCTCTGCTTATTTGATTCCACATTAATGACATTTCTACCAGAAACTACAGAAATGAAAACACTTTCTGACAAGAGTACACAAAGGCACAAAGACATATTTTACGCAAGTTTCCCTTTAAGGCAGACATGTTTTTCCCTGGGATTACTGACAATGTATATTGCCTCATTCTACATTCTTTTACTGACAAAAACTGATTCCATGTTTACAGCTGCACTTTTAACCATCTGAGAGCCAGAGGAATGTGCACTACCTCTTATTTTTTATCTGTGACAGCAGTTGTTGCTAAAGATACCGTTACTCTTATTGTTTGTCACCATGTTGTAGAGCGCTGTATATTATGTTGACACTAAATAAATAACAATATTTAAATAAATTATTTCCAAGGTGTTTTCTCTTAACGTCTGCATCTGTTTTGTACAGCATATTTGCAGTGTATTTTAGATTTTGTTGTGACTGGTTTATAGGTGTTTGAAGTATGTGATCTTGACATTGCTGTACAGCTGAGAAAATTGTTCACTCAAAGATCTGTCATCTCTTCCATCTTTAAATGAAAGTGAACATTTCCTGGTACTGCCCAGAGCTTCATTGGCATATAAAATGTCAATGAGACCTTCATTAGCATATGGCACATCACTTAAAATGATTCACAAGCATATGAAACATCACTGATGAGCTTAGTTATCGTATGAAAATGTTACTGGTACTTCACTGGTGCCACAATTAGCATATATTAGCATATGGTAATAAGTGTGAATATCTCTTTAACTGCACATTTGCAGATCTTTGATTAACCTGACACATAGTCAGTTTTTAATGCAGGTTTTAAATATGCAAACTTGTATTAAAGTGAAAATTCCTTATGAAAAATATATCTGTTGTCGGGCTTTTCTGTAGAGAGATGCATATTTCCAGAGTTATTAAAGTTTAAACCTATGTCTTTTTACATTAACTGTGCCCTCTAGTGGTCAAATTCCAATTAGTTATTCTGTTACACAGGGGTGTCAACAGAAATTTTTCCTGGGGGGACAGAGCCATAATATGACCCCTAAGCCAGCTCGTTCAACCCCTATGTTATATATGGAGAGGGCAAGTGTAGGGGGGCATTTGCCCCCACCCCTTGCCCCCCTCTCCAGATGGCCATTTTACATTCTGTTTGAGAGGAAAGACAGTGACAAACAGCTCTCTCTATTTGAACTGTTACAACTGTTGAATAAAACAACTGACAATAGTGAGAGTGCCCTTGTTTTACTCAGCAGGAAAAGCTTTATCACATATAGGTTTTCCTTTAAAAGCTGACTTCTCCTTTAAGTGTGGGCAGATATATTAAACATTTTTGAAGTGCTTTAACCCCTTAATGACTGGCTGCGTGGAGCGTTGAGGTCACTAAAGGACCACGGATCATTTGGAGCATTTTTTTTTTTTATTCGGATTCCAAACTCCCCGAATGGTGTGCAGCCACAGGGGGAGCCCGGAATTCCATGACGGTCATTGTACATCATGGGTCGTTAACTCAGATCTACCCATGACGTACTATGACCGTTAAGGGGTTAAGTGTGTTTAAGTATATGTTTTTCGATTCTCTTGGTTTACATATAAAACAGGGTATTGGGAGCCGTAGCGGCACTAAAAAAGTTAATGGGCAATTATCATATTTTAGTGTGGTCCTATGGAAGTAGAATTAGTAAATGAAGCATGTCATAAGGAGAGGGTACGATCCATCAAATAAGAACAGACACATCTTTTTGAGGATAACAGACCACGGCTTTATTTGTTTCCAATCACATTATCATTATTGTTCTTATTCAACCACAATAATAATTAATCATTAATCAACAACCAATCATTAACTGACAGCTCTTGTCAATCCGTCTTCCTTGAAACCAAGCATCCCCACGTTCTTCAGCATTACAGCTCACTCCAACCTTTGTCAGCACTTACAGCTGACTTCACCATTCTTCAGCACTTAAAGCTGACTCCCAAGGAATTGCCCCATTGGCTATCCACTTTGGCTTCCATGGGTAACGTTCCCTCCCAAGACCTAAGTCTGGGGCAAACTCCCAAACAGCTTCTGCCCGAGGATAAAATCAGTTATCAGTTATCGATCTCTGACAGCCATTAAAGGACTATCCACCCTGCCGTGATACCACCAAAAAACAACTACACCATACTAGAGAGGGATGCTTGTCTTTGTCCTCTCTTCACAAAACAGCAGTCCACTTCCTGTCCCCACCCCCCTTGTAAGTCATTTCCCTTTACTCCTCACTATCATACACACTTCCTGTCTGAATCAACCCACCCCATGACATGCTTCCCCTTCCTGTACCCTGTGGTACCATCTGTGGAATTCTAAACATGTGACTCTCAGTGCATAGACCCCTTGTTTCAGGCTTTCAAGTCCAATATAGAGGTTCTATAGGGACCTGCATCATGCAGGACAGTGACTGAATTGTGAGACTTCAGTCTCGCAGTTCAGTCTCTTCTCACTGGATCAATTGGGTTGTACTGGGAGTTTCTTTTAAAACCTCTGTTGTACTTCTTTCTTGATGTGTTGGGGTTCACAATGCAGCCTCAGTTTCATCAGCAGGTCTGCATCCATGGGAGAAGACCTGCCAATAGTGTACTACTGGGGCAGCAGTTGGACTTTAAATGTGTTTGAAATCAAACCTAAAGTAATGTGAGAAAAAAGCATAAAATACACAACATACATCCAATTTTGCTTGGACCAAGATAACCTCAATTTTCTTTTGTAAAGTGAAGCAAAGTGTTGCACTCCCAGGACCAGATTTACATCTCAGGTGCCCTTTGGCAAGGCACTGTAGGCTCCATTAGCTCCACCTATGACCACACCCCCATTCCTCATATGACTCCACCGCAGTCCCATCCACTATTTCCAGCACAGAAAATACACTTGGCCTAAAACAAGCAAGAACGTAAACAGCCTTGGTTGATATAGAGATCTCCGATGCATTGCTCCACAATCCACTGGAGATCAATGTGGTAAAATAATAGCCTGTAAAGGGATATAATCCTTTGTGACAGAGATTGCTCTGGCCACATCCACAATTTGAAAAGTGGGTGTGGCCAGCACAGCTGAGACACACCCTCTAAAGTTGGAGTCAGGGGAGGGCTGGCAACCTGTGGTCCAGAAGGCAAATACAATCCAGTGGCCCATTTCTACTATTGCTCGAGCCCACCGGCCCAGATCACCCTCTTTTGTTTAGTTTTAAAACTGGCATTAATGTTGTGAATTAAGGCAAGTGATACCACATAGCTTACAGTTGAAATGGAGCTACACTAGTGATAACACTGAGCTTACAATTTAAGTAAACCTACACTAGTGATATCATAGAGCTAACACGGAAAACGGGTTATGCTCCTAGTGTAGCTCCATTTGCATTGCAGCTCTGTGGTGTGACTAATGTAGCTCCATTTACAGTAGCAAGTGGGAGATTGAGTAAAGCAGTGGCCTATTGGCCCAGACATATGTCCGGCCCAGGGGGCAGTTGCCCCCCAGGCCAGCCCTCCCCTGGTTGGAGCTCTGTACAGTTGCCTGCTCTGCCTAATGGGAAATCCAGCCTTGTGCAAACCCCTCTGGGCATGACTCAGAAAGCTGCAATATATATTATTATTGATACTTTTTCCCTGATTGGAATTGTACTTATGTATAGACAGGGATTTTCCACTTTTACTTTTGGGTGCAAGTGCTACTTTTCATTATACAAGTTATGTATTTATATGAGCTTGTTGCATCTTTTTCATCTCACATTTGTCACTAATAAGGTTTTGGTAGGGAATTTAGTGCACATTTTTCCTTCTGCAAATGCTAATAGTGAATATAAGATTTGTGTATGTATACTAATGAAAGACTGATACGCAATGCACAACATCTTTGGCTAATGAACCTTTTCTGTTTCAGAGATATCCTGTTAAAAATGTTTGTTACTGCAAAATACTTCCATTCTCATCAAAACTATTTGTGATCAGTGAAGTCGCTATGTTCACAAAAGTGCTTTAAAGGGGATCTCTCACCTTATACAACATTGTCCGTCTCCTGTAGTGTAATGTTGTTGAAGTTGAAATTCTTTTTTTTATTTAAAGCGGAACTTTCACCTAAGCAAAAGTTTCCTTTAATCCATTTATTATACCGATTGGAACTGTGCTGGGCTTTGTTTTTTTTTTTGTTTTTTTTTTAAAAAAAACCCTATAGAAATGAAGTTTGAGGGTTTACCTTTTTCCCTCTTGACGTCTTATTCTGATCGGCACAATTGTGCCAATGAGAATACAGGAGAGATCCTCCTCCCTACTGGTCTGTCAGTAAGCTGGAGAACTCTCACTGGCAGAGAGTGATATCTAGTCAATGAGAGTACTCTAGGGTGACCACATGTCCCTGATTGCCAGGGACAGTCCCGGAATTTATGTGTGTGTCCCATGTCCCGGGCAGCCCCCTTCAGGGACAATACAAAGTCCCTGACTAAAGAATCTAAATAGTAGAAATAGAACTGCCCATTGCCGACTGTGACACAAATTGATGCATCCGCTGGGCTACAAGAAAATGGCTTCTAGACAGAGCCCTAAGCATTAGAGACAGAATCGAGCCTTGATCCTGACATCAAACAGGAGCTGCAGTGAAATTTACTTTAGTGTATTGCTAGTCTAAGATTTTGTCATGTAGTCCACCACAAGCATCACTTTCTGTCACAGATCAATGGACAGTTCTCCTTCTAGTGTTCAGAACTCGGTGGAGTGCCAGATAAAGAGCAGTTTGAGCACTGATTTCCAGTGATGTATATTGACCCCTCCTGCATAGCTGCCATAGTGCTGGTGAGAAGTGCTCTCTTCACCACACTGTCCCTGAATGGCAGAATGAAAATATGGTCACCCTAGAATACTCCAGCTTACTGACAGACCAGCGGGGAGGAGGATCTCCTGTATTCTCATCCGCAAGATGGTGCCGATCAGAATGAGGAGAAGAGGGAAAAAGTTAACCGTCAAACTTCATTACTATCGTGTTTTTTTTAAAAAACAAAACCCAGCACAGTTACAATCAGAATAATAAATGGATTAAAGCAAACTTGTGCTTAGGTGAAAGTTACGCTTTAAAATCGTGTAGTTTCTAAGATATAAGCGTTTAAAGTCTTCCTCGTGACGTCAGTAGCTCTCAAGCTGTGGATACAGTTCCAACCCACAGCCTGTCAATCTTCTTCATTTGCCCTCCCCTTGTAGTGGCTCTTCTCCACCAGAGGAGAACTGTATCTGACCTGGCGCACTCTCACTCATAAGTGCGTCCAGGTCTCTCCGTCCTTTATAATGAGTGCCAGTCCACTTGCCACTGAGGCAAGCAGACTGCTAGTCATTATAAAGGACGGAGCGCATGCAGACACATTGACCTGGACACACTTATGCACGAGAGTGCCCAAGGTCAGATTCAGTCCTCCGGAGGAGGAAGAGGAGAAGAGCCACTGCAAGGGGGAGGGCAAATGAAGACGGTTGACAGGCTGCTGGCTGGAGCTGTACCGGCAGCCTGAGAGCTGAGAAGACTTTAAACGCTTATATCTTAGAAACTATACAGTTTTAAATTTAAAAAAAAAGGATTTCAACTTCAACAACATTACACTACAGGAGACAGTCAATGTTGTATAAGGTGAGAGATCCCTAATGTAGTAGTGCCCTGTGCGGCTCAGCATCACTCACCATTACTAGTTGGAACATTAGCACTATTACATGCCCCAAGCTGCAAACAAGACCCAGAGCTTTAAAACCTTTCTGTTCCAGAGAGGTATCCAATGCATTGTGTACCTCTCTGGCACTGAAAGGGTTAAAGCACCCCTCAGCCATGTGTTGCGTACCCCTCTGGCACTCAAAGAGTTAACTGAATAGGACTCTCTCAAGCTTCTTATGCCACCCCCTGCAGAGCTGAATCTGCCATAAATAGTTAACAAATAAAATACTGTTTTTTTCTTATTTTCATGTTTTTTTTTCATTTCATACCTCCCAAGTGTCCCTCTTTAGGAGGGACAGTCCCTCTTTTAGACCCAAATCCCTCTGTCCCTCTTTCACACCCTGATGTCCCTCTTTTTAGGAGATCAGATTGCATGGTGTGTGTATATAAGTGTATAATATTACTCTACAGCAATAAAACTCACATTATTGTTTGTTTAAATGTCAGTATATGTGTTTATACATTAGTGTGCGTAAATAAAGTACTTTGGTCTTGTTATAAGTCATTTATTACATTACACAAGGAGGTGTCAGTAGGTTATGAATTAGCCTAAAAAATATCGGCCACCAGCCATGCCCCCAGCAACACCCCCTAAAACACAAGTGTCCCTCTTTGGCAATTTGAAATGTTGGGCGGTATGACATTTAATATTCAAGGGAAATACCCACTTCCTTTTAATGTTTAAAGGGATAGTAATGGTTGCTTTTAACAATATTTAATATTGTAGATATCCTATATTACAATTCGCTAATGTATGTTTGTCAGAAGCTGTCATGCACAGTAGAGACAGTTGTGCACGCTGCAGTCATGCACAGTACAGACTGCCCGTACCGCAGCTGATAACGGAGCAGGGCACTCCAAATTCAGACTGTAGTCCTCTCTGCTCACCTTCAGACTACGGTCTGAATTCGGAGTGCCCCGCTCTGTTATCAGCTGCGGTGCGGGCAGTCTCTACTGTGCATGACTGCACCGTGTCCATTGCTGTCTGGCACTGTGGCCCGTGTACACAGGCTGTTCAACTAGTTAAAAAAATGAAAGAATTGATGTATGTCCGGTGTCTCAAACATGTATAGTTTGAGAGAGATAAGCTTCTAAAGTTCCCCCTTTCCACACCTTTAGCTGACAGATAGAGATTCTAGTCATTTGACTGGACGGCAGCTCTTCAGCAGAGCCAAAATAGTGGTATCTGGAAAGAAATACTTCATTGGAACAATCTACAAAGCATGCTTTTAGTATTTCTTTCTAGATAGTGCTATTTCGGCCCTGCTGAGGAGCCGCTGGCCGGTCCCGGGACCAGGATCTCATGCTGTCAGCTAGAGCGCTGATGTCTGCGAAAGGGGTGGGAGGGGGGAACTTTAGAAGCATATATCTCTCAAACTATACAAGTTTGAGAGACCAAACTTACATCAATTAATTAATTTATTTTTTTTACTTACATGAATTAATTTATTTTTTTTACTTACATGAACGAATTTATTTTTGTTAACAGCAACCATTACTATCCCTTTAAAATAAGCAATACTGACATGTTTGTTTACCATAAACAGGTAAGAGAAAGAGAATAGCACTCAAGTCAATGGAACAGATTACTCTCAAGTTATCAATGTGTGTGGTTCATGAAAACAGAACCCTATCACAACAAGATACAGCCCATCCTGTAATTTATCTTTTATAAATTGTGCATAATAAAAAAAAAAATAGGTAGTCACACATTATCTCCATATATCCCAGATTTCCTTGATCACTTTGAAATGTTGCTGTAAAGCAAAATGGTGTTACTCCATCCCCCTTCAACTCCGTTTCTGCCATATTTACTTCCCACCCATTCTGCTTATCTCTATTGTGCTTCCATGGAAATGCATGGAGGTCATTATGGTCAATCATTTATTTCTGTCAGTCTTCAGATCACTGGGAGAGATCAATGCCTTTACTTATCTTTATACCATATTGTGCCCCCATGGCCTTTGTAGAAAAGGAACAGATCAGAACTGGGTGGCAGACAGAGTAACATCAAGATGGTGATATGCTCCTACAGTGTGATATTCTGTTCCATTGAGATCAATTCAGGGTGGGGCATTTGGTAGAGCAGACATGGCAGAAGGCTGTTTTTTTCATTATATTTAAAGTAATATTTCCTTTTAAATAACAGATGAGAGTTGATACTGTGTTAGCCATAGAAATACAGGAGGCAAATATAGTCGTTGATACCTTTATTGGCTAACTAAGCAGAATTAGGATGCAAGCATTCAAGACCTCTTAGGTCTCTTCTTCAGGCATGTTATACAGATAAATATGAAAACATCTCCTTTATATACAAGTACACATTGCATTGTTAGAATGGAAATCAGATAAGAAAACTCAGTCCAGACCCAGGGGGTTGTTTGTTTGACACCTCCAATCAAAAAAAGGTATTCACTGCTTTGTGATTTACATCTTAACCCTTTGAGTGCCAGAGAGGTATCCAACACAATGCGTTGGATACCTCTCTGGCACTCAAAGGGTTAAGGTGTTGACTGTCCCATTACCTACCACAACTTGTCACCAGTCTTGCTGCCAATATTATATCCATTAATTCAATATACAATTAAAGTGATAGTATTGCTTTCATGTAACAAATATTACTATTGTAGACATTAAAGCAGAACTACCATCTCAACTAAAGTCGCCCTGCAATACTTAGGCAGGTGGTGACTAGCTTTGTAATCATTATTTTACCTCTCAAAAGTGCCCCCGAATAAAGTTATCCTTAAGCTTCCGAGACTGACGTCCAGGTTACTGCAGCCTGTGCGCCTGCGCCATCAGTCTCTTCCGGAGCCATTCAGGCCAGTGCAATGCCTATGAAGGGTGACAGGGACTGACAGCGCAGGTGCACATTCAAGATGTCCGCGGTGATGCCTGGCTTCCGGTCTCGAAAGCTTAAGGATAACTTTATTCGGGGGCATTTTTAAGAGGTAAAATAATGATTATTAAGCTAGTCGCCACCTGCCTAAGTATTGCAGGGCGACTTTAGTTGAGGTGGTAGTTCCACTTTAAAAACAGTAGTACAATGAGGTAAGTCCAATCTCTCAAACATTTATAGTTTGAAAGATCGAAGCATGTAAAGTTCCCCCCTCCCAGCTGTTTCAAAGATGTCTGCCCTCTAGGTGAGAGAAGAAGATTCTGGTCCTGAGACCGTCCTGCGGCTCTTCAGCAGAGCCAAAATAGCGCAATATAGAAATAAATACTTATTTGGAATGGTCTACAAAGTGTTCTTGCAAACCAGGCACAATTTGTAGACTGTTCCAATTAAGTGTTTATTTCTATATCTCACTATTTCGGCTCTACTGAAGAGCCGCAGGATGGTCTCGGGATCAGGATCTGCTTCTGTTAGCTAGAGATCTGGTGTCTGTGAAAGGGGCGGGAAGGGGGGAACTTTACATGCTTCGATCTCTCAAACTATAAATGTTTGAGAGATGGGACATAGCTCATTGTACTAATATCAGTTTTCTAAATGGCAAAATATCAACAGATAAACTCAGCAATGTAACATTTCTTATGGAAGAAATATTGATCCTAAAAAACAAACTAACAGCAGTGAATGTATCTTTGTATATTTAATCTTCCCCAGTCGGCTTGGCTATATACACTATAAAAGCTATTGGTGCTGGTGCTGGATCAGGGGGTGTCCATCCTTTTTTCTCCAGGACCAGAGTGTGAAATGTGACTCAAGGACCAGTTACTTTCATACCTGGGAACTTTTGAAATGAACGCATCCTGAGATCTTTGAAATATTAACGCTTAAAGGGTTAGTAATGTCCCATTATAATTTCACGTTATATTGTAGATATTAAAAAAATAAATTATCTGGAGCAAGTCTCTCATACATTTATATTTGTA
Source organism: Rhinophrynus dorsalis (assembly GCA_037306005.1). Classification (NCBI taxonomy): domain Eukaryota; kingdom Metazoa; phylum Chordata; class Amphibia; order Anura; family Rhinophrynidae; genus Rhinophrynus; species Rhinophrynus dorsalis. The sequence continues at coordinate 80,401,522 of CM074721.1, forward strand.
GAGATATAACATTTTAAACTTCCCTCTCACTCCCCTTTCAGTGATGTCAGCTGTAAAGATGACAGAAGGAGAATCGAGTCGGGCAACCCGACAGCGGCTTTTTAGCAGAGCCGAAATAGAGCTATCTAAAAAGAAATACTTCATTGGAAAGGTCTACAAAGTGTGCCTGGTTTGCAAGCACTCTTTGTAGCCCATTCCACTGAAGTTTTTATTTTTAGATAGAGCTGTTTCGTCTCTGCTGAAGATCCGCCGTTGGGTCGCCCAACTCGAATCTCCTTCTGTCAGCTTTACAGCTGACATCACTGAAAGAGGAGGGAGAGGGAAGTTTAAAACGTTATATCTCTAAAAATATAAATGTTTTAGAGACAGGACTTGCTCCAGATATTTTTTTTTAATATCTACAATATAAGATGAAATTATAATGGGACATTACTAACGCTTTAAAGCTCACAAGAAAGTAAGCTTTATGTGCTGTGTCAATGTTTGGTCTAACCCGGAGATGATCCAATCAATTCTAATGGAACCCATATCATGCTACAGTTCTGAGTTATCATTTCTTAAACACTCAAAAGACAAGCAGGACTTTTGCCACCGTCTTTCTTATAGAAATGTCATTAATGTGGACATTAAAGGGATAGTAATACTTCGTTTTAACTTTATTTTATTTTGTAGGCATTAAAAAAACATGAAGAATGATATAAGTCTTATCTCTCAAACCTTTATGGTTTATGAGATATTCACAATCAAAGTTCCCCTCCCCGCCCCTTTTACCTAGTGTAAGCCATCTCTTCTCAGATGTGAGTCTGGTTGTATGACAGTACAGATAACAGAAGGGGACAATTTTCTTTGTATGAAAACAATGAAAGCCCTTCCCCCCTTGACAAGTTTTTCAGCTTTTTCCATTATCTTAATTGAAGATTGTCCCTCTCTGCAGTCTACCTGGGCATCTCCCTTCTGATCTGGTTGAACAGGGGGGGGATACTTTGTTTGTGAATATCTCTTAAACCATAAAGGTTTCAGAGATAAGACTTATATCATTCTTCATGTTTTTTAATGCCTACAAAATAAAATAAAGTTAAAATGAAGTATTACTATCCCTTTAAGTAAGCAGTACATTGGTGTAAATCATAGTGGAAAACACTGGACTCTCTCGTCCTGAGAATTTGGCTCTTCACCCTGAGACCTTTAGATTTGTTTCAAAACCCTGAAGCTCTCCAGGTATGGATACTTGTAAATAATAATGGTATTAACCCCTTAAGGACTTACATAGCTACTCTCACTAAAAGTGTGTTAATTTTTTTTTTTTAAAAAAAAGCTTTAATTTGTCAAAATTTAAGTTATAAAATCTGGGCTACAGCTACTTCTGGACAGACTGCGGTTACCTTCTCTGTACTGCTGTCTGTCACTCTGCCTCTGCTCCCTTCCCTCTATTCAGCCTCCTCCGATGACGGAGGCTTCTGTCTGTAAGCTGGAGCAGTGTCATTGACAGAGATTGATATCTAGCCAATGAGACTGCTCCAGCTTACAGACAGAAGCCTCCACCATAGGAGGAGTCTGGATAGAGGGAGGAGAGCAGAGGCAGAGTGACGGATTGCGGTTACAGAGCAGGTAACCGCAGTCTATGCGGAAGTATCTGCAGCCCAGTCTTTATAACTTAAATTTTGACAAAATAAAGCTATTTTTTTTACAAAATGAACACACTTTTAGTGGGATTAGCTATATAACCTAACTATTTAGCCTAAGTTTTGTATAGGTGATACATCCCCTTTAAGGATCATGATGGTCCTATCACATTATGGAATTTGGGAGTCACCGCACAGCTGCACGCCGCTCGGGTAGTCCAGAATCCATCGCTACAAAAAAAAAATGCCATGGTCCTTAAAGGCCACCCTCCCAAGGATCAAGCAGTCATTATGGGGTTAAAGACCAGCATGCACTGAATTACAGTTTATACTGCCTATTTCTTACAATCTTTAGTTAGGCTAATAAGCTGCCTTACAATTTGCATCATGAACTTACATACTTGCATGAAATAATAATTAACACCTCCTAATAATACCCCCCTTACTTACTACTGAGAGAAAATTCTAATTGCCAGTATGAATTTTGCCCATCAGCCTTTGTTCAAGAGATAATATATTCAAACAGTCCTAGATTTCATGTTCATGGAGGCGGACATGACAGTTGTTGGCAGTTTTTTCAAAGTAAAGCAGATAGAATGCATGAGTCTGCATAACCGTCTAAGGACCAAATGTGTGTGCAATGCATTGGTCCTTAAGGGGTTAAGATTACCAAGGGCAGTGAGCTGGGTCTGAGATTTAGTGGTCCTACCAGCAACTGTCATATCTGCCTTCATGGAGATGATATCCAGGATTGGTGGAAGATGTTATCTCTTGAACAAAAGCACAAAATTCAAACGGGCCATTAGGATTTTCTGGTCATAGTAAGGTAAGTGGGTGTTTATTATTAGTAGGTTTTAATACTCATTTAAAGTAGAACTTTCACTCAAATTAAAGTGTCTCCAAAATCATTATGCACACAGCACTACACATATCAATACTAGCAATATACTGAATAAGTCCAGTGTTACTGAGAAATCCAACTTGTTCCGAGATGAATAGGCAGGCATCAGTGCAGCCATCTTGCCTTAGAGACATTTGTGCATCTGCACTGTGCATCCCTGTCTCATCTAGGATTGGTGAGGGGGAATTGCATTGTACCGCACAGTACAGGAAATGACTGACTGTGCAGGAGTACAGAGATGCCGCTATAGCAAGATGCCTGCCTGTGAGTCTCCAAACAAATTAGATTTTCTCAATAATGCCGGACTTATTCAAGACAATACAAGTACTGATATGCGTATCACTATGTGAATAATGATTTTGGGGGGCACTTTAATTTGAATGAAAGTTCCACTTTAAAGGGATAGTAATACTTAAAATGTAAAATAAAATATGTTGTAGGGTTTATCCCCCTGAGTAAAACAAGAGTACTCCCACTGCTGAAAGGTGTTTCATTCAAAAGTTATTAATTTTCAAAGTTGAATTTTTTAGGTGCAATATCACAGTGGCCTGAAATTATACAGTGGCGCTGTTGCTACACGACCCTATGGACAGCTCTGGTCCCGGGACCATAAATCTGCATAGGATGGTGTAGCAACAGCGCCACTGTACAATTTCAGGCCACTGTGATATTGCACCTAAAAAATTCAACTTTGAAAATTAATAACTTTTGAATGAAACACCTTTCAGCAGCGGGAGTATTCTTGTTTTACTCAGGGGGATAAACCCTACAACATATTTTTTTTTACATTTTAAGTATTACTATCCCTTTAAATGTCTATCTCTTTTTCTAAAGACCAGGTAAGATTAGTATGTTTTGTAGCAGGTCAAATTTTTATTATTTCTTTAAATTTGGATAAAGGGCTGGATTTTCCGTGCCCGAGGGCCATAGTTGGCCTCCGTGCTGTAGTTTAGACGTCCCTGTGTTAGTTGACCTTAGCACCATGGGCTCTGGCATTTAACCCTTTGAGTGCCAGAGAGGTATCCAGAGCATTGCAGCGCAGTGCGTTGGTTACCTCTATAGCACTCAAAGGGTTAATGGAATGCATGTTATGGTTATAAGTTCTAGTCATATATTTCAATGACAAATGAAGGAGGGTTTTTCAATTGCTCAGAAATCTTCCTCTCACTCTTTTCTAAGATCAAAGTAAAGAGTTATAATTCTGGAGCAAACCAACAGCACCATAGGGCAGAAATATTAATTACTATTGGTCTGGCTGTTGCTAGATTTAGGGTGAGAAGTTCTGAAAGTGGTGGTAACTGAAATTATGAAAATTTTTTAACATCTCGCCCTTAGTGTGAGAAGTCTCATAAACCTCAACTTGCTTCCAGCTGTTACTGGACTCCAACTCCTACCATCCTCAGCAGTCTAACTTGGCTGGAGATGATGAGAATTGTAATCCAACAATGGAGAAGGAGAACCACAGTTTGCCAACTCCTTGACTCCTTGTCTATACGCAGGTGTCTTCAATGACTTTGGAAGTAGAATCACTGTTATTGCATAATAATTTTATTGTTTGGAAAGCCCTCTACAGACATCCTATATTTATATACCTCCCAGGTTTATCTCTTTTGGGGGGACAACCTCTCTTTGAGACCAAATCCCTCTGTCCCTCTTTGCCACCCTAGTGTCCCTCTTTTTAGGAGATCAGACGGTATAGTGTGTACATAAGTGTATCACGTTGCTCCACAGCAAAAAAAACAACATTATGTTTGTTTAACCCCGTAACGACCCTTGATGGTCATAGTACGTTATGGGTCGATCTGAGTTAACGATCCATGACGTACTATGACCATCACGGAATTCCGGGCTCCCCCTGCGTCTGCACGCCATTCGGGAAGTCCAGAACCGGAATTTGAAAAAAAAAAAATGCTCTGTGGTCCTTAAGTGACCGCGCCGCGCCGATCGGCCGGTCATTAAGGAATTAAACTTCAGTAGATGGTGAGTTAGCTGGTGAGATAGCTCAGTTGTAAATGCCCTGACTTGCAAAGCCTATTCAAACCTCAAGGTTGCAGGTTAGAATCCCGGCAGGGTCAACTCCGCCCTACAGCCTTCCGAGGTCGATAAAATGAGCACCATTGATTGGGTAATAATAACATCTATTAGTTCAGCTGCTGATTCGGTTAAGTCAGAGAGAGTGCGCTGAAAGAGCTTTGAGTCCCACTGGGAGAAAGACGCTATATAAATACTAGTTATTATTATATTATATGTGTTCATAAATTAGTCTGTGTAAATAAAATACTTTGGTCTTGCTCTAAATCATTTATTCAGTTACACAAAGAGGTGTCAGTAGGTCATGAAATAACCTAAACATCCTTGGTAATGCCCCGCCCACCATCCATGCCTTCATTAACATCACCTAAAATAAATGCATCCCTCTTTGAAATGTTGAGAGGTATGTATTTTCACCTCTATTCAATTCCTTAAATACTTTAGCTATGCATTAAAGTACATTTTAGATTTGAATGACACATTCTACCTTAAAGGGATAGTAATACTTCGTTTTAACTTTATTTTATTCTGTAGGCATTAAAAAAAACATGAAGAACGATATAAGTCTTATCTCTCAAACCTTTATGGTTTGAGAGATATTCACAAGCAAAGTTTCCCCCTCCTGCCCCTTTTACCTAGTGTAAGCCATCTCTTCTCAGATGTGGAATGCAGTCCATAGACCAGACAGATAACAGCAGGGAACAGTCTTCATCCTATGAGAACAATGAAAGTCCTGCCCCCCTTGACAATTTTTCCCTTATCTTAGTTGAAGATTGTCCCTCTCTGCAATCTGCCTGGGCACCTCCCTTCTGCTCTGGCTGAGCAGTGTTACATCAGTAAAAGGGGTGGGAGGGGGACACTTTGTCATTGAATTACTCTTGTACTACAACTCTGACAGAATTGAAATAACACTCTCCAAAGTCCAAATACTATGATGATTAATTAGAGCTGCTTTTATTATGAAACATTACTATCCCTTTAAAGAAATCCATTCTGCTTTGATATATTTTAAAGGAATAGTGAACACTATATAAAGTGCTCAAGCTAAAGGATATGCAGCCATGAGCATGGTAATTCACATTTTAGGCCTAATTCACATTGTTGACTGTCACAAAATGTATCAGAGCCTGTAAAAAGAATATGTAGCACACTCTCACACTTGATATGATAAAATAAACGGCTAAAAATGACTAATAAGTGAATAAAAATTGACTGTTATAGTAATACTAAAAATAAGTGTGACAATGTTTAAAACACTTTGAAATGCCTAGTACTTTCATTTCTTCTGAGAAAATGCAGCATGTTACTCAAGAAATATGTGTCGGGCTATTTATTAGTGTTTCCCATCACTCCCTATCGGTGCTTGTCCCTTCCATGCCTCTTGTGAGATTCCTCTCCTGCCTGATCCTCATAGCCTGCCAAACCTGTGTAAAGCAATTTCAGCAGCATCTCCACTATTTCTCCTTGGTTAGGTTTAGCTCCTAAAGGACAGCTTGTATCTGGGATTATACATTTGTACAACACCCACTGATCTGCGTTGATCTGCATAAACTGATTTCACAGAGAATTGCTATTACAGAGAACCATGTCAGAAAGGAGGACCACCAAGTTGCAGCAGCAAAGTCACTCATATGCACTGCGTATTAGCACTCAAATAAAATATAACCTCCTGCAAAACCTAATAATTCTTACCTGATCTTTATCAATAAAGTTTCTGGGGGGGTGACATTCCAGATGTGTGATTGATGGGAAGGACATGTGGGTGTCAGCCAAGCATGATTGGCTGATGCTGATGTGGGCCTCTATTGATTGGATCATTTTGGTGAGCACCACAGAGGTCCGGTTTTCCTTGTGAACTGTCTTCATTGTGGCCCCATGGGTCCCCATACAGATATTCTCTGCTGCATCTTTACTGTGATCTGATTGGAGCACAATAAAAATGGGGCAAACTGAATTTTGCATCCTACACATGAGGGTATAATACTGTAAAAGAGATGAGAACATGCCTAGAAACTTTTTGGTCTGGGCTCCTGTGGTGCTGCTGAGGGGAGAGAAATGACACGATTTGCATAATAAAACGGACAGGGCTTAATCACTAGGGGGCGGGACTTGTAAAACATTTAAAAAGGCAGAATAGACTGGGGAAGGAGGAAAAGAGGGTGGGATTGGAAGGAACAGGATGGGAAGGAGCACAAGTGAGCAGAGGGTCATCAGAAACTTCACACATCTGGAGAATCAGACTCCATACCTCCCAAGTGTCCCGCTTTAGGAGGGCCAGTCCCTCTTTGAGACCCAAATCCCTCTGTCCCTCTTTCCCACCCTGGTGTCCCTCTTTTTTTGGAGATCAGACTATGTGGTGTGCATATAAGTGTATAACATTGTTCTCCAGCAATAAAACTCACATTAATGTTTGGTTAAACGTCAGTATATGTGTTTATAGATTACTCTGTGTAAATAAAATACTATGGAATTCCTCTAAGTAATTTATTCAGTTACACAAAAAGTTGTCAGTAGGTCATGAAATGACTGAAAAATTCTCAGTAATGCTCTGCCCACCAGACACGCCCCCAGAAACACCATCTAAAACACAAGTGTCCCTCTTTGGCCATTTGAAATGTTGGGAGGTATGAGACTCTGCCCCGGAGATCCGGTAATGCAGAGTCAAAACCGGTTTTGCCCCAGAGAGTTTACATCTATGGATGACAGCCTTCACCCAGCTCTTCAGAAATGAGCAAGGGATCACATGAGGGAATTGGAACATGTATCTATGGACTTTTAAACTGTAAAACAATCATTGCTGTGCTCAGTGCAATATGCCGTTTAGATGGATCTCTTTTTTATAGAGTGTACTCTTCTTTAAGCCATAGAATGTTAGGTATTTATCACTCCTTTCATTCAGCAGTGTTTCCATGAATTTACCCCATTACTGATATCACTTTCCTGACATTTCCTTTCAACTTATGTTTGTTAAACGGTAGTCGGTTATTTCTGTCATTAGTGACTAGTTAAAGAGTTCTGTTAATGGAGCTTGCAGTTGCACACCTAAGCTCTTTCAGTGTTCTTGGATGTATCCCATCTGGCTCCATTGATTTATTCACAATTAATTTTGACATTTCTAGTATAACTTCCTCTTCTATAAACAAACACAAGTTCGCTGTTTTTCTATTTTTATTTTTTTTCACCTCACTGAGGTCCTATCCTTTCACCTTTGAAAAAAAGAACATTAACCCCTTGGATGCTTGAGACTTTTCCAATGCATTATGACACAAGGGGGGGGGCTAGATTCACTAAGTGGTGATAAAGAGGTGATAAAGTGGAAATGACCTCTCCAGTTTATCACTTCTCTAATTCTTATGTTATTCTATGGAGCCTATTCACTAAGATTTCTTTGGCTTTGGAGATTTTGGTACATAGGCTCTATAGAATAACATAGGAACTGGAGAAGTGATAACAATGGAGAAGTCATCTACACTTTATCACCTCTTTATCACTGCTTAGTGAATCTCCCCCAAGGTGTGAGATGCACTAAGATGTGATAAAGAAGAGATAACTTCTTCAGTGATATCACTTCTCCAATTCTTATGTTATCCTATAGAGACTATGCGCTAAGATCTAGAAAGCTGTAGAGATTTTAGTGCATAGGCTCCATAAAATAACACAGGAGCTGGAGAAGTTATCTCCACATTGTAGATCAATGCATTGGAGATCTCTCTGGCAAACAGGTTTTTTTGTCCTTGCTCGTTATAGGCAACAGATATTTTCTGTACCAAGAAATAGTGGATTGGATTGCAACATGGTCATTTGAGGAATGGGGTTGTGGCCATGGGCAAAGCTATGGGTGCCTAGAATGCCTTGCTTTGGGGAACTTGGAATGTAAATATGGCCCTGGAGGTCAGTCTTCGATCACAGGATAGTAATCAGTGGCTCAGGTGATCTACCTGTGCTTAATCAGGGTATCCTTAAAATCTGACCTGCTGGTGTGGCCTAACATGAACACAGAGGTTCTCTGAAAATGAGTAAATCAATGATTGACCTGCACATACTAATGGCAGGATCAGCAACATTGAGAATCTGCACTACTGTCCTTGAGAACCAATTACTTACACAAAGGCATGTATCAAAAGTTGCTAATTTACTTTTGTTCCCTTCCATATGTATCACCTTGCTTAGTTCACATCATACATTGTAAATGAATGTTTGCTCCTAGGCATAATTTTCAATCCTAAAAAAATGATTAAAAATGGGATAAATGTTTTGTGTACTAGGCACAAATCAAATCTACATCTTTTTGTTATATTTTCCCCTAAAATAAGAATTTGGAAGAGCTGACAAAATTTGCTGCAAAATTTCAATAATTAGTAATAAATCTATCCCTATCTCTAACTGCAGCTAAAATAGTGCTAACCTCACTGTAGCATCATTAGATACAAGGCCCTGATATGAATATCAGAGTGGCTTGCAGCGCATTGGAAAGCACAGCCCTCTGGCACTCAAAGTGTTAATATGTAAGCCTTTTTTGCCTTAAGTCTAACAATCAATCTTTTGATTTTCTTCTATGTTATATCTACATGTAGGCTATCCCTGATTTAGTCATTTACCTCACCAAATGGACAAGATGTCATCAACAGATCCAAATCAACCACTCATCAATATCTGTGTTGTAAAAAATCAAATCGTAATCCAAAAAAAGGAAATTACAGTGAATTATTTCTGCCTTCACTGTTTATATTCTGCTATATTCCCAGTAAGATTACTAAAGTGGAATTGACAATTTATAATGACTGGAGTGATTTTCAAAGCCATCTATATTTATATTAGCCATTCTTTATTTAAAACTACCATTTAAGAGATATTTCACTTCTTCCAACATTTCAAATTTCAAATTTTTGTTTTAGGTGGTGTTGCTGGGGGCATGAGTGGTTGGAGGCTATTACTGAGAAAATGTAGGTTATTTTATGACCTATTGACAACTCTTTGAGTAACTGAATGAATAATTTAGAGCAAGACCAAAGTATTTTATTTACACAGATTAAATAAACATATATACAAAACTTTAAACAAACATTACTGTGAGTTTTGTTGCTGTGGAGCAATGTGATACACTTATATACGCACCATGCATTCTGATCTCCTAAAAAGAGGGACACCAGGGTGGGAAAGAGGGACAGAGAGATTTGGGTCTCAAAGAGACACTTAAGAGGTATAATATTTAGAGGCAGTACTGATTAGCACAGCCTGGTGTGACAAATACTAACATTTCACTCTCCATCCCATCTGCTACCTCTTACCAGAAAGTACTAGTTAATTTGCTTAAAATAGAAAAATAAAGCAAAGTAGTGTTAAATAAAGAATGGTTAACATATAAACTATTTTGCTAGCCCTTCCAACATCACCCAGGTCACTATAAAGTGTTAATTCCACTTTAGTCTCTGCAAGATGAACATTACATCTACCTCTTATTCATGTCTTGCTACTTTAGAAACCCTAAGAATGAGTATTTTGTTATCTTTTTCAGTTTAATACAGCATTTGTCTTCTACCCCCTTTTTTGTGGCAGGAGCTCATATCATCTACAAGGTCCAATTTCAAATTAGGCAAAGTAAACTACTGCCTGGAACATCAAGGTTTTAGGGTTGACAGCTGTACGGGCAACACGCACATTGTAGAATGATATGTGTGTGTTGCTGCCACAATCCAAACACCAGCTTTGTGTTTATTATGCCCATAGATGTTAGAGAGGTCTCCATTCCTTTGCCAAGGGGCTATGTGCCTTTTAGTGCTTTTTATAGAACTGTATTTACAGTGCTAAGTAACAGTTGATGGGAATGTGGGTAAAGTCAACTGACAATTGGTGGAGCTAAGGGCACCTTTCATTGCCTTGCTTAGGTTTGTCTGAGATGTATATCCGGCCCTGATAATCTAGGGAACTGTAATAGGGGATTTTTGCAATAGAATCTACCGAATCCGTAACTCCTATACAATTTCATTTGGTGGGGTGACCTCAATTCTGCACATACTTGAAAAACAGTTTAGGGAGGTAACTGATATGGTTAATGTGCACAACTAAATGTGTCTGTCACTGCTCATAATTCACATTGAGATGTAAATACATCAGATTAAAATAGAGCTGATACAGCAATATCCTAATATCAGAATCTGAAGAAGGATAAAGAGTTCTCGGCTTTTTTGATCAATTGACTGCAGATGAAGGGACTGGGAAAGTTCCTCATCATATCTTCTAAAACTAAGGATGCCTCTCATACATCCTCAGCATCAGTGCTGAAATGTAGCACCAAAAGGGGTGCAGGACATAGCTGTAGGTGAGTCCTGCACACCAACATGTAGTCCTTCATTGTCACATTCTGCTCCTCATGATAATATCACCACATTCTTGCATTATAATGTCATATGGGGTAGAAACTTCCAATGGATCACCAGGGAAATAAGGACGTATTGTGAGGCAGGGGTACTTCGTAATGAAGCCCTGCCTCCATGTCTCCATATCTCAATAACCCTGGTATCACTGACCACTTGCATGATGACTAACCACATGCTTGATATCAGTGAATAAAGTGAAAGGAAGTGTTATGAGTAAGGTGGTGCTTTGTAACAGAGACTGTACCATTGGAGAGTTTCTAATGAGAGTAGTCATCAAGGTATTTCTGCTTTTGCTTCCACCCTATCAACTGGCACCAATAAGCATGAGTGAAACAAAAGTTACATTATCAACTATGGGTGAGGTGTATAAAAAGGCCCCTATCTCAGCTTTCCCGCCTCCTATTTCAATATGTACACTCACTGTAAAGATTAGAATTTCCCATTCCATAGATGGTGCACATGAGGGTTTATGAAATATATTATAGTTTTGGAGGTCCACTTTTCTGAAATTTGCAAAAAAAAAAAAAAAAAAAAAAAGCATTTATTTAAAGCAGTGTTTCTCAACTCCTGTCCTCAGGACCCACTAACAGGCCAGGATTTAGGGATTTCTCTGCTAGAGCACAGGTGTGGTGATCAGAGGCTCATTCACATTGATTAACTCACCTGTGCTCTAACAAGGAAATCATCAAATCCTGGCCTGTTAGTGGGTCCTGAGGACAGGAGTTGAGAACCATGGCTTTAAAGGGATAGTAATGTCAGGGAAAAAGTATTAGCCATTTGGTAGATACAATTAAAAGAGTACTTGCACTTATCCGTATCTCTCAAACCGTTATGGTTTGAGAGATATATGAAAATAAAGTTCTCTGCTTCCTCCACTTTCTCATACGTCAGCTGCATAGCAGAAGCTGACAGCATGAGCTCCTGGTTCCTGGATCAGACGGCGGTTCTTCAGCAGCGCCGACATAGTGATACCTAAAAATAAATACTTCAGCGGAACGGTCTACAACGTGTGCTTTGTTTGCAAGCACACATTGTAGACCATTCTGATGAAGTATTTATCTTTACATATCGTTATATCTGAGCTGCTGAAGAGCCGCGTCTGGTCAAGTGACCAGAATCTGCTTCTGACAGCTTTACAGCTCGTCAAGCAAAAAGGGGAGGGAGCGGAGAACTTTATTTCCCTATATCTCTCAAACATAATGGTTTGAGAGATACGAATAAGTGCCAGTAATCTCTTTTTATTGTATCTACCAAATGGCTAATACTTTTTTCCTGACATTACTATCCCTTTAACCATTCATAAAAGGTAAAATACATCACTACCACCAAGAGTATAAATCAAAAAATAAACAGAAAGACAAACCTGTGCTCCTCTATATAAAGCGCAAATGTGTGCCCTGTATTGGGCATATATAATATTTCTTAGTAAATACGTGAGATTTTGGTTTCAAAAATTGGCCAAGTCATGCATAAGCTTAAACACGACTTGGCCAATTTGTGAAACTAAAATCACACGTATTAACTAAGAAATATTATATATGCCCCATACAGGACACACACTTGTTCTTTATATAGAAGAGCACAGGTTTGTCTTTCTGTTTGTGTCTGTACTTTGGGTTTCGGCCTAATGTTTGGAGGACTGGAGAACCCTCTCATTCCTTGCTGATATCTATATAGTTATCTTTATATTCACAGTAATATTTTATTTACTATATGGATATGTTATGGTGAGTTAGTGCTTGTGAGTTAAAAAATTAACCCGGCGCCCTTACATTAGAGAAGGCAACAGTTTGCACATATATATATATATATATATATATATATATAAAGAAACATTAACTAAAGAGGTATCCACAACCCAATTAAAGAATAGAATCTGCTAAAGAAAATAGATAAAATCCATGTTCGAAGACAAAACACGGAAAGTCATTTGATTGTGAACTGCAGCAAAATTGCTGAAACTTGTTTAGCACACGTGAGAAAACATGCTTTATCAGTGAAGTGGTTAAAGGAACAGTAAACATTTTTAATAAAAAATATGTTATTATCGTTTTCTTCCAGAATAAAACAATGGTACTCTAATGGCTTTGATTTCTTTTAAGTCACAGCTCAAACATTTTCTCTTTTGATACATTAACCCCTTAAGGACAGGCGGTCATGGGACATTTCCGTCCCATAATGACCGCATAGGCGCACTTGGACGCGCCGGTACACGTGACCTGTCGCGTGTATCGGCGCGTCATTATGGGGCCTGATAGAGATCGATCTGATCTTGGAGCGGTCAATTTCAGGCCCTATTTTTACTTACAGCGCTCCCGGTAGAGCGATGTAAGTAAAAAGTACGTGACGTACTATGACCGTCATCGGTCCTTGAGTAGTTCAAGGACCGTGACGGTCCTGGTACGTCAAGGTCCTTAAGGGGTTAAATTGCAACTTTCTGCTGTGGTCACCAGGTGATGTTATTATCATTAATATGAAGATCCATAGTCAGCGTCAGCGACTCAAACTCTCCAAAATGCATTAAAAATTGTACCTTTTGGGCACCAGTTGACCATGGGCGTCCGGAGGGGGGGCAAGGGGGCACTTGCCCCCCCCTACAATTAACCCCCCTCCATATAAATAAAGGGGCTAGATGGGCTGGCCTGGGGGTCATATTATGGCTTTGCCCCCCCCTCTGGAAAAATTTCTACGGACACCACTGCAGTTGACACAGTTGCTAACAGGTTGATTTAAAAAAAAAATTATGTTTGAATTGTAATACCTTATGAATTAAAAAATTACTAGCAGTGGGATTACCCTTGTTTTACGCTAAAGAGACACATTTTAGCATATATGTTTCATTAAAAAAAGAGTTTACCGCACTCGGAAGGTCAGATTACACTTTAAGGTACATTTGTAAAGTTTTATATAAATTCCATCTATTTTAACTGTGTGACCTTTTATATTAAACTAACTTGATTTCAAAGTTTGCAGGACCAGAGGAGTGTGCAACGCATTGCTTGGCATTGCACTCCCCTATGATCCTTAAGTAGCAGTAAACTTTTTTATGAAAACCTATATGTTATAGAGCTTTTCCAGTTGAGTAAAACAAGGGTACTCCCACCGCTGTCAGTTAGGGTTGCCACCTTTTTTTAAAAAAAATACCGGTCATGGCATTCCCTCCATAGACTTAACATTGGACAGAAGCCGATTTTTTACCAGCCTGCTGGGAAATTAGCGGCTGGGTGGCAACCCTGCTGTCAGTTGTTTTATTCAAACTTTATAACATTTCAAATATCCAGGAAGTGAATTTACTCTGTTTACTTCCTGATTGTTATAACCAACAGGAAGTGACTCTGCAGTTACTGTCACATTCTATGGAGACCTGTAAGTCACTGACTTTCCTCTCCATTAGAATATAACAGGAGAACTAATTGGAATTTGGACATTAGAGGGAACTGCTAATGCAAAAAACACAGATTTAAACAGTAATAACTTTGGTGATATGCATCTCTCAGCAGTGGGAGTATTCTTATTTTACTCAGCAGGAAATTACCTACAATATATATTTTTTCATAAAAAAAGTTTACAGCTCCTTTAAAGGCTGAAACATTACTGTTCCTTTAATAAAGGAAACCTGCTCTGCAAGTTTTTTTATGTGAAATAATGTGTCTAGGCGTATAAATTCCCATCATGGAGGATTGCTTGAGGCATTAAAATAGGGCAAAATTTACAGATTTTACACATGTCAAATGTCACCTCTAATTCATTTTGATCTTTCAGCCAATTCAGTTAATGCATACACTGACCATTCCTTGCTGTTTTGAACCAGCCAAGGAATCCGTGGCAGACTCCCAACATTCCATTCAAATGCAAATTGGGTACTTTCACCTGTGTGCAAATGCTTTGGTTATGTGTAAAACCTGGTATGCCTGCCTCTCACTGATCAATGCTTCCATTAGTTTTCATTGATTCAGAAACGAGAAACATTTCTATATAGAACGCTCTTTTACTTTCCTACAAACACAGATGCCTCCTGTATTATTTATTTTTTTATTCATTGCATACAGGGCTGGATTTCTCAATAGACAAAGTAAGCAGCAGCCTAGAGCTCCAAATTTCAAGGGGAGTGCCTTAGGTGTGTTGGCCACACCCACATTCTGAATCGTGGGTATGAACAGGGCAATGTCAATGTTCCTGCACCAGTTTATATACCCATTTACGGGCTATTATGTAACCCCTTGGATGCTACAGAGATCTCCAACACATTGTTCTCTATCACTCTAGCAACCATGAGGTTAAAGGGTAGTAATACTCAAAATATAAAACAAATATATGTTGTAGGGTTTACCCCCCTGAGTAAAACAAGGGTGTTCCCACTGCTGAAGTTTTATTCAAAAGTTATTACAGCTCATCCATTGTTCTTTTTAGGTGCAGTATCACTGTGGCCTGAAATTGTACAATGGAGTTGTTGCTACACCATTCTGTGGACAGATTTGGTCAGTTGACCATCATTCTTGATTGGATGGTGTAGCAACAGCGCTGCTGTACAGTTTCAGGCCACAGTGTTACTGCACCTAAAAATTTAAGCTTGAGCTGTAATAACTTTTGAATAAAACAGCTTTCAGCAGAGGGAGTATACTTATTTTACTCAGGGGATAAAACCTACAACATACTTGTTTTAAAATTTTCAGCATTACTATCCCTTTAAAGATTTTCTGTTCTTTATTGTTATAAGCCAAGGGGAATTTATGTGCCAAGAAACAGTGGATGGGACCGGGGGTGGGGACATGTGAAGAGTGAAGGTGTGGTCACAGGCAGAGCTAAGGGTGCCTAGAGTGCCTTTGCTTAGGAGCTTTTGTGTTCTTGTATGTTAAAAACTGTGTACTTTCTGTGCCAGGGAGTGGTGGGTAGGGCTGGTGGTGGAATCCAATGAGAAGTAGACTTGTGTCTAAGGGCACCTTAGGTGCATTGCCTAGGGGAGCCTGAGATTTAAAACAAGCCCTTTATAGACAAGGAGTGCAAACACTACAGACTGTATTGTTCACAAACGTTTTTTCTGCCAGCCTTTCCTATATGAACAACTGTGAAACAACGATGTTGCATAGCAATGCAGAAGCACTGCAATACAATGCAGAAGCACTGCCCCTCCCCCCAGATGCACCTCATAACCATAGCTGGGAACTATCAGGTTTTGCCCCATAGACTGCGGTTTTGACTCTGCATTACCGTGTCTCTGGGGCAGAGTCTGATTCTCAGGATGTGGGGAGTTTCTAATGAAACTTTGCCCACTTGTGCTTCTTCCTACCCTGTTCCTTTTACTCCCCCACTTCTCCTCCTTCTCAGTGTATTCTGCCTATTTTGTTTATGTTTTACAAGTCCTGCCCAACTCACAATTAAGCCACGTCTCTTTTATGATGCAATGCTCATCATTTCTCTCCCCTCAGTGGCACCACAGGACTCTCCTCCAGGAAGCCCAGACCAAAATGTTCTCTGTAACCCACAGAGGTGTAAACCCCCCTGTTGAGAATCACTGAAGTTTGTTTAACCCCAGGAGTACATGAGATGAGCTCACCTCATTACAAAGCAATGTGCCACACTTCCATCTAATCCTAAAAGGGTTACTATCTCATTGGATACTAGAGTAGTCTCCAACAAATGAATAGGTTTTAAAAAATCAGTATGCTAATGTGACAATGCGTGGAGACCTCACCGGCATTCAAAATGTTAACATCCCCATTTATGTCAATAGAGGTTTGTATTTGTCCCGTACGTATACAGTTGGTTTGTTCCAGAATTGCTCCTCTTTTTGTCTTGCTGAATATGGCCTTGTGCTCCACAACCTACATGCCACTTCATTTGTACGTATTGTTATGGAACATGATGTCTTATGCTGGTGATTCTGAAAATCAAGATTAGCAAGTTCACATGCTTTCAAGATCAGCAAAGGAAATACACAGAAAACCAGACTGTACTAAAACCAAAAAATAAATAACAGTGACAGATTTCATGAATGTGTTAATGGAGGACACATAAAGGACATAGAATTACATTCATCTCTTTGCTGCTGCTTTTTTGCTTGTATCTTTTTTATCTTTATTTAACATCATAGACTGCTGACAAAATGCCACATGCATTAAATGCTGTATTGTTTGCAGGACATGGGAAATGATATTTCCACTTCATTCAGCACTAGCAAGGCCTCACTTGGAATATTTGTCTTTTTTTCTGGTCACCACACTTAAAGGAACACGTGGAAACGCTGGAGTTTGTCCAGAGGAAAGACAGATAAATGATTAGAAATTTGGAGCATATGACCTATTAGGAAAGGCTGAAATAATTGGGTTTATTAACCCTGCAAAAGGGAACACTGTGGGACATTACGGGGGTTTCCAAATATGTAAAAGGTTTGCATGGTGGGATAGTAATAGGTAAGAGGACAAGCAATGGACTGAGGCCTACCTTTTACCAAGAGTTGCGAAGCCTTTGTACTTTTGGAGGTGTTCTCAATCTTAAGAAAGCGGGTTAGTTATATAAAAGTTTAGTCATTAGTCTGTAGAAATGCAGTGCATGATTTGGAGTAAGATTATTAAAAAGCTGACATTTAGCTTGGACTTGTGTCTTTTTTTCAACCTAATTTTCTATTTATGTAAATGCCTCTTCAAAAACACAACCATGTTTATATTTGCTTAACCCTTTGAGTAACAGAGGGGTATGCATCACATTGCAAAGCAATGCATTACGTACCCCTCTGGTACTAGGGTTACCACCCAGCTGGTATTTTACCGGCAGGCAGGTAAAAAAATTGGCTTCTGTCCAATGTTAAGCCTATGGAGGGAATGCCATGGGCGGTATTTTTTTGAAGAAAAGGTGGCAACCCTATCTGGCACTCAAAGGGTTAATTATATCACATGCTCTGCACATTTTGGCTTGATCTTACCTGGTTAAGTTATGAAAGAAAATGTCTTACCAATGTTTCGGAGAAGATTCACAGTGTATTACTGTACGCTCTAGTGCTTAAGGGGTTAAAAGCTCCATTTAAGTCAATGAGGAATTTGGGGAATGTTAATTTATTTCATGACTTTGGTAAAATATATTGACCTATATTGCCAGGTAATGTCCTCTATAAAATAAGGATGTCTGACCTATTTAAATTCAATTAAACATATATAGAAATTTAATAGCCCATAAACTGTTCAACCAGAGATTTTCTTTTAACACTTCCCTTTGGCCAGGGTTGGCAAAGTCAGTAAAATCACAGATCGACAGAATAAAAGACTGGAGTTGTCTTTAAAGTCAATTAAACATTTGGGAAATCCGTTACTATTACTGTACTGAGAAGATACAAGTTCAAAAATGAATTGTGCTCTTTACTTTGAATAAGTGAAATGAATCTGTGGGTGTTTTTGACCGGCTTATAATTAACTCTGTTAAAGGGACAGTAATGTTTAAATTTAAGTTTATTTAATATTGTAAGCATTAACCCTTTGAGTGCCAGAGTGGTATAGACTGCATTGCTTTGCTGGCATTCAAAGGGTTAAAAAAAATAAGTAAATCAATGTAAGCCTTATCGCTCAAACCTTTATGGTTTGAGAGATATAACTGGGTAAAGTTCTCCCCTCCAGGCTGTTTCAGACAAGTCTGCCATCTAGCTGACAGGGGGAAATTCTGGTCCTGAAATCAGCCAGCGGCTGTTCAGCAGATCTGAAATCAGGCTATTTAGAAATAAATACTTCATTGGAGTGGTCTACATAGTGTGCTTGCAAACCAGGCACACTTCGTAGACCATTCCAATGAGGTATTTATTTATAAATAGTGTAATTTGGGCTCTGCTGAAGACCTGCCGTCTGTTCAAAGGACCGGAATCTGCTGCTGTCCCATAGAGCTCTGAAACAGCCTGGAGGGGGAACTTTAGCCAGTTATATCTCTCAAACCATAAAGATTTGAGAGATAATACTTACATCGTTGTACATTTTTTTTTCTTAATGTCTACAATATTAAATAAACTTAATTTAAACATTACTATCCCTTTACTAGCAAATATTTCCAAGGGTATGGAAGCATGCTGTTATCCCTATGTTAATTTTCTTAGTAAATATAACCCCAGAGAACATAGAGGAAGTAGCGAAGAGATTCTCTAAATTTCATTCATATGCCTTAATCATACCTGAAAACTTTGTTTTCTGTAGTCCCCAGAGGAGCCTTCTTAGATGCCGCTGGGGAGGTAGTAATATTTGCGATTTTTGTCAAAAAGGGGTGAGGCTTACACGTGAGTGGAGGCATGGCTTGAAGAATGTGTCACAAAAGTGGGAGGAGAGGTGGGAGGGAAATGGAAGGAACAGGGTTGGGAGAAGGAGAAGTAGGCAGAGTTTCTAATGAAACAACTCACCCCCGGAAAATCGAGTGTCTGTCCCCAGAGATCCGGTAAGCAGCTGCAAAAAACGGAGTCTCCAGGCCAAATCCCGAGAGTTCCCAGGTATGGTCATAATTCCACATTCTTGATCATCTACCACAGATATTTCCATCCTAGGTTACATGAGTCAAGATGTATTTAAAGGGTTAGTAATGCCCAAAATAAAGTTGATGCTATATGTTAGATTTTACAAAAATAACATATTTGGAAAAAGCTTAAGAGATATCCTCCACTAAAGATCCCCTTCTCCTGATGTCAGCTGTAAAGCTGACAGAAGGAGATCCGTATCGGCCGACACGAGGAGGCTCTTCAGCAGAGCTGCAATAGCGCAATTTAAAAAGAAATATTTCTTTGGAAAGGTCTAAAATGTGTGCTTGCAAACCAGGCACGCTTTGTAGACCATTCCAAAGAAGTATTTCTTCTTAAATCGCTCTATTGCGGCTCTGCTGAAGAGCCGCCTGTCGGTCCCCGGACCAGGAACTCCTGGACAGATTCCTGACTCAGTTACCCTTACGTTGTTGTTCTGAGCAGTTCATTATCTTGTATTCCTGATTCCTGTGTATGATCCGGCTTGTCTATCCATCTGTTCTGTTGTTGAACTGTGGCTCTATCTGACTATTCTCCTTGTGTGCTCCGATATCCTTTCTGGTGTAAACCTGTGGCTCTGGCTGACTACCCGCTCCGTGTATAACCTAGGCTTGTCTGACTACCCATTCTGGTGTTGACCTGAGGCTCTGTCCACTGTGCATCCAGCATACCATCGCTTCAGTGGATATCCTATCTGGTGCAAACCTGTGGCTCTAGCTGACTACCCGCTCCGTGTATGACCTAGGCTTGTCTGACTACCCACTCTAGTATTGACCTGGGGCTCTATCCACTGTGCATCCAGCATACATACGCTCCAGTGGATATGCTATCTGGTACAAACCTGTGGCTCTGGCTGACTACCCGCTCCGTGTATGACCTAGGCTTGTCTGACTACCCACTCTGGTGTTGACCTGGGGCTCTGTCCACTGCGCATCCAGCATTCTATCGCTTCAGTGGATATCCTATCTGGTGCAAATCTGTGGCTCTGGCTGACTACCCGCTCCGTGTATGACCTTGGCTCGCCTGACTATCCTATCTGATACTTACTAGAAGGCCCTGTCTGTTCGCTCTGTGTGTTGGTTCCGTTCCTCAGACATCCTTCCTAGTACTGACCTTGGGCTCTAGCAGACTCCTAGCTACTGACTGCAGGCTTGAGTCAGTAGCTTCCGTGTTGCATATGATATAGACCCCGCTCCCAGACTGACTGCAGGTTGAGTCAGTGCTAGATCTGTGCGTTACCGTATCTCAAGACTCCAGTAGGCTGAAGCTTTGTCTCGGACAGTGTGGTGGAGATATTGGGAGACTGCTGTTCCTGATACAGTACTCGCCTCTTCGATCACCCACTCTATATATATATATATATATATATATATATATATATTGCATTATTGTTATTATTCTCAAAATAAAGGTTATCTTATCTATACTGTCTGACTCCTGGTTTTGCTTGCCTAGAGTAACACCTTCCCATCTTTACAAAATGTTTTTGCTCGCTCCCTGCATGTGCAGGTAGTGAGCATAGAGTGCCTACCCCTGAGAGAAGGGGCAGGTTTATAAACAAAGATTGACAGCACCCCCCATCCTAATCATTGACAATCTTTTACTACATAATAAAGACTGCCACGCTCTCCCTCATTGATGTGCTGGGAGAGTAAGGTAAATTCAACATAAACAGGCGTTTTGTACTTACCTACATATTAAAATATTGGGGGGATGTGTAAGGTAGGTAATAGGTCTACTTTAAGTTAAACATGTTAAAATCAAGCTAATTTGTTTACCTGTAAATCTAACATAATTTAATTTTGGAATTCAATACATATAACTCTTTTAGATGTAAGGGGTACTTGATCGGTTAATGAGACATAGTAGTTCAGTAATATATATAGTAAATAAATCACTTTTATTGTTTAATGAAGAAAGTTATGCTATTCTTGATACATAATGAACATAGCTCTGTCATTAAGGGGATATATCACCCCTATACAAGTGTGTCTTAAAATGTAGGTTATATATTGAATAGGTGGAATAATGTATTAATTTATTTTTTAAAATCACTATTTGGCCGAAATTTAGCGAGTAAATACTGCCCTGCGCCCTACTTCTGGACAGACTGTGGTTACCAGCTCTGTACCATAGCCTGTCACTCTTCATCTGCTCCCCTCCCTCTATCCAGCCTCCTCCAATGATGGAGGATTTCTGCCTGTAAGCTGGAGCGATCTCATTGGCCAGCAAGCACTCCAGCTTACATGCAGGAAGCCTCCATCATCGGAGGAGGCTGGATAGAGGGAGGGAAGCAGAGGCAGAGTGACAGACTGTGGTACATAGCTGGTAACCACAGTCTGTTCAGATGTAGGGAGCAGGGCAGTATTTATTCACTAAATTTCGGCCAGATAGTGAATTTAAAAAATAAATGAATACATTATTCCACCTATTCGAAATATAACCTAAATTTTAAGACAAACTTGTATTGGGGTGATAGATCCCCTTTAGCACTGGATCATCATTAGATTTAAACTAGGTGAATGTCCAGTGATCTTTAAACACTTGGATGCTAGAGAGGTCTACAAGAAATTGCTTCACAGTAAGCTGAAGGTCTCTCTTTCATCCAAGCGTATAAAGCAGTAGTCCCCACCAATAGTTCCCGGGACACATCAGCAGTACAGGATTTCATTGAAGGGACACAGGTAAATATCATCACGTGTAGATCCATCACAATGACACTGATTGATCCACCTGCTCTCCAGTGAGGAGATCCTGAAAATCTACATCAGCGATGTGTCCTGACTCAGGGGATTGGAGATGGGATACTTTGGGTTAAAGCCTGTACTGCTGGTGTGTGTGGGGGGGAGGGTTGATGAACCATTTTGAAAACTTAAGGCTTAATCTTTGGTCTTCTTGCAATCTATCGTGTTGAAGATTAATATTATTTTCCTGTTTTGACCTTGAGGCAGAGCATGTGACAGCAGCTTTGTTGTATCCCAGTGTATCAGAAATTTTCAGAATCTGTCAGGCAACTTCTTAGACAGAGTTACATCTTCATAGTTACATAGTTACATGTTACATAGTAATTTAGGTTGAAAAAAGACTTGCGTCCATCCAGTTCAACCCTTTTCCTATTCCTGTTTACCATCGCTGACCCAAAAGAAGGCATCCGACTCCAAATGGCAATCAGATTTCTCCCTGGATCAACAAGCCCTAACTAAATATTAATCCCAATACTAACGTGCATAGCCCTCTATATTATGCTCTTTTAAATAAGTATCCAGGCCCCTTTTAAAAGCATCTAATGTATTTGATAGCACCACCTCCTCCGGAAGTGCATTCCATACCTTTATTGTCCTTACTGTAAAGAAACCCTTCCGCTGTTGTAGACTAAATCTCCTTTCCTCAAGTCTAAGCGGGTGGCCCCTTGTCCTGTGTACTGTTCTGTTAATGAACAGGTCTTTTGAAAGCCCTTTATATGGGCCTTGAACATATTTATATAGTGTTATCATATCCCCTCTAAGACGCCGTTTCTCTAGTGTGTACAAGTTTAACTTTTCTAGCCTTTCTTCATAACTAAAACATTCCATTCCCCTTACTAGTTTTGTAGCCCTCCTCTGCACTCTCTCTAGTTCCATAATGTCCTTCTTCAGAAAGGGCGCCCAGAATTGAACAGCATATTCTAGGTGGGGTCTTACCATGGACCTGTAAAGAGGCATAATTATATCTTCCTCCCTTGAGTCAATACCCCTTTTAATACATGTCAATATCTTATTGGCCTTTGCAGCTGCCAGCTGGCACTGCATGCTACTGCAAAGTCTATTGTCTACCATTACTCCTAAATCCTTTTCATTAGTAGATTTCCCCAGAGAAACACCATTTAAACTATATGTTGCATTTTTATTATTATACCCAAAATGCATAACTTTACACTTGTCTATATTGAATCTCATTTGCCATTTGCCTGCCCAGTTACTCAATTTGTCCAAGTCCTCTTGTAATGAAGACACATCCAGTTCAGACTTTATTGCCTTACTTAATTTTGTGTCATCGGCAAACACTGATACATGGCTTCCTATGCCCTCTGGGAGGTCATTAATAAACAAATTAAAAAGAAGAGGACCCAGGACAGATCCCTGAGGCACTCCACTTATCACGTTTATCCAACTGGAGAACTTGCCATTTACTACCACTCTTTGCATTCTATCTTTCAGCCAATTTCCAATCCACTCACAAACATTTTGCCCTAGTCCTATTTCATTCAATTTGTACAGTAACCTCTTGTGTGGAACTGTATCAAATGCCTTGGCAAAGTCTAAATAGATCACGTCAACCGCCTCTCCCTCATCTATATTATTACTTACTTTTTCATAAAATGCGATCAAGTTCGTTTGACAAGACCTATCTTTCACAAAGCCATGTTGGCTATTGCTAATGATCTTCAGTTTAAGAGATGTATTAATACAAACTGTAGCAAATCTAGGGCAAACCAAATGAATTCTATGGGATAACTTAAAGGGGATGTATCACCTTATAAAAAGGTTGTAACTAATCGCAGTTTTCTGTAACACTAGGAGCCGTTCACAGCACACCAAAGGGAAGCGGGAACGCGCTCCCTGGGGCAGCTGGGTGGGAGGTGGGAGGAGTAATAGGACGGTCTGAAGATCTGTGCTGTGCACATAATGCGGAGGTGCACAGCACAGAAGATGGACTGTCGCGGCTGTCTGGCACTTAAGGACCAGTGATGGTCCTGGCACATCATGGAATTCAGTGTTCCCCGCTTGGCTGCATGCTGCTCGGGAAGCCCTGAATCGGATGCCAAAAAAACTTGGTGGTCCTTAAGTGACAGCTGAGTGCGCGAGTGGCCAGTCCTTAAGGGGTTAAACATGGCAAGTAGTTGCATACTTCCCAGCACTGCAAATGGCCAAAGAGGGACATTTTTGTTTTAGTTGGTTTTCTGGGAGCGTAGTTGGTGGGTAGGGTATTACTGAGAATATATAGGTTAATTCATGATCTATTGACACCTCTTTGTATAACTGAATAAATGATTTATATCAAACCTAAGTATTTTATTTACACAGACTAATATCTAAACACATACACTGAATTTTAAACAATCATTAATATGAGTTTTATTACTGTGGGGCAATGTGATACACTTATATACACACCACACAGTCTGATCTCCTAAAAAGAGGGACATTAGGGTGGGAAAGAGGGACAGAGGGATTTGGGCCTCAAACAGGGATTGAGGACACTTGATATGTATGCAATTGTTTGAATGACAGGTACATCATTTTATTATCAATACAAAGCAGGGACAGGCAACCTTTGACACTCCAGCTCTTGCGGACTATAACTCCCAGTATCTCTGACATTGGTTAAAGGGATAGTAATGGATCAATTTTACAAACTTTAATACCGTCAATATAAAAAAAAAGAAATTGATTGAAGCCACTCCGATCTCTCAGACTTGTATAGTTTGAGAGATATAAGGTTCTAAACCCCCCCCCCCTCTTTCATAGATGTCAGAGCTCTAGCTGACAGCAGCAGATTCTGGTCATTTGACCGACCGGCGGCTCTTCAGCAAAGCTGAAATAGTGCTATCCTATAACATAAAGTCCTAGAATGCCTTGCTTACTGTGTGCGTAACCACACATGCACAGTGGGGATTTGCAGAACGGGCTGATCTGGAGCGGAGAGCTCCAGAAAGCTGACAACCTGTCTGTGCTCCTGGCTCCAGGGCAGCAGCGGAGGCGGCTGGGTCAGCCCGTGTATACGGGCTTTGTAACTAGTCTACAAATAAATACTTAATTGGAACGGTCTACAAAGTGTGCCTGGTTTGCAAGCATTACTTGTATTATTAGTAAGAGACTCTGCTATATTTAAAGGGATAGTAATACTTAAAATGTAAAAAAAAAAATATGTTGTAGGATTTATCCCTCTGAGTAAAACAAGAGTATTCCCACTGCTAAAAGGTGTTTCATTCAAAAGTTATTAATTTTCAAAGTTGAATTTTTTAGGTGCAATATCACAGTGGCCTGAAATTGTACAGTGGTGCTGTTGCTACACGATCCTATGGACAGCTCTGGTCCCGGGACCATAAATTTCCATAGGATGGTGTAGCAACAGCGCCACTGTACAATTTCAGGCCACTGTGATATTGCACCTAAAAAATTCAACTTTGAAAATTAATAACTTTTGAATGAAACACCTTTCAGCAGTGGGAGTACTCTTGTTTTACTTAGGGGGGTGAACCCTACAACATATTTTTTTTACATTTTAAGTATTACTATCCCTTTAAGTCTTTAGTTTTGTGTAGTTATGCAAAGATAAAGATCCACCGCCCACCCCTTTCTGGCCGCCTCCTTCGGGTCATGCAACTCGACGGCTGCAGCGAGGGACAAACTTCAGTAAGTAAGTATAAGGGAAATCCTTATCCCTTTGCTTACTGAAGTTTGTCCCTCGCTGCAGCCATCCGGACCAGACTCCAGCTTCAGCAGTGACAAGGAAGAAAGGGGCGGGCGGGGGATCTTTATCTTTGCGTAACTTTTAAACTACATGAAACTAAAGACTTAAATATAGTGCAATCTCTTAGTTTTTATATAAAGACTTGACACATTACTTTTAAGGAGGCATTACTAACCCTTTAATTTACTAAGTAATCACTTGAATGCTAGAATGCATTGCTTAAGAATTGCTTATATAAACTGAAAAATGTAGTGATTACTTTACTTATCACGAGACACTTCCTAAATGGCGTTTACTCTAAAATGCCTTGAAAGAATTGTCATTCATTATATGTAAGCCTCCCCAAGTGACTAAAGCATCATCAGTCACTGAGAAGGAAGTTGGGATTGTATTTATAGAGTGTAATATGTTTAATAGACGATGTTAGTACCTGCTATGGTCTTTCATGTATCATAACTGAGTGCCATCCAGGGCTAGAAATTCCCATTAGTTCACTAGCCTGTGACTAGTAAAAAAAATCAAATGTATGAGTAAGAATATTGTTATTTCTTGGTTTAATATTGTGGGGATTAGTAGCATTTAACATTCTGACTAATAACCCTTTTTCTTGAAATGGTAAATTACAAATATTAACCCTTTGAGTGCCAGCGAGATAGCCCACAAAACATAACCCTTTGAGTGCCAGAGGGGTATGCAACACATTGCATACATTACACAGAGTTAAATATATATATATATATATATATATATATATATATATATATTTTTTTTTTTTTTTTTTCTATTTTTTGTCATTTTTTTCACAGTTTTGCTATGGGCCCTAAAAACTAATTTACACTAAGTTCTGCTTTGGTTGCTTGAGTCTGAATTGTTCTTGCGGCAATGACATGCATTATGTTACCAAACAATGGCACAAGATTTACTGCTAACTTACCATATATACCTCATTTTGATTGGCAGATCAGATGCATGCCCATATTTATTAAAATGTTAGAATATTCAAATGTCCTTGGCCCAACAGTTACAGCAGCAACCTAGGTTCAAATGCATGCACTTTAGGGGATGGATTCAATTAGACCCAGTAAATCATTCATTAGGGCCAAAATGAGTTATGTCCGGTACACACAAAGGCCTCGATTCAATATGCCCCGTAAAAAAAAACAAAAAAACAAAACAAAAAAACAAACAGCTGACGATAGCTTTTCAAGCAAAGTAAGTCATCCAATTACCTGTGCTATAGCAAACTACTGCATGAAAAAAAAAAAACATTTTGGCGCAAAGTCCCCTAATGCATATTTTAAACTGTTGATGCTGGAATTGAAGTGGAAAAAAGCCAAAAGAAACCCATAAGTGACCAGTGGATGTATTGATATGGGGCCCTAAGCCCCATGTCAATACGTCCAAAGTATTCAAAAAATGTATGAAATGTTAGAACAATTAACCCTATGATTGCCAGTGGGGAATGCAATGCATTGCAGAGCATTGCATACCCCTCTGGCACTCTCAGGGTTAATCCCACTAAAACTAAATCCATCCCCTGAAGATAAATACTTACTTGTAATCCTGATGTCCAGCGGGGTCTTCAGGACCCTGGTCAACCAGTTTAAGTATTCTGCTTTAATCTTCTCTCTTCTGTACTCTTCTTTCTTCTCTTCTTCATTCTGATTATCTTCTGTCTTCTCTTCTTCATACTTGTCCCCAAATAATGGCACTGTAAATAAAAAAAAAAAAGTCCAAATTAAAGATGCCCCCCAAAGATATGCAACAAAGATATGCAGGCCTTAACACTTTGAGTACCGGAGAGGAAGCAACTCATTGCAGCGCATACCCCTCTGACATTCCAAGGGTTTATTGTATGCTGGCATTCCAAGAGTGAAAAGAAGTATGATGGCATTCCAAGAGTTAAGTGTACGTCACTGCCTCCAACTATAGGAATGCAAAGCAAAAATACTTCCCCAAAGTTACCTCTCAGGCCATTGCCCAATCCGTTCTGTGGAAAAATGGTTCCCATGCTACAATTTGCTGGGATGTGTGCTTAGCCAGTCAGCTCCTTGTGGGGGGATGATGAAACCTACTAGGTGTAAGCACACATCCCAGCCCACTGTAGCGTGGGAACTGTTTTGAATAGAGACTTGCTATAAAAGCCAGTCTGTCTTTCAGTGTTGGTCACATGACCCACTTCTGTCTTCCATTATATTACAATCATGGATTCTAGACAGTTCCAAGGTGTTAAAGGAGGAAGCACTAACACTGAGATTTAAAAACATTACTGATATTTGGTAATGTAAATTACATTTATGAACACCAGTTCCTCTAATGGATGAAGGTGCTTAAAAGCTGTTCCTTTTAGAAGTCCCCTAACCCACAGATTGAAAGAAATACAGGTAAAAGTAACCACTGGTTCTATAGAATCAGAATCACACTATATATTTGTTAAATAAGCGCACACGTGTGTGTGTGTTTTGAGTGACAAATATAGCATTTGTGTGCCTGTTTTGTGCCTAATGCAGGGGTGGGAAACCCACTGCTACCTCAGTGTGATGTGAGTTGCAGTCAATAAGCAGCTGGAATGGATAAAAGAAGCATTTGCCTGGAAGGATGGAATCAGGGCTGGATTTCCCATTAGGAAAGTTAGGTGGTAGTTAACCTCCTAAGGAGCCTTTCAATTAAGGATGTGACCAGTACAATCCCAGTGCCCTTGTACCAGACATTCACATGTGTTTTATTTGGGCTGGTTTATTTAACCATCTATGTATTACTGAGATGTCAACTTTATTGAAAGTCAGAAAGCAGTATTTATCAGAGAGGAGTGAGGGAGGGCTTGGCTTAGAACTGTGAAGGTATGAGTGGAAGGAAGGAGGTAGAACTTGGGAGAACTTGACTGTAAGGAGGCAGGACTCCCTAGTAAGCTGTATGGAAGGGCTTTCGCCAGATTGATAGAGAGGGTTTGGATGAGATGTTGGATGAAAGACCTAGCTCCAAGGAGGGAGACAGGATTTCTCTGCAAGGTGTGAGGCAGGATTTGGCTAAGAGAGGGAGGGTACGGTTTAGAAGAGGGATGATTTGGCTGAGTGCAGGGAAGGAGTAGGAAGATATAACAGAGAGAAGGGAGGGAGGATTTTTTTGCATAGAGAAAGGAAGTGAGGATTTGTCTGATAGGTGAAAGGGAAGATTTGGCTGACAGGAGTGAAGGAGAATTTGGAAGGGATAGATATTCCCTCCAGCTTTATATTCATGCGGGCTGGATAAAATGAGGTGGGTGGCAAAATGTGGATAGCTGAGAAGAGGGAGCATTTGATGAGAAAATCCTTTACTTTTTTTTTTTTTTTTTAAACAAAAAAATGTATTAAATGAAACGTAGAACTGAACGCAGAACTCAACGTAGAACTGTGAACATAGAACTGAACGTAGAACTGAAGCAGTTGTTTCACAAGATGTTTCAAGTCTTGTGAAACAGTCTGTTTCGGACAAATCACAAAATTACAGAATTGTTTTCTGATCTCAGTCCCCAGCCATTGATACATTTATAAATGGCTCATACTCAAGTAAATTAATTTTAGTAAAGGAACACCAAAGAGTTTACGCAAGTCATGGCCATTTGTTTGAAGGCACATTCAATCTATAAAAACATTAAATAGGATGTGTGGGTACCAAATTCCTGGCTGTCTCATAATGTGTAACATGGCATTAAAATACATCCAGCTGTTGAGAGCTGCTATTGCTATATCCAAGCCAGTAAATATGGGGTTTGCTAAGGGGCAGCTTGTGTAAAAGCCTTCTGTGGTGAATTTAAACAAAGCTTGATGAATTTAACTAAGAATAACGTCTTTGTGTTGGGGAAGAAATTGACCCTGATATGCCAAATTCTAGAATGGTGAGGGGGGAACCTCAGGTGATTAGCTGCATATGTGGTAGCCATGTAAATCACGCATGGCTGTCAGGCTAAATCCCAGCACGCTTTTTATTATCTGTAAGTGTTAGCGCTCACTCGTAATGAAACTGGGAATGTTTCAGCGCAAACAAAACACTTCTCTGCAGAATGAATGTGGCTGTGTTTTTAACTGAATTGCTGTTTACTGACTGAACGTTCCACAGCAATCTGTGAAATTTGTTTTTACGTATCCTACTAATGGGCAACCTGTAGCCACCCAGCTGTTGTTGGTTTACAACTCCAATCAGCCTCAGACACAAAATATCCATATAAATTAGCATAAATTGATCAAAACAAGAAACGACCCCAAGCAAGGGTGCACAACCATTGACCCTAGAGCTGTTGTTGGACTACACCCCCATCAATCGTATTTATTATGGAAACGTTAAAAACAGGAAACCAGGAAAAGATTTTAGGTCAGAGGTGGACAACCAGTGGCCCTCCAGATTTTATTGGACTCCCATCATTCCTAGCCACATATTAATTAGGAAGCATATTTAAAGGGTTAGTAATACTTAAAAATTACTATTCCCATCTTGTAGCCCTTCAAAAACTGAGTAAAATAAGCCCAGCAGCATCTCTCAAACCATTATGGTTTGAGAGATATCCTTTATGGTTTGAGAGATATCCTCTTTCATATCCTTCATATCCTTTATGGTTTGAGTGATATCCGCTTTCAAAGTTCCCTCTTTTTGCCTTTCCCCTGCTGTCAGCGTTCTAGCTGACAGCAGGGTAATCTGGTCCCAGGACCGGCGGAGGCTCTGCAGCAGAGCCAAGATCGCGGTAATAAAGAATAAATCCTTAACTCAAAAGGTCTTCTATATGTGCTTGCAAACCAAGTACATGTAGAAGACCTTTTTAGTGAAGGATTTCTTTTTTATTACCACGATCTCTGCTCTGCTGCAGAGCCGCCGGCTGATCCCAGGAGAGGATTCCCCTGCTCTCAGCTAGAACGCTGACGTCAGGGGAAAGGCAAAAAGAGGGAACTTTGAAAGTGGATATCTCTCAAGCCACAGAGATTTGAGAGATGCTGCTACACTCATTTTACTCCGTTTTTGAAAGGCTACAAGATGGGGGATAGTAACATTTAAGTATTACTATCCCTTTAAAACAGGAAATTAAGGAAACAACCATAGATCAGTGGTGGGCATCCAGTGGCTTTCCAAATGTCGTGAGATTACAACTCTCATAATCCTTAGCCACAACACATCCATATAAATTATAATTCCGGGGAAATCTTCGGCTCTGCCCTGGACACTGATTTTCAGAGATAGTTACTGGGTTTTAGGGGACAAAAGGTAAGTCTCTAACTTAGGGAGTTCACGTCTAACCACACCTATTTCTGACAATGACGATATATAATAAACACTCAAAAATGTTTTTTTAACTATGCACAGTTGTTGACGTTTTTTAAAGGCATAATAATGGCATTATCTGAACTAGCTTGCCTAGCTTATGTTTGCCTGTAATGAAGTTATTTGAGTAAATGAAAATGAAAGACTTGCTATTTATTGGAAATATGCATTATAAAGGCTCCGTGTAGTTTACAGTAGTGGGTGGGACAGACTTCTATATAAATGGACTGATGGAAATATTACAGTTCTTGATGTCCCCACCTACTCATTGCAAGTGATCCCTGCTTGAAATATAGAATTTGACAGCAGATAAGAACCATTCAGCCCATCTAGTCTGCCCATTTTACTACTTAAAAAAAAATCAAACCTTATTAAAGTGGATGTGTCACCTATGTATAACATAGCATAAATAGTTAGGCTACATATCGAATACTACTAAAACTGTATTAATTTTTTTTTAAGTTTTATTTTGTGTAAATTTAACTCAGAAAGTCTGGGCTGTAGCTACTTCCACATAGACTGCTCTGCCTCTGCTCTCCTCCCTCCTCCGATGACAGAGGCTTCTGTCTGTAAGCTGGAGCGGTCTCATTGGCTAGATATCGATCTCTGCCAATGAGACCGCTCCATCTTACAGACAGAAGCCTCTGTCATCGGAGGAGGCTGGATAGAGGGAGGGGAGGCGGAGCGACGGACTCCGATACAGTGCAGATAACCGCAGTCTATGAGGAAGTAGCTACAGCCCAGACTCTCTTAAGTTAACTTTACACAAAATAAAACTTACAACAAAAATAAAATTCCGTTTTAGTAGTATTCGATATATAGCCTAACTATTTATGGTATGTTATACATAGGTGACACATCCACATTAAGTCCTTGGTCTTGTCTTATGTTCAGGACACCCTTATGTCTGTCCCATGCATGCTTAACATTCTCTCACTGTATTAACTTCTAACACCTCTGCTGGTTGGCTATTCCACTTATCTACTACCCTCAGTGAAGGAAAAGTTCTTACATTACATCTAAACCTTTGTCCCTCTAGTTTTAGACTATGGCCTCTTGTCCTAACATTTCTACACCTTTGAAATGTACTTCCCTCCTGCACTTTGTTGAATCCCTTCATATATTTGAATGCTTCTATCATATCCCTCTCTCTCTTCTCTCCTCCAAGCTATACATGATCAGATCCTTTAGTCTATCCTGATATTTCTTTTCCTGTAAACCAGTCACCATTTTAGTAGCCCTTCACGGAGTTCTCTATAGAGTATCTATATCCTTCTGGAGATGGGTCTCCAATATTATAGGTGAGGTCTGACCAGAGATTTGTAGAGTGGCATGACCACTTCCCTTTCACTGCTACTAATGCCCCTAACTATACAGCCCAGCACCAGGTCAGTTCATCCATGAGGGCATTTGATTCAGCTCTTAACCCTTTTAGTGTCTGAGAAGGTTACAATGTGATGGATACCTCTCAGCATAGCCATCGCTGGGAACTCTCCAGATTTTCCCCGGAGACTCTGGTTTTAGCTTCTAGTTACTGGGTATCTGGGGCAGAGGTTGATTCTCCAGGTGTGGGTAGTTTCTAATGAAACTCTGCCCACATCCACTCCTCCCATTGTGTTCCTCCCACTCCTCGGCCTCTTCTTTGCCTTCCCCAGCTTATTTTGTACACTTTTTTTTTAAAGCCCTGCCCCCACTCTTGATTAAGCCTCACCCCCTTTTGACGCAAATCGCTTCATTTTTCTCTCCCATAAGAAGCACAGGACTCCCCTTCTCCAGGGAGTCCTCATCAAAAAGTTCCTAGGTATGACCATAGCTGGGAACTCTCGGGATTTGCCCTGGAGATTCTGGTTTTTACTGCTAATTACCAGGTCTCAGGGGCAGAGGCTGATTGTCCAGATGTGGGGAGTCTCTAAAGAAACTTTGCCCAATTCTGCTTCTTCCCAATGTGTCCCTCCCACTCCCCACCCACTTCTCCTCTATTCATTGTATGTTTTTGTCACTTTATAAGCTGCTCCCCCATTTGTGACTAAGCACCTCTCCCTTTTTACTGAAATTGCATCATTAATCTCCCCCATCAGCACCACAGGACTCCTCTCTCCTGGGAGCCCCCAACAAAAAGTCCCCAAGTATGCCTCTCAGGCACATTTTTGCCAATCTATGGGACAAAACCGTCATTTTTTAAACAAGTGAATTAACGTTATAATACATGGTATACACAGGGTTGACATATAGGTCATTTGTATGAAGCAGCTCAGGGTGGCTTTTGTATTGATCGCAATGGTCCCTTTAACCCACTGAATGCTAGAGGGGTCTACAATACATTGCAAAGCAATGCGCTGGAGACCTCTCTGGTATTCAGAGGGTTAAAAGCCTCATTTAACCCCTTAGTGCCGGCACTTAACGCCCGCCGAACATTTTTTTTTTTCATCTTTTTAAATGACTTCCGGAACGTACATGTACGTCCTCTGACCACCTGGGACATCCACTCGGGACATACATGTACGTCCTCAGGTGGTAAGGGGTTAATTAATAGGAATTTGTGCTCTCTGGTTTTCTGCAGAATTGCTTTTCTGTTGGTTTGTGCATATGGCCCATTGTGTCCTGGGGAAGGATGCACTATGGTGTGATAAAGTGGTGATAAAACAAAGATAATGTCTCCAATGTGATAAACTCTCCAGTTCTTCTGCTATTCTATAGAGCCAAAGCACTGAGATCCCTAAAGTCTGAGAGATCTTTGTGCATAGGCTCCAAAGGATAACATAATAATTGGAGAAGTATTATCACTGGAAAAGTTATCTCTGCTTTATCACCTCTTTATCACACTTTAGTGCATCTCTGCCTCCTCTGACTCACTGCCTCCTTTATGACACTAGTGTGCAAGGGTCTAATTTCCTCTTTAGAACTCCCCCTGCTGGTGAAAAGCATTTACTGCTTCTTTCCTTCTCAATAGTGATGCCAGGAAGTGGTGCCAGTCAGACCAAGAGACGGTGTATGCAGATTATGTTAAGGGGGACTCTGATGGTAAGGGCAGAAATTACCCTTTGGTCACCCCACACCCTTCCCCCTAAAGCAGGGCTACGATTTTAAAAAATTACGAGAAAAAATATATGCTGAGTTGTATTAAATGTTAAAACTATGAGCCTTATTAAATAAGCCAATATGTGCAATTCTGGTGTAAATCACTGAACCCTATGGAACAAAAGAAAATACACCCAAATTCCCAATTATTTAAATGGGGCCTTTAACCCTTTGAATGCTACAGAAGTCTTCAATTTGTTGCATGCTTGTTTAGCATGAGTAAGAAGCATACAATTACATAAGAAGTGAGGGGATGTGGTTTATTATATGTGCACATATGCAAAGGGACCAAGCCTCTCATTTAATGCAGGACATGTGTAAAAAAATGCATATTTCAGAGACATCTTGGTTCCAAAGTTAAAAAGCGGATATAATAATGTAACCTTATTTTGGTAGCTATACTCCCTTAGGAGAGCAAACCTTGGTATCTAGTTGGGCTTGCATTGTGCATACCCTCTGTGCAGCTAAACAGCCAGTCTTGTGGCTAGAAAACTGACCACCACAGCTGTCTGGGTATTTCCTCAAATTTCAGCTGCAGAGGCTGCACTTGCATAGACACTAATATATCCTATTAAATCATGATTGTTGTTTTTTATTGGAGCTGCATGTGAAAACTGTGACTTAACCCTTTGAGTACCATG
This sequence comes from Rhinophrynus dorsalis, assembly GCA_037306005.1. Lineage (NCBI taxonomy): Eukaryota > Metazoa > Chordata > Amphibia > Anura > Rhinophrynidae > Rhinophrynus > Rhinophrynus dorsalis. The sequence goes on from CM074721.1 coordinate 80,436,390, forward strand.
CGTTGTATGGTTCTGTGGCAAGCAAAGGGTTAAAGTGGTTCTATCGCTCAAAGATAGGCTGACCAAACCTCACCTTTAACCGGGGACGCATAGGAAAAATGCATACTGCAGGACTGCTTTGATTTCAGTGAAGTACTGAAATATGCCTATTTCCTATGTGTCCCTGGTTAAAGGTGAGATCTGGTCAGTCTGCTCTAAGATAATGAATTAATTAATGATAATTAAAAAACGCCTCTATGTGCATGCCTCCCAAGTGTCCCTCTTTAGGAGGGACAGTCCCTCTGAGACCAAAATTCCTCTGTCCCTCTTTCCTACCCTGGTGTCCTTCTGTTTAGGAGATCAGACTGTGTGATCTGTATATAAGTGTATCACACTGCTCCACAGCAATAAAACTCACATGTTTGTTTCAACTCCAGTATATGTGTTTATACATTAGTGTGTGTGTGTGTGCGTGTGTGTGTGTGTGTATAAAATACTTTGGTCAATAGGTCATAAATTAACCTTAAAATTCTCAGTATTGACCTGCCCACCAGCCACATTCCCAGCAACACCCCCTAAAACACAAGTGTCCTCTTCGGTCATTTTTAAATGTTGGGAGGTACATATTAGTCTAGCTGTATGTAATATAAATCATTTTTGAGAAATGATCTATGTTTGTTGGTGGCACAGCGTGGCATATTATTGTGTTATGTGGCATTTCTAATAGCACAGTGAGTAGTAATTGTTCCCTGGAACTAATTAGCATACTGCAAAGGCAATTAGCATAAGGAGCCACTCTGTCCCATCAAAACATAAAGATTATTTTCACAAAAATTATTTATTTTATTTAAAAAATCTCTAATAAAACATATAGGCAGAATTTAGTCCACTGTAAAATAAAATAAACTTTTCTTATAGCGATGGGTTAACTTTAAACCAATCCTACCAACTGCACGGGTCCAAATTCTAACATTCTGCACATCCTGAGGCTATTTAACAACAAACCTCTCTAGTGTCCCTCTTTAGGAGATATTAGGGATCCATACATCCCAAGTGTCCCTCATTAGGAGATATTAGGGCTTCATACCTCCTAAGAGTCCCTCTGTAGGAGGTAATTCGGGTCCATACCTCCCAAGTGTCTTTTAGTAGATATTAGGGCTCCATACCTCCTAAGTGTCCCTCTTTAGGAGATATTAGGGCTCCATACCTCACAAGTGTCCCTCTTTAGGAGATATTGGGGTCTATACTTTCCAGGTGTCCCTCTTTAGGAGATATTAGGGATCTATACCTCCCAGGAATCCCTCTTTAGGAGATATTAGGGCTCCATACCTCCCAAGTGTCCCTCTTTAGGAGTTATTAGGGGTCTATACCTCCAAAGAGTCCCTTTTTAGGCAATAATAGGGGTCCATACCCCCCCAAGTGTTCCTTTTTAGGAGATGTTAGGGATCTATACCTCCCAGGAATCCCTCTTTAGGAGATATTAGGGCTCCATAACTCCCAAGTATCCCTTTTTAGGAGATATTAGGGTGCCATACCTCCCATGTATCCCTCTTTAGGAGATATTAGGGGTCTATACCTCCCACTTGTCCCTCTAGGAGTTATTAGGGGTCTATACCTCCAAAGAGTTCCGCATTAGAAGATATTAGGGGTCCATACCTCAAAGTGTCCCTTTTTAGGAAATATTAGGGTCCACACCTCCAAAGTCTCCCTGTTTAGGAAGGACAGTCTTTATTTGAGACCTAACTCCCTCTGTCCCGCTTTTCCACCCTGCTGAAAATCTTTTAGGATATCAGACTGCATGTATATAAGTGTATCCCGCTACACAGCAATAAAATATTAATGTTTGTCTAAACTTCAGTATATGTGTTTATACAATAGTCTGCGTAAGAAGTGTCAGTAGGTCATTAAATGACCTACAAATTCTTGACAATGCCCCGCCTACCAGCCACGCCCACCAGCAACACACCCTAAAACACCAGTGTCCCTTTTTGGCCATTTGAAACGTTGGGAGGTATGTAACAAGTCATCTCCCGGGGAATATCCAGCCTTTCCAGAGAGGGGTTTGCAAAAAATAAACTAAATCGATGAAAACAAGGAGTAGAGACTTTTTGAGTAACTCTATAGCCGCAAAATATTACAGCTAACTGCAAAGACCACGAGCAGGGCTGGATTTTTCATCAGACAAGTAAGAAGCCACCTAGATTTTCAAATTCTGAGTTGTGTGTGTGACCAACATAATAACAATGCTCCTTCATTGTGTGGCTGGTTTAATTACACACTAATATATTTCTGCAATGTCCAGTTTATATCCTAATTTGATCTGTATAGCACCATGAACTGGCCCATTAATATAAGAGCTTTTTTCCGATTGTAAAGTATAGTCTGTGCATTTTTCTGTATCGGGCAACAGAAAATTGTGTTGTGGGAGGGGTCACACACAAATGGAAGTGTGGCCACAGGTGGAATTAGGATGCAAAGCCTACAGGAGCCCTGACCAGGAGTAGGAAGCATTTACTAAATGTTGGACTTCACTTCCCATGACTGAGGATGATGAGAGTTGTAGTCCAACAACAGATGGAGGAAGGCCACAGTTTCCCTGCCCTTGTATATAGTTACATACCCAACAGTGGAATTAAACAATATTGGGGTTGTAAAACTTTCTCTTTGATCTGAAAGGGGCAACAGAGTTCAAAGGTGGTGGCAGCGGTTCTGGGCAACTGGAAACGCCTTCTCTGTTTGCCCTTGACATGAAATTTGCCCTTTAAATGAGAGGTCTGAACCCTTTATATATATATGCATATATTAAGACGTACGTATTCATAATTTACATATCTTTAGAACTGGAATGGACACTCACTGAGAAGTTCTTTTTTCCCCTTCACAAAAAGTTTAACATGTTGCATTTATTTTTAAAAGGCCTTGTTCATTTATCAGTGTTCCTTTAAGTAAAAAAAAAAAAAAAAAAACCTTTGTTCACAAGCTTTCTGGTGGGTGAGGACAGAAAAATTCAACTCCGGTATCAGCTAGCAGCTGTCCTGTGACACAAGAACTCAAACGCTATCAATGTGAACATAAGAGAATCCAGCAGAGAGAATGAAGTAGCTGAGACAGCTGCTTCACAAGAATGTTCTGTTTTCTTCAATGTGAGAAAAAAAAAGAGAGACCACAGTCGTTACATTAGCTATAAAGAAACAACTTTGCTTTACAAAAATGTGAGTTATTTCCAATGGTATTGCAAGTGAAGAAAATGACTGCTTGTATACAGATATGAAACAGGTGGAGGATCAGTGACTAATTACACGAATGACAATTGGCATTTGCATGTTCAGAAAATGACATTAGTATTTTCAAAAAAATGCAGCAAGAACCAACACGTTTTACTTTTTTTCTTTGTAAATCGTACAAGGAGAAAAATGCGGCCTTGTATCTAATGGTGCAGTATGGCCAAGAGGCAGCGTTGGTACTATTTTCCATATAGGGTTCCTCTCATTTCCAGTACTGCAAGGTTAGCAGATTAACACCTTGAGGACCATGGAAGCAATGCGTTGCGCATCCCACTGGTCCTTAAGGATTTAAAGGTACATAAACGCCTAAATATTACATTGGTTGATATAACTTTAACTCTTTGAGGCCCAGAGGGGTAGCCCTCTGGCACTCAAAGGGTTAATTATCATGTATTTAAAGCACCTGCAATATTATATAGTTTTTGTTAGATTCCTAAACTACCATGCTAAATTTGCCTTTTTTTTATTGCATGCGTCCTGTTCAGAGCATATGGTTAATTTTGTTTGCTCTTGACTGAAAGATGCCATGTCTCCAACAACCTTATCCAAACCCCCCCCCCCCAAAAAAAAATGCAACAATAGACACCAGACCACCTGGAGGTAAAAGGCAGTGGCTTGGAGGTATTCTCCCCCCATACCAGCAAACGATTCTTCACACTGACCATACCATGAATACATATACCCTAGCCAGTGTTAGACCCTGAGCCGTAGCCCACATGGGGACGCGTAACCAAATTCCTGTCACCTCACCGCGATGCGTATGTCCACCCAACAACTACCGATCTGACATCAAAGGGAAGAATTGACCACATGCCCAGTCACGACTATTTATTAGGAATAAATTACAGCTGCAGAAAAGGAACATTAGCTTTTTTTTTTAAATAAGTAACAAAAAAAATTGCTAACTCCCTAAGTTAGACCCTGTCTAATGACAAAAGCAAACCTACCTGTGCCATTCTAATACAATATAAACAATAAACATCGTCCCTGAAAGAAAGAAGGTTAGAAACAACAGGCCATAAGGGGTGGGTGGGTGGAAGGAAGATGCAGCTCCTTCTCCTGCGCTCCGCATGCTGAAAATGGAGTGCCAAGATAGCCGCCAGAGGTAAAGCAGGAAATTCACCCTTTCTAACAAGAGATAAATATGAAGACAATTAGGACCTTATTCACCTAAACAAACAGGAGCATTTCTGGTGGAAACCACCTGCACCATAGGAAAAGAATAAACATGATATTCCCATACATTAATGGGGCTTTAACCCCTTGAATTCTACAGGGGCCTCTATAATGTATTGCTTTGCAATGTGTTAGAGACCGCACTAGCAATCAAGGGGTTAAAATCACCACTGAAATGGGAAGTGTTATATGTCCCCTATGATGCAGTTGGTTTGCTCCTTATTTATTTTATTAGTAAGGGCCATAACTTAAGGGGAACTACCACCCCGCAATAACTTAACCTTCATTCATTCTTCATCTGGCGACTAGCTGCGTAGTAGCGCTAGTCGCCAGAAATATTACCTGGTTCCGAAGATTTCTCTGTTTTACTGATGCTCACATGAGCAGGAAGCACGGACATCTCGTCACAGTGACGTCCGTGCGCCTGCACTGTCAGTCCCTTTTGGAGCCAAGTGGCTCCAAAAGGGACTGACAGCGCAGGAGCATGGACGTCACTGTGACGAGATGTCCGTGCTTCCTGCTCCTGTGAGCATCAGTAAAACAGAGAAATCTTCGGAACCAGGTAATATTTCTGGCGACTAGCGCTACTAAGCAGCTAGTCGCCAGATGAAGAATGAATGAAGGTTAAGTTATTGCGGGGTGGTGGTTCCCCTTTATTGAGATTAGTACTTTGGAAAATCTGGCCCCTTGCAGAGGAGCAACTTTGTGGAAAGTTCACAAAAGCAAATCCTTTATTTTCTTATAAGGAGGATTGACCTAGCTTGATGGCCACACTGCAGCACAACCAAGCATAACCTGCACTGATGCATTTGCAGTTCTTAGGTAGTCTGAAATTTGGGAATGGCTATTACCCAACCCACAAAATCCTCCCCTGCCAAGCCTCAGTGACTGAGCGACCAATCCCATGTTAGCTCCCCACCCTGGAAATATAAACAGTCCGATGAGGAGGTTGCCTACAATTTCACATCCCTAGAAGGCATGGCTAGCTCTCCTCCTACATGTAGGCTGGTCAGCCAATCAGACACTCCAGAGGATCCTATTGTTCCCCTGGCTTGTCTTCACTTGTCTCCATATTAGATCATCTGAAGGTAGGTACAATAAGCCTGCACCTATGTGCAATGCCCAAACAATTGGTTTTTGCATGTTGCGTATGATAAAGTTGTAATGGGGTGGAAGTAGGGCAATGAACCTGTGAAATGGCAGGCAAGAGGAGGAGAGCTGGGCTAAACCTTTATTAGCAGGTCCTCCATTGTGTTGTCTGGAGAGTTGCTGGGCATGGCACCTGGACAGAATTACATTATCTGGCAAAGACGTGTTGCAGGGTGCCAGGGATGGGTCCATGAGTTGGCCAGTGACCTGGGTTAAATGTTCTGGGACAAGAGACAAGGAGTTGTCATAAGTACCAACTGTGTTTATTAAATAAAAATGCTGGTACCTTATCTTGGACCATATATAGACAATTCTGGACAATCAGTTCTCAGACACCTATCTAGATTGTAAGTTAGCAAAAAAAGCCAACCATGGAAGCTTCCACTTGGCATATGTAAGGCTAAATGTTACATGCTAGCATGAAATACAGAGTATATGTGAATGCAACCCCAGATAATTTTTAGGTGGTAGAGTTCCTTTAACTACCCCTGACTTTGCCTATATTAAAAGTATCAAGTTTCCTCTGTGTTGTTATCAAAGCAGAAGCAAAAGCAGATTAAAAGAGGATGTCAAATAGCTATAGTGCATTCTGCCATTGTCACCCAAGATTTGAATCTGCTATGAAGGCTTCATGTTGGGCATAATATGTCACACAATCTTATGTGCTTCTCAGTTTCAGCAGCCTATTGATAATTGCAGGAATAATTGGTTTAATTTGCAGTAACATAGTTTATGGTCTTGTGGAGGGGAAGAGATGGGTATATAGAGAGGTAAGAACTATGGAATGGGGTTAGAGGGCAGTTCTGATATTTTACTAAGGATGGTCCCATGAGAGCAGACTTGGTGAATGCCCTGTACTTCTCCCAGAATGTCTCTTGTCAGTCCATTGGGGGTGCCCACAAATGGACTATTTCAGTTGGCAAGGGGGTTGGACCAGGCTAAGTAGTAAACTGCCTAGAACTCCAAATTTTGAGGGGCGGTGCCTCAGCTGAGCTGCCTACACCCACATTCTGAATTGTGATTGTGGTCAGAGCAATCTGAATGTCCCTTTAAAGGCTATTATTTAACCCCTTGGATGCTGAAGACATCTCTGGAAACCAAGGGGTTAAAACATTTTTTGCCCTTGCTTTTGATTGGCCACAAATATTTTCTGTGCCAGAATGGGATTGGGGGAGGGGTCATGGGACCAGTGGGTGTGTGGACATGAGTGGATCTAAGGGCACTTAGCGTGCCTTGGTCAGTGCCTCCTGGGATGTAAACTTAGCCTTGGGCTGGACTCAACAGAAAGTCTCTGACTCAAAGCTGCAGGTTTTGCTGGTTGTGAGCTCATCCCCATAGATTGCAGGCATCAGATTAGAAAACCCATCTGTAGCAGTCTATAGAAGTTGCAGTTCCACATGACTGGACCTTTATAACTGGAAGTCTCACAATTCAGTCACTATCTCAGGATCAGTGAGAGAGCACTAGGAGTCACTTTTCTGACTTCTGTTTGGTTCTGCACCAAATACAGCCTCAGCTGCCAAAGGAGCACACCTGCCAAGAGGGCTGTATGAAGGGGATAGTTGCTCTTTAATTTTAACAAAGCCCTTAAATGAAATGAAACATTAGTCAAAAGCAGAAGAGTACAGATAGGATGCTGCATCTCTATATAACAAAATGGCAGATTAGAATTGTATTTTTAACAGAGATGTGACTATGGATTTGTCCACAATGGCGAAGTTCTTATACATTCTGGTCATCTATTATTTACCTGTGTTTTTCCTGTGAGCCAAAGGAAGTAACATATGGCATGTCCACATTGACATGTGCCATGCCTGTCTGGCTGACACCCAGGTCATCCCTCCTCTGGATCATTGCGATACGTATAGCAACTATTAAATCTCTGTGTGAACGGTTTGCATGGCAACCCCACAGGTCACCATGCACACTGTCCGTGCCGGAAGTTCTATATAATCTGCATTCAATGTAGTGAAGTTGTAGAATGTTGTACAGACAGAATCATGTAAGTCCATATTCACCTTATATGAACAGCCACAGCCTTTTCGGGTGCAAAAAGTACAGAAGACCTAGTATGAAAAGGTAAAGCTTGTGTAAAAAAGCAAATATTCTGTAGTACAACCCTACCATATTCAATCAGGCCTGGTTAACCAGCCAGTAGGGGAAAATTGGATACTGTCCCTTTAGCAAAAAGTGCTAACAAGTTATTCAGTTGCCCTACCAGCTGAAAACACAATAGACTTTAGGTCACAGAAAAGGTCTTGTGGCCAAAGGTCCATTTTGCGCGTTAAGTTCTCAAATGCTGCTAAATAGCGGCAATAATGGGAATATCGAAGGAAAAAAGCTAACTATCGGCGCCTGGGATACTGTCGTTAACTTATCTGTCTTACCTGTCATCTACTGTCTGTCTCCTTCTATCTTCCTCTTCTTTCTTTTTGTGTCTTCAGTCTTCTTTTCTTGTAGCTGTAAAAAAAAAAGATCCATAAATAATGTTCCTTGTAATTAACCCACACATCTATGCAAAGTCTAACTCCGAGAACTAGAGGGGTACGCAACCCATTGCAGAGCAATTCGTTGCATACCTATCTGGTACTCAAAGGTTTAAAGAATACTCAGATATGCGGGTTAGACTTGTGCATGGCAAAAATTTTCGGTAAAATTCGATTTTGGACTAATTGTTTTTTTCCCATTTGGAGGATCTGAATTTCGGACTGGACCTGTTCGACTCGGATGAAATTTGGCAATAGTCCAAATTATTCAGCCGAATTTAAAAACATCTTTAAAATATTCAATAAAAAAATTAAACTTTTATTAAGTTCCACCCATTATGTAACACATTATTACTACCAAAACTGTAAAAAAAAAAAAAAAAAAAGTGTTTTTTTTGTTTTGTAATTTTTGCATTTTTTTAATAATAAATAAGAATTTATATATGTATATGTCACATCAAATTAAAGCCCTTTCTGCCCTTTAAAAAATAAATGCAATAAATGAGAAAGATAAGAATTATGGTTGAACACACACACATAGCAAAAATGCCAAAATTGCTTGTGTACTTAAGTGGTTAATATCTCTGCACTTTGCATGAACTGTAAAGCACCTGTTTTATCAGATCTATTTTTAGCAGCATGTAGCAACATTGTAATAGTTTCAGGCAGGAAAGTGCCATGCCGTCTATTTTTAATAGCATGTAGCAACAATGTAATGGTTTCAGGCGGGAAAGCTCTGTCCGAATTTCCAAAATTTACACCGAAATTTTGGTCTAGGTCTGTTTCGGATTCTGATTTATTTTTGCGGGCGGACCTTGGCTTTCGGAAGGTCCGAATGATGCCAAATACGCCTTATTCGTCTGAATTTAGAAACTGGCCGAACCAAATCGCACAAGTCTAATGCGGGTTTTGTGATTCATAACATGCCTCTAGTGCATATAAAAATTGTCCCCATGTATTCCTTTTGTGCACTATGTGTGTAACGGAAGCCAGGAACTCCATGTAGTTGTGCCAGGGTTCTCTCTATTGTATGCGGCTACAGAAGAGTAGCTGTGCTGGTTCTGAGATGTAGAGTCCCTGGGAACAGGAGTCAAAGGGGTCTCTTTAAACCATTCCTGCATTAATACACGGCACACAGTTCTTGTAGTTCAATGAAAACATTTTATTTGGGAACACGGGGACATTTTATAGTGAAGAAACACAAAAGAACATAATTCAATCTTGCCGCTCCGATCTCTAGCCAGTAAGAATCGGAACGACAAGTGACAGTTGTGTGTGTGGAGACCAATCCAGTGCCAGACTACATTGTATGATACATTTTATGACATTACCCGGGGCCCAACACTTAATTCAATCTTATCGTGCCAATCCCTACATAATGGGGACAGAAGTCACAAGGCCAGACATTCGGCGACCAATCAGCAGGCCGCCTACCTATCAAAGCAACATAATAAGTGATGACCAATCAGCGAGCCGTCTACTTGTCACTAAGACTCCTACCCGGCTGCCATGGTGAGGAAAAGTCCTTGACAATGCCAAACTCCAGCACAACAGGAGTCCATTGTCCCCCGCCACCCAGTTGAGCCATAGCAAAGGGTTGTGGACAGTTAGCATTGTGGATTCCCGCTCATACAGGTAGGGTTGGGAGCGCTTAATTGCCCAAACCAGTACCAAACATTCCTTCTCGACCTCAGTGTAGCCAACTTCAAGTTCCAACAATTTGCTACTTTGGTACTGCTCCTCTCCCTGGTCGTTGGCCTGGCTCAATACTGACCTGAGTCCATACTTGGAGGCATCTGAATGGACCAAGAAGGTTTTGTTAAAATGTGGAGCAGCAAGTACCGGTGACTGTCCCAGAGCCTTTTTAGGGTGAGGAAGGTATTGTCCCACTCGAGGAACCAGGCAACTGTTCAGAGTAGGGCTTTTGTAGTTAGGTCTGTCAGGGGTTTCGCTATGTCACTGTAGTGAGGGACAAATTTACGGTAGTAATCGACCCTGTTTTTTGGTCTGGAGCACTGGCCAGTTGAGGATGGCAGCTATCTTGACTGGCTCAGGCCGATGTCTCCCTACACGGTGTCCTAGATACTGAGCATCGGCCATCCCTATCTGTTGGAATGAATGGTCATATCACGGTGCCCGTGATTTGCTGCAGTTACTTGTCTGTCACCAGTAGGGGGCTTCTATTGGCTGTCTGCAGATAGCCCGCCTCTTATTGACTATTTAAACCTGGATTGGGCACCCTTTGAGTGCCCTTTCGTGTTGTTTCTGACCTTCTTGCTATCACTATGCTAGTGATAGCTGGGCCTCTGTTCCAGTGTTCCTGAGTTCCTGATCTCATGTGTTCCTGAGTTCCTGATCTCTACTGTTCCAGTGTTTCCTGCATGCTGAAGTACTTCCAGTCCTGGTTCCGGCCTAGTCTCTGGTGTTGCAGTTCCTGCTGAACTTCTCTGCTGTTTTCTGACCTGACTGATCGTTGCTGGTTCCTGTCATCTCATCACCTGTCTTCAGTATCCTGGCGACCTTCTGCCTGGTCGCGTTGGTGACATTGCTACTATTCTGTGTTGGTCCCAGCGTGCGGACGCTGGTTTGCTCCTAAGCCTTGCGGCTATACAAACTCTCTTGTTACACCAGTGTGCGGTCACTGGTTTGCTCCAAAGCCTTTCAGCTATACAAATCTGTGTTGGTCCCAGCGTGCGGACGCTGGTTTGCTCCTAAGCCTTGCGGCTATACAAACTCGCTTGTTACACCAGTGTGCGGTCACTGGTTTGCTCCTAAGCCTATCAGCTATACAATTCGGTGTTGGTCCCAGCGTGCGGACGCTGGTTTGCTCCTAAGCCTCGCGGCTATACAAACTCACTTGTTACACCAGTGTGCGGTCACTGGTTTGCTCCAAAGCCTTTCAGCTATACAAATCTGTGTTGGTCCCAGTGTGCGGACGCTGGTTTGCTCCTAAGCCTTGCGGCTATACAAACTCGCTTGTTACACCAGTGTGCGGTCACTGGTTTGCTCCAAAGCCTATCAGCTATACTAATCTGTGTTGGTCCCAGCGTGCGGACGCTGGTTTGCTCCTAAGCCTTGCGGCTATACTACTCGCTTGTTACTCCAGTGTGCGGTCACTGGTTTGCTCGCTAAGCCCTACGGCTATACTATTCAGTGTTGTTTCCAGCGTGCGGACGCTGGTTTGCTCCAAAGCCTTGCTGCTTAACGATTCTGCTAATTTGCCAGTTCCATCTGACTGCTGCTATTATCTCTGGGCTGCCCTGCCCGGTATTGGTAAGGCCGGTAGAACCTTTTTCCACATTCCATCTGAGGTTGCCTTACCCGGTATTGGCAGGGCCGGTAGAGCCTACATTGTGTATCTATTGAGGCTGCCTTGCCCGGTAATTTGGTAAGGCCGGTAAAACCGTTATGCTATTCCATCTGCAGGTTGCCTTACCCGGTATTGGCAAGGCCGGTAGAGCCTAAAGACTGTCCTGTCCGGTATGTTGACAGGACCGGTAGAGTCTGCCTTCTGTCTGTGCTATATTCTGTATATATATATATATATGTATGTTATTGCCATCCTAAGTTATCATTTATTATTTCAATAAAATTGATTTTTTTTACCTAAAACTTGTGTCTGAGAGTCATAATAAACCGTGACAGTACGAAAGGGCCATGACCTCAGACAGCAAGGGTCAAGGTAACGCACAGAATATCCATTGGAGGATGGATGTGCTCGAGCAACGTTTGGATCAGTTGGCAGTTGCAATTCAAACGATCCTTGAACGCACGGTACCTGCTGACCAATCTAGCTCTAGCCCGGTGGTCTCGCCAAGTCAGACACCGGAAAGTGATACCAGACCCCTAGGGGGTACTGTTAAAGGGTTAACGGCTTCTGCACCCTTGCCGCTAAGATATGATGGTGACCCTAGTCTCTGCAGAGGGTTCATCAATCAACTCGAAATCTTTATGGAATTGACGGCACACGCATTTCCCAATGATCGTAGTAAAGTGGGGTTCACGATATCACTGCTCACTGGCAGAGCATTGGCCTGGGCTAACCCCTTGTGGGAGAATGCTAAACCTTGTACTAAGAACTTTAGTGAATTTGTGCGTTCCTTTCGAAGAGTGTTTGAGCCTCCTGGTAGAACCACCTCTGCTGCCAAACGCCTTATGGAGATACAACAGGGCAGGCGTACAGTGGGCGACTATGCCATCGAATTCCGCACATTGGCAGCAGAGGTAGGTTGGAATAACGAGGCATTATTGGCAGCCTTCTCTCAAGGCCTGAATGACCACATTAAAGACGAAATCGCTGCTAAAGATCTACCTATTGATCTAGATGATTACATTGAGTATGTTATGATAATTGACTCCAGAATACGTGAGAGATCAATTGCCAGAGATCGTAAGTTACGGTCAAAAAATAATGAGCCTAGTAGCATGTTTTGCCCACCCATCCCTCCCTTGGCATTGAAGTCTAGTGAACCAGTACGGGAAACAAGTGAACCTATGGAAATAGGCTTCACTAGACTAACCAAGGCAGAGAGACTATATCGCAAAAAACAAGGGTTATGTTTATACTGCGGTAAAAAAGGGCACTTGCTAAATTCCTGTCCGGTACGTCCGGGAAACGCACACACCTAGGGTATCTTGGGGGACAGGCCCTAGGTGGTGTACAATCGTCCCCAGTGTCGGGCATAATGAAACCCACCATACAGGTGGTATTGTCTTGGGCACAACGCTCTGTGGAGGTTTTGGCCTTGGTTGACTCCGGTGCAGCAGGGTATTTTATGGATAATACCTTTGCTGAATTGCACGGAGTTCCACGCATTGAAAGAGAAAACCCCTTGACTATTGAAGCGATTGATGGTAGACCCTTAGAACCGCCTCAGGTTATATTTGAAACTATGCCATTGTCTATGACTATTGGGGCACTTCACAGAGAAGAGCAGCAGTTTCAACTGATTAATTCCCCGCACCATGCGGTGATATTGGGATTTCCGTGGTTACAGTTACATAACCCACAATTCGATTGGAAAAAGTGTGAAATTGCTGCTTGGTCCCAGTTTTGTATGGACAAGTGCGTCATCCAGCCTATTAAGGTCATGTGCACCTCCTCTGCTATGCCGGATGTGTACCAACAGTTTGGCGATGTTTTTAGCAAAGGAGAGGCTAGTATGCTACCCCAGCATAGACCTTATGATTGTTGCATTGAATTGCAGCCTGGTGCAGTACCTCCGAAAGGACGCACTTATCCATTATCTTGTGATGAACATAAGGCTATGGAGGATTACATTTCTGATGCCCTTGCTAGAGGGATCATACGTAAATCTACCTCTCCAGCTGGGGCTGGGTTCTTTTTTGTAAAAAAGAAAAATGGCGAATTAAGACCATGCATTGACTACCGGGGCTTGAATAAACTAATGGCAAAAAACGCATACCCAATACCACTCATCACCGAGCTTTTTGACAGGCTTAAGGGTGCTTCGATATTTACCAAGTTGGACCTACGGGCCGCTTACAATCTGGTTCGCATTCGAGCAGGTGATGAGTGGAAAACTGCCTTTAATACTCGAGCTGGGCACTACGAGTATCTAGTAATGCCTTTTGGGCTGTGTAATGCACCCGCAGTTTTCCAGGAACTGATAAATGATGTTCTGAGAGATATGTTACAGACATGTGTTGTGGTGTACCTCGACGATATACTGATTTACTCCCACAACATGGCACAGCACATCAAAGATGTATCCGCAGTATTGCTACGACTCCGTGAGAACAAATTATTTTGTAAAATGGAAAAATGTGAGTTTCATAGAACCAGTGTGCCATTCTTGGGGTTCATAATTGGCAATGATGGCATTGCCATGGACAAAGAAAAGTTGTCAGCTGTCCTACAATGGCCAAAACCCAAGGGTCTTAAAGCCATACAGCGTTTCCTGGGTTTCGCTAATTATTATAGGAGGTTTATTAAGAACTTTTCTTCCATTGTCAAACCTCTGTCCGATCTTACGCACAAGGGTGCTAATCCTTCTTGTTGGCCGGTATCTGCTGAGAAAGCCTTTGAGAATTTGAAGCTGGCATTTGCTGCGGCTCCTGTGTTATCCCACCCCAATCCTTTACTTCCATTTACGTTAGAGGTTGATGCCTCAGATATTGGGGTCGGGGCAGTACTTTCGCAGCGACACGAGAAAGGTGGAACTCTCAGACCTTGTGGGTTTTTCTCTAAAAAGTTGACTGTCACTCAAAGCCACTATGAGATAGGTGACAGAGAATTATTGGCCATTATCCTTGCTCTTAAGGAATGGCGTCATTTGCTTGAAGGTACTAAGAATCCTGTCTTAATCCTAACAGATCATAAGAATCTGACCTATCTCTCGGAGGCCAAGAGATTGTCCTCTCGTCAGGCCAGGTGGGCACTGTTCCTGTCTCGATTTAATTTCATTGTATCATATTTGCCAGGGTCAAAAAATATCAGGGCTGATGCACTGTCAAGACAATTTGAGGCCGACAGTGACAGAGTGGAAGCACCAGCTCCTATCATCCAACCTGATAGAATACTGGCTACTATACGCACGAGTATCACTTCTCCTCTAGGGGAGGAGATCCTGGCCTCTCAGGGGTCCGCTCCCCATGAAACCCCAGTGGGCAAATGTTTTGTCGCTGAATCATTTCGTACTAGGCTGCTCGAAACCTACCATTCCTCTAAGGCTGCGGGACATATTGGTAGAGACCAATTGTTATGGTCCCTTTCTCAGTTATTTTGGTGGCCTTCCATGAGAAACGATTGTGCCAAATTTACGAATGCCTGTGCCACCTGCGCCCGCGCTAAGACCCCGAGACATCTCCCTGTGGGCTTGCTTCAACCGGTGCCTAATGGCGAACGCCCCTGGTCTCATGTTTCCATTGATTTTATGGGAGAGTTGCCTATGTCGAAGGGGTACTCCTTTATATTCATGGTGGTGGACAGGTTTTCTAAAATGGCTCATTTCGTGCCCCTCCGTGGTCTTCCTTCAGCGAAGGAATTGGCAATGGTGTTCGCCAGAGAAGTATTCCGGTTGCATGGAGTGCCTAGGGTACTGGTGTCTGACAGGGGGAGCCAGTTTGTGTCTAGATTTTGGAGGGCATTTTGCCAACAGATGGGCATACAGCTGTCCTTCTCCTCTGCCTACCATCCCCAGACCAATGGAGCCGCTGAACGAGCCAATCAGGGCTTGGAACAATTTCTCCGTTGTTTCGTTACTGACCATCATGATAATTGGTCCGACTTGTTGCCTTGGGCAGAGTTCGCCAGGAACTGTGCGGTCAATTCTTCATCTGGGAGCTCTCCGTTTCTGATTAATTATGGGTTCCAGCCCTGTTTGCTTCCAGACTCATTTCAGACGCAACAGATTCCAGCTCTGGATGAGCATATCGAGCAACTCCGTTCCACATGGGCACAAGTTCAGAGGGCACTTGGTCAGTCATTTCAGCGTCATCAGCGCCATGCTAATCGCAGAAGGCTTACAGCGGTTTCCTTTCAGGTTGGGGATAGAGTATGGCTTTCCTCCAGAAATCTCAAGCTGCAGGTTCCGTCTAATAAGTTGGCTCCTCGGTTTATTGGTCCATACAGAGTTATTCGCAAAATTAACCCTGTCTCCTATGCACTAGACCTACCTGCATCCATGCGTATCCATAATGTGTTCCATGTGTCCCTTCTTAAGCCTCTGGTTTGCAATCGCTATACTACCACACCTGTGGTGCCAGGACCTGTTGAGGTCGAGGGCCAGGAGGAGTACGAGGTTCAGAGCATTATTGATTCCCGTAGGCTTAGAGGAAGGGTACAGTACCTGGTACATTGGAAAGGGTATGGTCCTGAGGATCGGTCATGGGTGGATAGTACGGACCTTCATGCACCTAGGTTAACTAGGTCCTTTCATGCCAATTACCCGCAGAAACCTAAACCCTATTCTAGGAGAGGGGGTCTTTGAAAGGGGGGTACTATCACGGTGCCCGTGATTTGCTGCAGTTACTTGTCTGTCACCAGTAGGGGGCTTCTATTGGCTGTCTGCAGATAGCCCGCCTCTTATTGACTATTTAAACCTGGATTGGGCACCCTTTGAGTGCCCTTTCGTGTTGTTTCTGACCTTCTTGCTATCACTATGCTAGTGATAGCTGGGCCTCTGTTCCAGTGTTCCTGAGTTCCTGATCTCATGTGTTCCTGAGTTCCTGATCTCTACTGTTCCAGTGTTTCCTGCATGCTGAAGTACTTCCAGTCCTGGTTCCGGCCTAGTCTCTGGTGTTGCAGTTCCTGCTGAACTTCTCTGCTGTTTTCTGACCTGACTGATCGTTGCTGGTTCCTGTCATCTCATCACCTGTCTTCAGTATCCTGGCGACCTTCTGCCTGGTCGCGTTGGTGACATTGCTACTATTCTGTGTTGGTCCCAGCGTGCGGACGCTGGTTTGCTCCTAAGCCTTGCGGCTATACAAACTCGCTTGTTACACCAGTGTGCGGTCACTGGTTTGCTCCTAAGCCTATCAGCTATACAATTCGGTGTTGGTCCCAGCGTGCGGACGCTGGTTTGCTCCTAAGCCTTGCGGCTATACAAACTCACTTGTTACACCAGTGTGCGGTCACTGGTTTGCTCCAAAGCCTTTCAGCTATACAAATCTGTGTTGGTCCCAGT
This sequence comes from Rhinophrynus dorsalis, assembly GCA_037306005.1. Taxonomy (NCBI): domain Eukaryota; kingdom Metazoa; phylum Chordata; class Amphibia; order Anura; family Rhinophrynidae; genus Rhinophrynus; species Rhinophrynus dorsalis. The sequence goes on from CM074721.1 coordinate 80,453,112, forward strand.
GTGCGGACGCTGGTTTGCTCCTAAGCCTTGCGGCTATACAAACTCGCTTGTTACACCAGTGTGCGGTCACTGGTTTGCTCCAAAGCCTATCAGCTATACTAATCTGTGTTGGTCCCAGCGTGCGGACGCTGGTTTGCTCCTAAGCCTTGCGGCTATACTACTCGCTTGTTACTCCAGTGTGCGGTCACTGGTTTGCTCGCTAAGCCCTACGGCTATACTATTCAGTGTTGTTTCCAGCGTGCGGACGCTGGTTTGCTCCAAAGCCTTGCTGCTTAACGATTCTGCTAATTTGCCAGTTCCATCTGACTGCTGCTATTATCTCTGGGCTGCCCTGCCCGGTATTGGTAAGGCCGGTAGAACCTTTTTCCACATTCCATCTGAGGTTGCCTTACCCGGTATTGGCAGGGCCGGTAGAGCCTACATTGTGTATCTATTGAGGCTGCCTTGCCCGGTAATTTGGTAAGGCCGGTAAAACCGTTATGCTATTCCATCTGCAGGTTGCCTTACCCGGTATTGGCAAGGCCGGTAGAGCCTAAAGACTGTCCTGTCCGGTATGTTGACAGGACCGGTAGAGTCTGCCTTCTGTCTGTGCTATATTCTGTATATATATATATATGTATGTTATTGCCATCCTAAGTTATCATTTATTATTTCAATAAAATTGATTTTTTTTACCTAAAACTTGTGTCTGAGAGTCATAATAAACCGTGACAGGTCAGCCCTGCTCTCTGAATCCTACCCAAAATAGCCTCCAGGTGGAGCAATTGGTCCTCCCATGTTCTGCAGTGTCATCCAGGTATATACAGGCAAATTCCTGAGTCCCTGCCAGCAGATGATCCACCAACCTCTGGAGGGTGGCCTGGGCATTCTTCATCCCGAAGGGCATTACCTTAAATTGGCAAAGCCCAAATGGGGTGATGAAGGTGGACTTGGCCACCACCTCAGGGTCAAGTGGGATCTGCCAGTATCCTCAGCTAAGGTCAAAGGTTGACACATAGCTAGCCACAGGGAGTCTGTCGAAGAGCTTGTCCACCCATGGCATGGGGTAAGCAGTGGTGACGTTCTTGTTATTTAGGCTCCGGTAGTCCATGCAAAACCTGGTGGTCCCGTCCTTCTTGGGCACCAAGACTACTGGGGAGGCCCAAGGATTGTCCGTAGCCTTGATTACCCCTAGTGCTAGCATCTCTTGGCTCTCCCTATCTATATGGGATTTGGCAGCCTCTGGGACACGGTAGGCAGGCTGTCTGAGGTGCGGTTGGCTGGGGGTCTCATTCCGATGTCGAATCAGGGTCGTGTGGCCTGGCAGGGGTGAGAACAGTGTAGGCCACCCGTGGATGATCTCCCGGATCGGTTCCTGCTGGCTAGGGGCTAGCTGGGGACCTAAGGGAATGGGATCTGCCTGCTGGGGAGTCTGAACAGCCACCAGAAGGCCAGGGATCTCTAGTTCCTTGGTCTTGTTGCTGGCTTTGGTGCAAATGGCGAGGACCCACTCAGTCCGGACAGTTCTTCAGTGTGTTGATGTGGCAGGTTCATCTTTACTGCTGCTGTGGCCCCTGGGCTATGATATATGTGGTAGCCCCCTGCCTGTCAACTACCTGGCAGGGTCCCTCCCAGGCAGTTTGTAACTTGTTCCGCCTGGTGCGCTGTAGAGCTAGGACCTTCTGACCAATGCTAAGTCCTTAGCATGTTGGTCATAGTATATTTTTTGTTTAGCTTGGGCATTCTGCAGGTTCTGGCGGGGTACCCCCATCAAAGTCTCTAAATCTGTCCCTTAATTCTAGAACATAAGTGATAGCAGGGGTTTCCTCTGAGTCGTAATTCCCCTCCCAGTACTTTCGAAGGATATTCAGGGGTCCCTGGACCTTCCACCCAAACAACAGTTCAAAGAGGGAGAAGCTTATGGACTCCTGAGATTAGTGGCTCGGTGTGCAGAGAGAACTAGCCAGCTCCGCTGTTAAAGTAATAGTGAGAAAGAAAGAAAGAAAGAAAGAAAGAAGGGTTATCTTCTCTCATAAGAGGAGACTAATAAGACCAAGAGAGGTTTAGCTTTCCTAAAAGTTAACCACATCAACAGAGTATAGTGGTAGAACTTATTCAGTTTAAAAAACTAATAATATTTTTAACTTCCCTAAGCATGTCACCCTGTGTCTGCTCCATTCAGTAACTGGACCCTTTACTTTCAACTCGGTGTCTTCCCAATTCTACAGCGATTGGCCGACCCATGTTTGCACTTAACAGTAATATTGACTGACACTCATGTAGGTTGGTCAACAGACATCCCTTCTCCTTGTTCTAATCAGCGGTGGAACACGAGTGAGATGAGTAAAGATACATGGGGGACAGAACTGTCACTAGTTGCTGCAACAGTTCAGTCTCATGTGTGAAAGAGGCCTTAACATGCTGACATTTGGAGTTGCTATACCGTGTCATCAGAGGTGAAGAAAAAAGACAACAGATGGATATTCAGTTTGAACACCTTCCAACCTGATGGTCTCAGTGAACAAAAACATCTTCAATATACTTCTGTATGTGCCATCTGTTACCACACTTAAGATTTTTTGTTGGGGAGTCCAGACTCCAGTAATGGGTATAGCTTCCATCTATTTAATGTATATTATTCAGCTAGTCCATTAGTTATGCATTGCCTTATTTTCTTAATATTAACAGGTTTAAAGTAAGTTTTGTTCAGATCCATTTATCATTATTGCTGCAGTCAGTGTGGAGTCACTTAATGCTAAATTCTCTAACCTAAAGAGGTGCAGTTCTAGATCAAACCAACTGAACCGTAGAGGAAATAAAACTTTCCAAATTTCTCACTGATTTGAATGGATAGTTAAACCTCTTGAATGCAATAATGTCTCCAACTCATTGTTTTCCAATGCATTAGAAGGCTCTCTAACATAAAATGCAATGTGTTGGATACCCTTCTAGTACTCAAAGGGTTAAAGAAACCTGAGGCTTTAGCCCCCATTAGCCAGTACCTGGCAACACCTCTGGTACCCTCCGCTTTCATCTGACTGCTTGTGTTCAAGATGGCTTTTTACAGTTAAGGTTCCTTTTTTACAGATTTATTGCATTCAACATGTGTGTGCCTGGTTTGCAAGCACACATAGAAGACCTTTTAAGTTAAGGATTTCTTTTTTATTATCATGATCTCGGCTCTGCTGCAGAGCCTCCTCCGGTCATGGGACCGGATTCCCTTGCTGTCAGCTAGAATGCTGACGTCAGGGGAGAGGAAACTTTGAAAGAGGATATCTCTCAAACCATAAAGGTTTGAGAGATGCCGCTGGGTTCTTTTAACTCAGTTTTTGAATGGCTACAAGATGGCGGATAGTAATATTTAAGTATTACTATTCCTTTAAGCAATGGTATAGTGAGGGATACCTCCATTATTGGGGATTCATTTACTGACGAAGGGGAAACTGATAGATTCATCTTCCTCATTTGGGGATTCTTATGAGGGAGACCCATGTCCTTCTACTGAGGGTCTTATTAGAGCAGTCCTAAAGAGAATTAAGGTGTCAGAGGCCTATGATTCTAGTTCCTCTTCCCTCAATATTTTTAACAGATGCAAGGAGGTTGTGGATTTTCCTCCCCATAATCAATTCTTTGGACCAATTGTTGATAGAGTAATGGAAGATGCCCAACAAGAAGTTTTTCCTTTAATGGATTATTTCCCTTTTATATCACTTTTCTGCTGAGGCTCTTGCACAGTAGTCTACTCCCCTTGTGGATAACCAACCAATTCCTTGCCTTGTTAAGAATGCTGCCTCACCACTGGAGGATGGTGTGGCCCACAAGGATCACGTGGACAAGTGAATGGACTCCTTCTTGAAGTCAAAATTTGCCTTCTTACTCCCTACTTTTGCCATTGCATGGGTAACTAGGCCTGTGAGGGAATCAGCTTTTTGATGCCTTCCACACGGAGGCACCTTATTAAGGCCTGGTGGTTCTTATATCTAAGATCCTTGAAGCTAATGCTTATCTTACAGAAGTGGCCTTTGATATAACTAAGCTTACCGTAAAGGCTTCAGCTTTCTTAATGGCTGCACATCTTACTTTGTGGCTTGAGATTTGGTCGTCTCACAGATCCTCCAAGAAAAACAGTTGTTTGGCCTGGAATTGGACAAGGGTATCAAGTCATGCCACTGGAGGCAAGAGAACCTTTGTGTTTCATGTCCCTATTAAGAGATACTTTTTTCCATGGAAGACATGTGGCCTTCATTACCCCCTCCAGCATGGGAATTCTCCCAGGACTCTGCTGCACTCCTCTACCCAGGCATGTTCTGCTCCAAAATTCAAGAAGGCTTGGGTGGGCAAGAAGTGCGTGCAGAGGCCCAAAACTGACAAACATACCTCCACATGACTCACTGGGGCCTGGTCTGTCACAGTAAATAGGAGGTTGCCTCAGCCTTTTCCACGGCTTGTGGGCCATTTCCATAATGGACCAATGGGTTTTGTTCTCCCCTTTGGCTTGGCTTCCGTTCAGTGGGTATTCACAAAGGTCATGTCAGCCCTGGTGGCTCACATTCACTCTCATGGGATTTCTTTGACTCCCTGCCTGGACCACCTTTTACTAAAGGCTCCTTCAGAGGAGCAGTAGATCAGTAAGATCCAGTCCTGTGTATCCTATCTTGAACAGCATGGTTGATGCTCAGTCTCAAGTCTCATTTTCTCAGTATCATATTCCACCCTCTCCAGGGTTGGGTCCTTCAGGTTCAGTTGTTATCTTTCAGGATTCTCAGACAGTTTTCTGTCTGTCGGTGATGATGCAAGAATACATGCAGGTGCTGGACAATCTATTCTTGGCCTTGGAGGCAGTTCCATTTATGTAATTCCACAGTCGGGATCTGCAACTGGATATTCTCAGAAATTGATGTAGACAACAGTGTCACCTTTCCTGTGTCATGTCTCTATCTGCCTGGATGAAAGCGGACCTTCTTTAGTGGTTTCGACTCCCCACCTGTCTGTGGCACAGCCCTAGGACATCCTGACTTGGGTCATTGTTATGATGGATGTCAGCCTGACAGGCTGGGGCACGAGTCTGGGTCACCTAACCATGCAGAGTGTTTGGACAGAAAGGCAGAGAACTCAATATTTAAATGTTCTGGAGCTTCAGCTGATTCTCCTAGCTCCGAGACATTGGTCTCCGTCCCTCCAGGGATCCCCGGCGCAGATCCAATCAGACCGTGCAATAGAGTTTGCTTACATAAACTGCGAGGAGGTACCAGGAGTATGGGGACATGGGCAAGGTTCATCCGATTCTCATGTGGTCGGAGGCTCACATGCTGGCTCTCTCTGCCATTCACATTCTGGGGTAGACAACGTTGTGGCATACTTTTTAAGTTATCAACTCTTGGATCTGGGCAATTAGGAGCTCATTCAGAATGTTTTTGACCTGATAGTCCAACCATGAAGTCTCCCATCAGTAGACCTCATGGCTTCTTGGATGAACCACAAGGTTCCTGATTTCTGTGCCAGGTCCTGGGATCCACTAGCTCCCATGATAGATGCAATGGTCTTTCCATGGCATTCTCCTCTGGCATATGTCTTTCCTCTGATTCTCCTGATTTCCAGGGTATTGAGATTAATCAGAATGGAGTAAACTCAGTTCTGGTTTTTGGATCTTCTTTATCTGTCTGTGGTGGAGTCATTTTGGCTTTCTCTTCATCTAGACCTCCTGTCTCAGGGCCGCTTTACCATAAATATGTGGAGAAGTTGGCTTTGACAGCCTGGCTCTTAAAGCCAGCATTGTGAGAAAGAAGGCTTTCTCTGATCTTGCACTTGTTACCATGCTTCTCCAAGGCATATCAGAGGGTATGGCCCCTCTTCTACAAATTGTGTGACGATCAGGGGTCGTGGACGTGACCTTTTTGTGTTATGGTTGTCTTGGGCCTTTCTTCAGGATGGTCTTTAGAAAGGGCTCATCCTTGGTTGTATTAAAATTCAGATTTTGTCTTTCTGTCACTTTCCAGAGACCTTTTTCCTCATTATCTGTCATGCAAATTTTTGTTCAAGGGATGTCTCATGCCCACCTGGTCTTTTGGGATCCCACTCCTCCATGGGATATGAACCTGGTTCTGGAAGTGCTTCAGAGAGCTCCTTTTGAGCCTTTGTCTTCGGTTTCCCTGTGTATTCTTATTCTAAAAAAGTATTTTTCTATTCTTGATTCTGCTGGTGGCCAAACTGCATGCTTTGTCTTGCAAACCTCCCTTCTTAGTCTTTCATTCTGGCAGGGAGTTTCTTATAACTATTCCAGGGATCTCTGAACTTCTGTAGGATTTCTTTCTGCAGTTATTGTGGAGTTGCACATCAACCTTGAAATTGTTCTTTCTTCGTTATGCCCAGTTCCCTCTAATAGACAGGAGTGGGATCTTCACCTTTTGGATGTGGTGCTGTGCCTTAAGTACTATGTCCATCACATGTAGCCTTTCTGGATATCAGATTGCTTGTTTATCATGACTGATGGCCTGCGTGCAGGCTTGGCTGCATGCCAGGTGACAGTGGTTTCTTGGATCAAGCTGAATATTAGCCAGGCATATGTTCTGTGGGAGAATCCAGTACCATTTTGGGTTATGGAGCATTCTGCCAGGTTAGTGGGTGCTTCTTTGCCATACAAGAATCAGGCCTTAGCTGAGCAATTGTGTAAAGTGGCAATGTGGTCGATCCTTCAAACATTTGTCAAGCACTACTGTGTTAATTAGTTGTCTTTGGCTGAAGCTGGCTTTGGACAGAATGTCCTACAGGCTGTTGTGCCCGTGTAGGTATCCTTCCTGATTCCTGTTGGACCAGTTCCTTGTTGTTTTCTGTTCTTTGGTTTGGTAGCACTGGAGAAGAAAGGGATATGGTAACAGAAGGGCCTAAATAAAAAGGTCAAATGGAAGGAATAGAAGACAGGGACAGAATGTTACATCGGAAAGAAAAAGGGTGAAAGAAGAGAATAGGAAGGAAGGGAGAATAAGGATGATGGTAGAAGTAGACAAAGAGACAGATTGGAGGATAGAATAATGAGAAAGTAGGGCTAAACAGAGATGCATAGGAAAGGAAATGAGAGGAGGATCAGGATAAGAACAGGGAAGGATGTAGGGGAGAGAGAATGACAGAAAAGGTGGAAGGAATAGAGAGGAGGATAGAAGGCATAAAGTGTACGATGGAGGAGAGAGAAGGATGGAAGGAATAGAGAGGAAAATGGAAGGCACAAAGTACATGTTGTAGGAGAGAAAAGCATGGAAGGAATCAGGAGGATGGAAGACATTGAATGCAATTTGGTGGAGGGAGAGAATGATGGAAGGAATAGAGAGAAGGATGTAAGGAATAGAGAGGAGTATGGAGAGAATGTAGAAAGGAATAGAGAGGGGGATGAAAGGCATAGAGGAGGGTGAACCAGATGGAGAAGGATGTAAGGAAAAGAGGAGGGTGGGAGGAAGGGATAGTATAATGGAGGAGTGAGAGTGATGGAAGGAATAAAGAGTAAGATAGAAAGCTTAGAGTGTATGGTGGAGTAGAGAGATGAATGGAAGAATAGAGAGAAGGATGTAAGGCATAGAGTGTGTGATGGTGGAGAGAGAAGGATGAAAGGAATTGATATCAGGATGGAAGACATAGAGCGTATAATGAATGAAGAGAAGGATGGATGGAAGGCATAAAGAGTATGATGGAGGGAATAAAGAGGAGGATGGAAGGCAGACAGGAGGATGGAGGAGAGAGAGGACGAGAGGTAATAAAGAAGTTGATGGAGGGGAGAGAGAATGATGGATTTAATAGAGATAAAGGTGATGGAGAGAAAATGATGGAAAGAATAGAGAGGAGGATGAATGCAGGAGAGGAATGGAAGCAATAAAAAGCACAATAAAGGAGCGAAAGCATGGTGGAAGGAATAGAGAGAGGACAGACAGAATAAAGAGGGGATGAAAGGATTAGAGAGGTGGATGAAAGACAGAGTGTTGGAAGGAATAAAGAGGAAGATGGGAGGCAGAGAAAAAGATGATGGAGAAGGATAGAAGGAATATAGAGGTGGATGGAAGGAATATAGAGACTGATGAAAGGAATATGGAGGAGAATGGAAGGAATATAAAGGCTGCTGGGAAGAATGGAGGGGAGGATGGAAGGAACAGAGAGGAGGCTGGAAGGAATAGAAGGGAGGATGGAAGCAATAATGAGGATAATTAAAAGGCATAGAGGATGATGGAGTGAGAGAATGATACAAGGAATACAGGAGGGAGATATAAGTCATATAGTGTATGGTGGAGTAGAGAGAAGAATGGAAGGAATACAGAGGAGAGTGGAATAGAGAGGAGGATGGAGGAGAGAGAATAAATGATGTAAGAAATAGAGGAAGATGGGAAGCATAGATGATGATGTAAGGAAACATGAATGATGGAAGAACAAGAGAGGAGAACAGAAGGTATAAAGAGGATGAATGATGAAAGTTATAGAAGAAATAGAAGAAGATAAAAGACAGAGAGGACAATGGAAGAGTGAGAGAAGGATGTAAGCAACAGAAGAGGATGGAAGACAGAGGATGATGGATGAGAGAGAAGGTTGTAAGGAATATAGAAGGACAATGGAGGTGGATAGAAGGATGAATGGAATAAAGGAGGACAGAAGTCAGAGAGAGAGGATGATGGATGAGAAAGAATAAAGAATAGAGGAGGATAGAAGGCAGAGACAGTAAAATGGAAATAGGAGGAAGAAAAGAAGAGATGAAGACAGAGGAGAGAGGATAATGGCATGAACTGAGAAGAAATGGAAAAAAAAGAGGTAAATAGAAGATAGAGAAGGGTGAAATGAAGAGAAGAAGATTGAAGGAATAGGGTAACAATTTCTTGTCTCAGTTTATTTTTAATTACAGTTTTTTTAAAGAAAAAATGAAGAGTTGCTTTTAAAGACATAATATATCCTATTAATATCCCTACACACACACACACACACACACACACACACACACACACACACACACACACACACACACACACACACACACACACACACACACACACACACACACACACACACACACACACACACACACACACACACACACACACACACACACACACACACACACACTTGTCTTACTATGACCAGAAAATCAATCAGTTCTGGTTGTCAAGTCCAAGGAGGTAAACATGACAGGTACTGGCAGTTTTCTCAGACGAGGTAGGGAGCATGAATGAGCCTTCTTAATCCTTTTAGGACCAGAAGGGTGTATCTGTACAGTAGATGGAAATCATGTCCTGTGGTCCTGCCAGCAGCTCATATCTGCTTCCTTGCAAAGACATCCATAACTGATGAGAATGTTATTCTTTTGAACCAAGACACAAGGGGCAAAATGCATACGGACCATTAGGATCTTTGGTCATAACAAGCTGAGTGTAGGGATATTATTAGGATGAATATATACTTGTTGCTACTCCATTATATCTGTTTCATAACCACTAAACACACATACAAACACACATATTATGTATAGATAATATATACACATACACAAACTGGATTTTGATTCTCTTGTCAGAATTTACTATAAATAATATTTTGCATAGATTTTAAATAAGATTGCTGACTAGATAGTTTATTTTGGAATATGAATAAAATGTTAAATGGTAATTTTACAGTTGAATGCTATACAGATCTGTAAAATGTAATAGTAAGTGTGAATAATACCGAACTCTTGGATTTGTTTCTATAATGTAAAATAAGTTTTACTATATCCATAGTTTTGCTATAAATGTTGCAGAACCAAATTAGGGTTTTGTTTTGTATAATTCCTCTAGATCAACAGGGGGGATGTGACATAGGCTGGACTTTGTGCACACATATCTTTTTCCCAGCCTTATCAACTATGTTGTTATATGTAATCTTATCATAAGATGAGGCTGATGTTTTAAGTTGAACCGAGTAATTCTAAAGCAAAACAACTGCACCGTAGGTGAAAATACACGTATCCACAGATTTAAATAGGGATTTTAACTCCTTAAATGCTAGAGAGGACTCCAGTGCAATGCTTCATAATTCATTGGACACCTCTATGACATTCAAGGTTTTAAAAGCCCCATTTAAAGAGGAACTATCACTTATATATGTTATATATTAACATACACACACACACACACACATATATATATATACATATATATATATATATATATATATATATATATATATATATATATATAAATGTACTGGTGGGGAAAGCACTCACTCCAAAAAAACATTTAATGCCCAGATGCACAATCCCTAAAGTACTACAGAAGATGAGGAAAGGATGGGGCAGCACTGTGGGACTTTTCAACAAATTTATTGAATATCGGACCGAAACGTTGACCATATTTGTTGCCTTTTATATTCAATAAATTTGTTGAAAAGTCCCACGGGTGCTGCCCCATCCTTTCCTCATCTTTTATATATATATATATATATATATATATATATATATATATATATATAAAATGTTACTATAGTGTTATCATATAAACCCTGTTATAATCCTTATTAAAGGGATAGTAATACTTCATTTTATCTTTATTTTATATTGTAGGCATTAAAAAAACATGAAGATATAAATCTTATTTCTCAAACCTTTATGGTTTGAGAGATATTCACAATCAAAGTTTCCCCTCCCGCCCCTTTTACCTAGTGTAAGCCATCTCTTCTCAGATGTGCAATGCAGTCCATAGACCAGACAGATAAGAGCAGGGGACAATATTCTTCCTATCAGAACAATGAAAACCCTGCCCCCTTGATAAGCTTTTCAGCTTTTTCCATTATCTTAATTGAAGATTGTCCCTCTCTGCAGTCTACCTGGGCATCTCCCTTCTGCTCTGGCTGAGCAATGTTACATCAGTAAAAGGGGTGGGAGGGGGACACTTTGTCATTGAATTACTCTTGAACTACAACTCTGACAGAATTGATATAATACTCTCCAAAGTCCAAATACTATGATGATAAATTAGAGCTGCTTTTATTATGAAACATTACTATCCCTTTAAAGCAGAACTACCACTGCTAACAAACTTGCCCCACAGTAATTCCCCATCTGGCGACTAGCTGCTCAGTAGCGCTATTCGCCAGCATTATTACCGCTTTAACGAGAATTATCCAATGTTCCCGGGCTAACAGGCAGGAAGGAGAGCAGACATCTTTCCATAGTGACGTCTGCACGCCTGAAAGCTGGGGCAAGTTTGTTAGCGGTGGTAGTTCCGCTTTAAGTCCGGTATTATTTAGAAATCTAAGTTCTTCAGAGACTCACCGGAAATACATCTTGCAGAAGAGGCATCTGTTCGCCTGCGCTGTCCATCCCAAGGGGGAGTTGCATTATACCTTAAGGTACAGACAGGGATGGACAGCGCAGATGCACAGATTGCTCTTCTGCAAAATGTCTGCTTTGTCATCTGCCAGTGAGTCTCCAAAGAACTTAGATTTCGACATAATGCCGGACTTAATAAGGATTATAAATGGATTTATATGCTTAACCCCTTCAGTACTAGAGGGGTACGCAACACACTGTAGATCAGACCATGGGTTTTAATCAATAAAACAAGATTAGCACTGTTTTTTGTTTTTTTTTAACTTACCTATGAATGGAGATATGAAGCCTTCAAATCGGGCACTTCCTCTTTCTGCAGCATCCTGTATGTGCCGCGCGATGCCGCAGGACTTCCTAGCTGACCCAGGGAGCGTGTTCACGGTTCCCTTCATAGCTGTATTTTTGTGAGCTACCATTACAGCAAATTCCATTTACAATGCTACTGAGAGGAGTCTCAGAAAAGCTTAGATTTCTAAATAACACCGAAGTTAAAGGGATAAGTAATGTTTCATAATAAAAGCAGCTCTAATTAATCATCATAGTATTTGGGCCTTGGAGAGTGTTATTTCAATTGTCAGAGTAATAGTTCAAGAGTAATTGAATGATAAAGTATCCCCCTCCCGCCCCTTTTACTGATGTAACCCTGCTTAGCTTAGAGCAGCAGAGAGTGTCCAGGTAGATTGCAGAGAGGGACAACCTTCAATTAAGATAAGGGAAAAAGCTGAAAAACCTGTCAAGGGGGGGCAGGGTTTTCATTGTTCTCTCAGTTATAAGATTGACCCTTGATGTGAGCTGTCTGGTCTATGGACTGGATTCCACATCTGAGGAGTGGGCTTACACTAGGTAAAAGGGGTGGGAGGGGGATACTTTATCATTCAATTACTCTTGAACTACAACTCTGACAGTAATGAAATAACACTCGCTATGGCTCAAATACTCTGAAGATTAATTGGAGCTGCTGTTTTTGTGAAACATTACTATCCCTTTAATAAGGATTATAAATGGGTTTTTATGCTTAACCCTATAGTAAAATTAACCGGGGGGCACTTTTATATGAGTGATAGTTCCTGTTTTGGGATAATTTCTTGTCCCTTATTGTGCAATTGTTTTTTTGTTCTCCTTGTTTTTTTCTGCTTGCTTATTGTTCCTTATTAAGTCAGGTGTAGTCAGTCCAACTGTTAGAAATTTCCACTCCCAGCCGTTGGTTGTTTGAGGATGATGGGAAATGTAGTCTCCAAAAGCTGGAGAGCCTAAGTTTGACAAAATGTGATTTAAGTAATAATGTGGTGTGTTTGTTCGCTTCTCATTAATTCTTGGAGTGCCAAAGAGGTATCTGTACTCCTGCGCTGTCCATCCCTCTCTCCTTAATGATTGGCAAGGGTGACTTACATTGTACCTTAAGGTACAGACAGGAATGGACAGTGCAGGAGCTATTTTGTCGTCTGCTGGTGAGTCTCAGAAAAACATAGATTTCTAAATAATGCCAGACTTCATAAGGATTATAAATGGATTTATATGCTTAATGCTATGGTAAAAACTAACTGGGGGGCACTTTTATATGAGTGATAGTTCCGCTTTAATGGAAATTTTGGAATATTTTACTTGTGTCTTATTGTGCAATTGTTTTTTTGTGGCTCTTGTTTTTATCTGTTTGCTTATTGGTCCTTATTAAGTTAGGTGTAGTCAGTCTTTGGACCTCCAACTGCTCCACTCCCAGCGGTTGGCTGTTTGAGGATGCTGGGAATTGTACTCTCCAAAAGCTGGAGAGCCAGAGTTTGACGAAGCCTGATTTAAATAATAATGTGGTGTGTTTGTTTGCTTCTGGTTAATTCTTTGCGTGCCAGACAGATATCTAATTAATTGAGCTGCAACCTCTCTGGTACTCAAAGAGTTAAACAACACAGCACGGCTGATGTACCAAGGAAGCGGTGAAAATCTGGAGCAAACCAGTAGTGCCATGGGGCACAAACAAAAAGTCACTCAGTTCTGCTTTGATTTAAATGGGGCTTTTAACCCTTTGAAAGCTAAAGATGTTTCCAACACATTGATTTGCAATAAAAGGTTTAAATACTCAATTTCACTTGACAATTGACTTTTGAGATTTTAGGGGAAACCACTGTATATTTCAAGGTCTCCACTCTATAGAGGAGGGAATAGGCATACCTCCCAAATGTCCCTCTTTACAAGGGACAGGCCCTCATTGAAACCCAAATTCCTCTGTCCCTCTTTCCCACCCTGGTGTCCCTCTATTTAGGAGATCAGACTGTGTTGTATATATAAGTGTATCACATTGCACCACAGCAATAAAACTCACATCATTATATGTATTTATAAATTAGTCTGTGTAAATAAAGTACTTTAGCTCTAAATCATTTATTAAGTTACACAAAGAGGTGTCAGTAAGTCATGAAATCACCTATAAATTCTTGGTAATGCCCCACCCACCAGCCACTCCCCCAGTAACAACCCCTATAAAAAAAAGTGTCCCTCTTTGGCCATTTAACATGTTGGGCAGTATGGACTGGGGAGATGCTATTGTCAGCCTTTTATCCCTTTCATCTATTCAGTGTGTAAGTACACTGATTAATTTAATTGGTATAAAACCCCTTTTTGTATTATTTTTGTTATTTGATACTAGTTGAACAGCCCGTTACATGGGCCACAGTGCCACTGCCACCCGGTCGCGGGGCAGTCAACGAGCAGTAGACACTGCCCGCGCCACGGCTGATACAGAACTGTGTCAGCCGCGGCACGGGCAGTGTCTACTGCGCATGACTGCAGCACGCGCAGCAGTGTCTGCTGCGCATGTCGGGCGTTACACACGATTTAGCGAATTATTATATAGGATATGTTTTACTGATAGGAATTAATTCCTGTGTATACCTATATGTATAGGAATTTTTTAATACATTTATAAATATTTTTGAATACCTCTTACTATAGCATATTTGTAAGGGTTTATTTCTGCATGGATTTATATGTATCTACGGGGATTTTGAGGCCATAGTCCAGTTTCTCTTTAATTTTGATTACCGAAGACTTGTTTCGATTTGAAACTGTGTGCCATCTGTATATGTTTCTTTAGGGCTACCCCAGTGATTTTGGGTTCAGAGCTGACTCCTGATTCTTTTGACTTTTTTCCTAGTACAACAGAATCTCTGATGAATCGGGATCATGGTAAAAGTTTGTTAAAACCTCTTTTACATGAGCAACTTAAAGGGATAGTAATACTTCGTTTTAACTTTATTTTATTTTGTAGGCATTAAAAAAACATGAAGAATGATATAAGTCTTATCTCTCAATCCTTTATGGTTTATGAGATATTCACAAGCAAAGTTCCCCTCCCCGCCCCTTTTACCTAGTGTAAGCCATCTCTTCTCAGATGTGGATCAGGTTGTATGACCAGACAGATAACAGAAGGGGACAATTTTCTTTGTATGAAAACAATGAAAGCCCTTCCCCCTTGACAAGTTTTTCAGCTTTTTCCCTTATCTTAATTGAAGATTGTCCCTCTCTGCAGTCTACCAGGGCACCTCCCTTCTGATCTTGTTGAGCAGGGGGGGGATACTTTGTTTGTGAATATCTCTTAAACCATAAAGGTTTGAGAGATAAGACTTATATCATTCTTCATGTTTTTTTAATGCCTACAAAATAAAATAAAGTTAAAACGAAGTATTACTATCCCTTTAAATTCAGTGATCCCTGTGGTGAAAGGTAACATACTGGGCTATGGTGCCATTCATATTGGTCACTATCGCTTCATGTGATTGTGAAATAGTTTACAATGCAGCATGCAGGAAAGTTGCACTAAACAAGATCATTACTACAGCTTATGGGGCTGCCTGTTGACCTTTCAGACTGGCAGTTTTGGAGGTTTTGAGACTTATTGCAACATCCAATGAATGACGACCCGCGTGGGCACCAGCCAGTGATATTGGTTTGTGTTCACATGGGCCAGTCAGACATTCCTCCCCTGCTTTCGAGTCTACAGTGGAATGCAGGACAGAGGTGAGTACAGATACACAGGTGTCAGAATTGAATGGTAATGCTGTTTGTGAAGTGTAAGCCTATAGCAAACATATACAACTTATTTATCAAAGAAAAAGTCCAAATCAGTGAGGATTTTCTTTATGATGGATATGGTACCGTTTTGTTGCTTCAGATTTTGTAAATGTTTTTTGATACATATGCCTTAATGTGCTGATCATTTACGTAATGATTATTCAATTCTTTATTAGTACCACTGACTATTTGTTTCATTAGGTCTCTCTGGGGGCATTTCTGAACAATGCTCCCATACTCCTATATTTTCTAAGTGTGCAACAACATACTTGACAATAATTAAAAGAAAAAAAGTCATGTGACGCTTTTCTCCTGGGCAATAACCATACCTGGGAACTCTCCGGTTTTGCCCCGGAGACTCCGGATTTCAGACTGAATTACCGGGTCTCCGGGGCAATGTGTGGATTACCGGGTGGGCAGAGTTTAAATAGAAACTCTGCCCACTTGTGCTCCGTCCCGCCCGATTCCTCCCACTCCCCGCCCTCTTAGAGACTTTTTGCAGGGTTTTTTTTGTCCCGTCCCCCCTCCGCGTCTAAGCCCCGCCCCTTTTATGACGCGAATCGCGTCATTTTCCTCCTATGTCGGAACTGACAGGGTTACCCTCCGGGTAACCCTGTTTCAAAAGTTCCCAAGTATGGCAATAACATTACAGAACATCATCAGTGGTCCACAGTATTGTGCTATATGATTTCAATAGAAGCAGACACTACCCACACCAAAATACTACATTAAAGGGACAGTAATGTCCCATAAAAAATGCTATAGTTTTGTAGTGGTTAAAAAAATTAAACTATATGCCACAAATCCTGTCTCTCAAACCATATGGTTTGAGAGATATTCGCATTCAAAGGTCCCCCTCTCTTCTCTTCTCCTGACATCAGCGCTGTGCTGACAGCAGGAGATCCCGTTCCAATGAAATAGTTCTTTTTAAATAACGAGATTTCGGCTCTGCTGAAGAGCCTCCTCGTGTCAGCCGACAGGGATCTCCTGCTATCAGCTTAATGGCTGACATTAGGAGAAGGGGGGGGGCTTTGAATGTGAATATCTCTCAAACCATTGCAGTTAGAGAGATAGGATTTGTGGCATATCATTTAATTTTTTAACCACTACAAAACTATAATCATTTTTTATGGGACATTACTGTCCCTTTAAGCCATAACAGGCAATATTAACATATTGGGAAGCTCATATTTTATAAAACCTTTAATGACAATCACATAGAATGTGAGTTAAAAATACAATTTTGGAGCCAAGGATAAAAGAAGGGACAGTGGTACAAAAAGGGACTGTGGCTGGAAATCTGGAATGTGGTCCACATGCATTCTAGTCTTTAACCCTTTAAGGACCAGAGAAGTGCAACACATTAAAACTAGCAAACAATTAGATTTTTAAGGCACTGGTTTCATATTAGTAGACATATAAATGAAGTAAGCAAACAGTGAAAAGCACATCTCTGTATACAGCTTGGCACTGTTATGAAACAAACATACTCACCACTATATTTAAGGAATTGTTTAATGGCAAATAGGATTATATAAAAAGTAATGATTGTTTCCTATTAAATTCTCTAGTAGCATGAAAGTAGTCATGTCATGGGTAGGAGGTTTTAACTTCTGAATGTTAGGCAAAGAGGACCTTGCTTAAACGGTCTAATAATCTAATTGAATGTCAAAAGTCATTAATAGACAATACCTTATGTCCCTCTTATTTACTGATATGTGATCTGTTTGCTGATCTTCCTCGATTACCAGACCGTTCTGTCGTTGTGCATTTATTAAAGGGATAGTAATACTTAAAAT
Source organism: Rhinophrynus dorsalis (assembly GCA_037306005.1). NCBI lineage: Eukaryota > Metazoa > Chordata > Amphibia > Anura > Rhinophrynidae > Rhinophrynus > Rhinophrynus dorsalis. Next base: position 80,470,281 of record CM074721.1, read on the forward strand.
GTAAAAAAATATATGTTGTAGGGTTTATCCCCCTGAGTAATAGCTTAAACTTTAATTTTTAGGTGCAATATCACAGTAGCCTGAAAATTTACAGTGGTGCTGTTGCTACACCATCCTATGGACAGCTCTGGTCTGTAGACCATAAATCTCCATAGGATGGTGTAGCAACAGCGACACTGTAAACTCAAGTTTGACCTATTATAATTTTTTAATAAAATATCTCTCAGCAGTGGGAGTACCCTTGTTTTACTCAGGGGGATAAACCCTAAAACATATATTTTTTTACATTTTAAGTATTATTATCCATTTAAAATAGATTACACAATGAAAATGTATTCAATATATGTGTTGCCAACAGCTGATATTTACATGTTTTAATTTATTATGCATATGAATAATTGGTTTAGTTTCCTAGCTGTAAATTAATTGTTAACATTGAAGCATTACATTATATTTACAGGTAAAATATCTTGTAGCCAACAGGTTATTTCTTGATTGGGTGAAATATAATTATTATGTTCATATAATGTTTTATTGCTTTAGTAAGATAACACCTAAGTAGAAAGAAATAGGGAGTATTTCAATGTCTGTGGAATGTAGGGAAACATTTTTATCAATATGGTGAACTTCTATCTGTCAGAGACTGGAAGATGTCTTCTCATTGGCAATACTTTATTATATTTAATGCTGACTGCATCTTTTCAAAATGGGTAAAAATGTGATATGCTTGAGTTGGTCTGTTTTGTGGGTAGTTTATATATTGTTACACCATTAATTGTGTGGATGCAGTAAGAGATGACATATGATATGTGATTCATTGGCTGAATTGTTTTGTTGTTTATCGTTGTAAAGCACATAGCAATTTACCTGTGCTTATGTTAAATAATTGTAAGAATACATACATTGAAGAGACATTATAGGTCCCAACTGAAATTCTTGAACAATGATAGTTGAAATGTTTTTGTTGGTGGTCCAGATAATCTTATCACAAACTTTGAAATCAGCGAGGAAATCACAGTTGTATGTTATTAGTTGATTGCTTTGGTAAACAAAATAGCTTTATTAGCATACTAGGAAAGGCATTTTATCTCTGTAGCTCAGGTATTCAACTGGGGTTAGCTGACCATCAAAGAAAACAACAGATGAACTCTGTTGTCAGACATTTCAAAGTTAATTAAACATTTGTAAAAACAAAACAATAAGCTTTTTGAGCTATATTTTTGCTAAAAGCAAATTCTGAAATAAAGAAAAGAAGAAGCACAGCTTGTTTTAGAGTTGATGCATTGTTAAAGATAAATCAAATTGAAATATAAAATGTTAACATCTCTTATTAGTCTTTAATAAACATAACTATTGTCAAGTAATATATTTTTAGTTTTAGATATTTTATTAATGAGATTATTTATGCTACTATTTCATGTGTTAATACTGAGTGAAATCAGTTGTCTGTTGGTATGTCTTCTTACACATCCCTAAAATTCCTGAAATACAATACCCTAAAGTCGGCTTAAAAATATTTATTGAATTGTAGAACAGGTAAACTGTTTTTCATAATTTATAGAATGGAATGCCATTTTCTTCTTGATTACTGATGTCATAAAAGCAAGTGGCTTGAAGACAACATTCTTTAAAATGACATATTTAAAATGTCTGTTGGGAGATTTATCTTGCTTTAAACTGAGCACCCCAACATAAGGCATTCAACACATGATCTCCATGAAGAAGGCATGTAGAGTCAAAGTAAAAATTGTTAGTTTCTTTAAAATCTCTTGTTTTACATAGGCAAAAACGGGTATTAACGCCTTTAATAAGAATATTTGTTTGCAGTCAACAGGAATAGAGCAATGTAATTTTTAAGTACCTGTTTAGCAAATGTACAATATGAAAATGTATTAGTTTCTAAAGATAATTTAAAATTAATGAATTAAAGGCTACAATAATCCATTGATGTAATAGTTTTGTAATTCATTAAAGAAGTATATTAATGATCAGCATTGACATTATATGAAACTCCAGTGCAGACATTACATAAATCACACAACCATTATATATATATATATATATATATATATATATATATATATACACACACACACAAGAGGAAATACTATTCTTAGTTCTAAGAACTAAGATGTACATATTCTTGTATGTCTGGAAACAACAGACAGGAATCACAAGATATGGTGTGGAAATTTGTGAAGATCTTTAAATGAAATTATTATGTTACTTTGTTAGTGAATAATATAAAAAGTAAATATAAGCATTTTAATTAAATACTCATTTACGACAAATTTTAGTTAATTCATGAAGTTTGTCTAAAACTCTGCTTTTATATGACAAAGACAAATAGGTAATAATTTGTAAAATTTGGAGCTTTCTATTACTTATTGTAATTCAAATGAATTTAGATGTGCACAATGTGTGATTCACTTATAAAGATCACTTTTGAATGACAGGATTTACAGATTAAATTATTATTATTATAGATATGATGGATATCTCTCTGGCAATCAAAGGGTTAAGACTTACTGATTTGTTTTTACTCAAGTCCGGTGTTTTTGAAGAATAAAAAATTAGCCTGTTTCTCTAAGTTTTGTAAGAATAAAAGGGTTGTTTTAAAATTATTGTTTAACATAATTATTTAACATACACTGCATAGTAGCTGTACACATACAGCATTTAATTGTTACTTATATTTCTTATGTTGGCAACTTGAAAATGTGATTTATATTACAACTTTCCTTTAAGAAACATTTCTTAGACAGGCACTTCTAAGCTACAGGTAGAGAAAAAACAGTTTGTAGAGGTTAAAAGTTCATTTTTCAAGTTCCTTACCAGGAAGTTCAGAGAGGAGTTGTATGACCCCTGTTCACACTGGGGCCTTAAGGAATAGCCAATCAAAAGTTTAAAAATCTTAATAAAAAACATAATTTGGGGTTGGATTTTAAACACCACACAGTGCTTTTGTTGAAGAAAGCATTTTCTTCAAATGCTGAGGATTTTTATTTAATTATCTAATTTTTGATAGTGTCGATCCATGTCACGATCAAATTTTTTTCCTACAAAGAAGGAAAACTGGTTTATTTAATCCCAAAAGGTGTAATCAACAGAGTTTGCATTCCCCTGAAAAGGAATGATTTCTAAAAAGATAAAAACTGTCCTTTTTGTTATATATATATATACATATTTATATCTCATAAAATTGTTAGAAATTATAAAAAAAATATCTCTGGGGTTATATGATTACTTCCTTTGCATCAAAATGATGAATTGTGGGAAACAAGAGAGACATTTTTTTTACATATTTTACATTTCAAAGTTAAAAAGATCTGGATAAAAATAAAATAGGAGTATAGGGAATGATTCATGTATTGACACCAGAGATAGACAATGTTTGCTGGTCTAGAATTTATTAACCCTTTGAGTGCCAAAGAGGTATTCAATGCAATGGAAATTTCTGGCATGCGAAGGGTTATTAAAACTTGGTCTACTTCTGTTGTTATTTCAAATGTTATTGAAATGACAGATTCTGATAAAAACGAAAAAAGCCAAAATTCTAATAATTTTCATATCCTATATACTGGAATAAATGAGATAAAGATAATGTGTGTTTTTTGATGAAAATGTCATTTAGAATAAGGTTGCCATTAAAAATTACATGTGTCCATTGACCCCCAACAAATAATTTGAGGTGTTTTACAATAAGGTGTTCTAAACATTTTCTACTTAAAACATGAAATCCTTCAGGAATGGTAATAATTGTCTATTGAATAAACATGTTACTCTGAAATAATGTAATGCCATTACAGTACCCAGTTTAATCTTTACAATTTATTAAAAATAATTGGCAGACAGCAATTGCAGTGAAGCAGATAAGAGGAAGTTGTGCACTAAAGGATGTGTCTGTTAAGTGATATATAAAATGATAAATTTAGTGTAATTTCAGTGGATTTTTCTTTGTAATGTCCTGTTACCATTTTGAGTAATGTGTTTCAGCAGAATTAGTGAATTGATGTAAAGCTATCACTGTGATAAACAACACCAAAGCAAGGGGCTTTCCATAGGTATGTTTCAGTAAATTAACTTATCTCTGTGTCCCTTCATAAAAGGGACTGTGTGAATATGTTTTTAAGCATCAGAACACTACATTGTGCAGGAAGTGAAGAGGAAGGCTGCAGGGAAACCATTTTGCTGCGTGAATCAGAAAATGGTTAAATGTGGAACCAACCAACACGCCAGATCATCCCTTATCCGATCTTTAATAGTTAAAATTCTAGGGGAAGTTGCACAAAGTGAAAGTTGTAGGTCTGCATTAAAGGAAGGAAATACAAACTTGCAGCACTCTCTTTTAACAGAGTTGAATGTTCTAATCTAACACAGCCCATTTAAAGTGCCAGCCTTACTGTTTCATGGTTTTATTTTTCTCTCCAAATATAGAAAAGTTTGTGAAACGTAACCCTTTGTGTGCCTGAGTGGTGCACAATGCATTGGAAAGCAATGAACTGTGCATTCTTTTCTGTTTTTGTTTTCTTAACCAAAAATTTTAAGGACAAGTCTTGTGAAATATATATCGATTTACAATGCATTGCACACCCCTCTAGTATTTAAAGGGTTAACTCAAATGGAACCGATAATATGTTTTGGAATGATATAGCAGCCAAAGATTTTGTTTTTGGAACCCAAAAATGCACATAAAATATGTTTATATGTTCTATATTTGAATGCAGCAAAGCCCTGAAGACTTTACTAGTATCCAAGAGGTTAAACACAGTTTTACCTAGTGTTATAAATGCTTTTCAATGTTAATTATGGCCTTGCAAGTCCAGGGAAAATAGTTTAAATGTATTTACCAAACTGAAGCTTTCATATAAGATTAATTCTTGGGCTTTCAAAAGCATTTATATTTGTCAGACATTCTTTATTTAAAACTATAGTTAAGGAGATATTTAGCTTTGTTTATTTGTCAGTGTATGCAAATTAGCCAGAGTATCTTGATAGGAAGTGGCAGTTGGGAGTGAGAGTAGAATGTTAGTATCTGCTACACCAGGCTGTGACAGAGAGTGCTGCTTCATTTGTGTAAACTGACCCTGAAATAAAACTAAATTTTACTTAAATTATAGTTTTAAATCAACTATAACTAACCTAAATGTAGGTGATATTGAAAGGTGTTTCAAAATCACAAACGTCCTTATAAAGTTTTAATTACACTTCCTTTCCTATCCCTTTAAATCAAGAACACTTATGAAACTCATGCTGCAGAACTGCATGGGAATAAGTGCCACCCTGCAGTGTGTGCCTTTTATAAGTGTTCCTGATTTAAAAGGATATAACTCATTTTTTTGTCCCTGGATGTCTTAACGGTTGTTTTGGCAAAGGCTCTGGTTAGCTGTGCCAGCACAGATTACCAGATATCGCCACCCAGATAGCTTCCTACAGACACCCAGGAAAGGAAATAATGTTTTACTGTCTGCTGGGAATGGCAATTAAAGTGTTTCCTTTCAGTTAAGAAAACAAGAGGAAGATGTAGTTTTCATTCTTAAAATCTGAATGAAAAAAGTACAGGGAGGAAAAAACTCTACAGCCTCCAGAATAAAAGGTCTTTATTTTGCAGTATTGATTTTTATAGCGATGTTAGTATCTATGAACTTTTCTAGGGATATTGATCTGAACTGAACGTTCACAAAACATCTGCCTTCCTTGAGCCTGTTAATCACAAATCAACATGTGTATACACCACCCCTGGGGAATTATTTATATTATACCTAACTTTTAAGTATTGAGCTAACTTGTACCTACATAAATTAGTGTGTAGTAAAATTCCACACCTAAGTGCTTGCTTAAAATCATTCTATTTATATTTCATTAACATAAGACAATAAGGAATAATCGCAAGAAATGTATGATATTTATATATCAAAATAGTTGCAGCAAACAAGAATATTTTTTACAACTTTTTCTTTAACCCCTTGTATGCTAAAGAGGCCTCCAACGCATTCCTTTGCAATGCCTCGGAGACCTTTCCAGAACCCAAGGGGTGAAGGACTGCGTTTTTTGTAAAATTCCAAATCCTCAAACAACAAACAAATTTAGCAAAATTCTGTTGTAGATGCTTTTATACACATCTAAACAAAAAAAAATGCAAAAATCATTCAGGCTACAACATAATTCAATAGTGCTGTTACTGTCGAGAGTTAAAAAAATTGTTGAACAGCCCACACCCTGCATATAGGAATCAGAGAATGGAGAATGAATGAATGGAGAGCATGCAGCCTGAATAGGTTTTATTGCATTAGTCGATTGTTATACATACAGACTCCAGGGAGACTGTAGATTATATTTTTTTTCTGTGATTAGTTAAATTTATCATTTAGCATTTGCATGCTAAGTAATAGTTAACAAATAACTCAGATTAGATTGTGTTGTCAGAAATATGTGTTGAAGCTTTTGTAAACCACGTGATCCCAGGAGAGATCTTTCCACGTGTGCTAGAAAAAGAAGCTTATCAAATTGTCGAAAAACATTTTTTTTTCAATATCTACTTTTTTTAAAAAAATTATATATATATTGATGCTGGTTACGATCACACCACAACAAGAATAAAACTTAAACGTATGATTAACACTTGTGCGGCAAACACTTTTGGTAACAAATCACAGATGTCGAATAATTATTGTAAAATTGTGGGAAACAGATATCAGGAGAACGTAACTTGAGTTCTGGATGATGTCACATCAGTGGGTAATTGTGACTGCTGAACGATTCACTGGTGCTTCATAGCTAACATTTTTTCAGCATTTTTTTTGTGAATTGTACTGAGACGCTGCTTCACCCAAATGATAAAGTCAGCAAGTTTTTTTGTTTTTTTTCTTCTTCTAAGTTATTTCTGATATGTAGTAAAAGCTTCCTCAAAGGGGAAAAAAAAAAGAATCTGCCCAGTAACAATCATCGCGCAGCAGCAAGCAAACCAGAGCTATTGGCTATGCAAATGCAGGAAGGGGGAGCGGACTGATGTCTAAACTACTTCTCACACTGTTTAAAGTGATATTTTCACATATTCCCCTCAGGGTGTTTTATTTATTTATTTATTTTTTACTGTGGAGTACCACCATGCGTTGCATTTCTTTTGCGTTTCCCTGCCATTGCCATTGCTACGCTGTCAGTTTTACTGAAAGGAAAACTTTGTTTTTGTTTTGTTTTTTAATTGTTCTTTACTAAACTTTAAAAGAAAAAAAAAAATTTATTTTGTAGGTTGGGCACACAGCATGCATTAACTCTTTACAGACCAAAGGGGAAGAAATGAATTGCTTCACAATAGATTGTTCTTTCCTCTGGTTCCTAAAGGGTTCACGAGAATGTGTTTGGCCCTAACACATTTTACACGCCCATTGTACAAATAAGCACAAAACACAGATAGTTAAAGGTGTCGGACAGACGGAGATGTACTAAGTAGAACTGGAGAAATTCCGGAGCAAACCAAATGCACTATAGGGGACAAATATAAACTCCCCTAATTCTCTCTAATTGAAATGGGGGGGTTTACCCTTTGAATGCCAGGGGGTACATAAAGCATTGCTTTGCAATGCGTTGCATACCCCTCTGGCACTCAAAGGATTAAAAAACCCATTTAAATCAAAAGGAATTTGTATTTGCTCCCTGTGATGCAGTTGGTTTGCCCCAACTTTCAAGAAAATGCAAACTGAAATTTTGTCCTTTTTTGTACTATTCAGAGATTGTGCTACTGTTATTCAGTTTATATCAATTTAAGTTTTTATGGTGCATTTGGTTTGCCACAGAATTTGCTCCATTTTTGCATTGTATATACAGGCCTCTAATGTACTAAAGGGAGGGCGAGCCAGCCAGGCTGTGGCACGAGCCAAGCCAGACCCTAGTCCAGATCTCAGAGCCATAGCGTGAGCCAAGCTGACTTCCAGTCGGCACATGTCCCCACCAGAGCCCACTGCCGACATCCATCCAATTCCGGCTCAGCTCAGGCTGGCGCTCCTCCCCCCTGAGGCCAGTCCGGGCTGAGCCAGGCATTTGGCTCAAAGCTGCATCAACTGTCCCACCTTTATTATTCGTCAGGCTAAAGAGGTGCGATTCTGGAGTAAAACAACCGCACTGTAGATAGAACTGGAAATTCTACAAATTCCCATTTAAAGGAGCAGTAAACTTTTTGTTATGAAAACCTATACATTATAAGGCTTTTCCTGCTGTGTAAAATCAGGACACACCCACCACTGTCAGGTTAATTCAAAAGTTATAACAGTTAAAAATATCAGGAAGTGAATTTACTGTGCGTTTACTTCCTGATAGTTCTAATGGGCAGCATGACTCAGCAGTGTCTATCCCATTCTGTGGTGAACTGTTTGTCATTGACTTTCCTTTCAATTCGAATGTCACAGAATAACTAACTGAAATCTGACCACTAGAGGCACTGTTAATAAAAAACTAAACACTGGTTTAAACTGTAATATGCATCTCCCATCAGTGGGAGTACCCTGACTTTACTCACCTGGGAAAAACCTACAATATATATTCTTCATTAAACAAAAGTTTAATGCCCCTTTAAATAAATAGTCTTTTAACCCCTTGAGTGCTAGAGATGTCTCCAATGCATTCAAAAGCAATGTGTTGGAGACCTCACTAGCATTCAAATGATTTATAGCTCCATTTATATTCCTGGGGATTTTCATCCCCCCCCCTATTGTGAAGTTGGTTTGACCCAGAATTGCACTTCTTTACGTTGCTGTATAAGGCTCTGCCATATTTACATACCCGGGAACTTTCAAATTGAGCTGACCCTGAGATTGTGTAAAAATTAACCCTTAAATTTCCCATAATATAGATTATCCGCGATATATCCCTGATCACTGTAATAGAGCGTCGCTCCAATCAGCATTCAAGGAGCCATTAATACACAACAATTTACAGATATCACTGCATGAACACACACAGGACAAGCAGGACTTCTCCCTCTGCCTTTCTGGTACAAGTGGCACCAGACTAAATATGCAGTTAACTGGAGCAGAATATATAACAGGTAGCACTGGACTCTCTCACCCTGAGATTTTGGCTCTTCACCCTGAGATCCTGAGATCTGGGCCAAAACCCTGAGTCTCAGGGTCAAACCCTGAGAGTTCCCAGGTATGCATATGTACAAAGAAAGTAGAGTAATATTGGAGCAAACCAAGTGCACCCATATTGATTGAATGCTAGAAATGTCTCCAAAGCATTCAAGGGGTTAAAAGCCACATTTAAAACAACAGAAATGAGTGAATATTATTTTTTGTCCCCTATGGTGCAGTTGGTTTGCTCTAGGAGCTTATTTTATGGCTTGTAGTGCATTATAGGGCTGTATTCGCAAAGTAGAAGTAGAAAAATTCCGACAAAAGCCAATATTACCATAGGGGATAAATAGAAATGTCTGTTGATTTAAGTAATGTTTCAAAAATACAGCAGCTCCGACTAATCTTCATACTATTTGGGACATGGAGACTGTTATTTCAGTTCCGTCAGAGTTGTAGTTCAAGAGTAATTGGATGATAAACTTTCCTCTTCCCTCCCCTTTTATCTAGTGTAAGCCACCTCCCCTCAGATGTGGAATCTGGTCCTGGGACCAGACCACTGATGGCAAGGGACAATCTTCTTACTGTGAGAATAATGAAAACCCTGCTCCCCTTCACAGGTTTTTCCTTATACTCACTGAAGATGCGATTCATCCGGACAGTCTTTCTGCTCTGAGCTGAGCAGTGTTATATCAGTAAAAGGGGTGGGAGAGGGATACGTTATCATTCAATTGCTCTTGAACTACAACTATGACAGTATTGAAATAACACTCTCCATGGTCCAAATACTGTGAAGATTAACTGGAGCTGCTTTTATTGTGAAACATTACTATTCCTTTAAGTGAGGTTTTAATCCCTTCAGTGCTCAAGAGGACTCCAGCTCATTGCAATGCAATACATTGGAGAGCTCTTTAGCACTCAAAGGGTTAAAAATGGGTTTGACAAATTATCCCTTTAACCCTTTGAGTGCCTGAGGGGTAGCCAGCACCTTGCTTTGCAAGGCGATGGCTACCCCTCAGGCACTCAGAGGGTTAAAAGCTGATGCATATGCAAACAACCTACTGCACTGATACATGGGAACCAATTCAACTTAATAATTAACCACTGGAGCCCTGCAGCAGCAGGCATCCTATCCTATATAATAAAAGGCCAGAAAGTTTGTCACGATGCAGTCATGCGCAGTAAAGACTGCCCGCGTTCGGCCAATCTCTACTGTGCATGATTGCATCTGGTGAGGTGGTGCAATCGCGTGGAGCAGTGAGGAAACGGCTGTACGCAGAGCAGGTCCAGAAAATGTTAACCCTTTGAGCGCCAGAGGGGTACGCAACGGAAAGAGTCAAGAGACCTGTCCTGCTCTGCGTACTGCCGTTACCTCACTGCTCCACGGCCCGTGCACACAGGCTTTTACACTAGTATTTTCATATGTGTCCTCTTTCAATTCTTTGAGTGCCAGAGAGGTACCCAACACATTGCATTGCTATGTGTTGGATACCTCGCTGGCACTCAAAGGGTTAAAAATTTGATCTGGCAACCTTAGTTAAGAGTTCCATTTATATCAATGAGAATTTGGATAATTTATTTGTCCCTTACGGTGTGTGGCTGGATTGTCCCAGAATTGCTCCACTGTTAGTTTGTGCAAGTAGCTCTTGCATTATAGTGTGCAAGGGCGTGGATTGTAGGGGGGAGTCAAGCAGCAAAATGTGTGGTACAAATCACCATATATGTTTCCTAGAAAGCACTATCTTCCTGAACATACTCAGCTATAAAAGATATAGCTGTTGCTGACTCTCAGAGACAATTTTTACAGGAAGTGTATAACATTTAACATGTCAAATTGCAGCTCTAGAACACTCACACGAAAATATGAAACAGGTTCATATAACTTTAAATATCTTGTACTTGCAGTTAGAATATATAAAAATATAATTATTCATATTTTTCATGTCTAAACTATAATCTTAACTTTGCTTTTAAAAGCATGTGTAAATTGCCCTGTTAAGAGAGCAATTTTTTAAAGGGGAACATTCATTTAAAAAATAATTTGAGCAAGGGTTGCATGTGAAAAAGTAATGGTAGCAATATTATTGTTTTTATTTTTAGTAGCCCGACATTGGAGATATGAAGCCTTGTAAACAGTATGTGCAGCACGCCTCCTCAGGACTTCCCACCACCCTCCCAGCAGCCCCAGGGAGCGCGTTCGCGCTTCCCTTCAGAGCTGCATTTTTCTGAGCTAACGTTAAAGCAAGCTCCGTTTACCATGCTACTGAGGTTACATGTCGCAGATACAGGATGCAGCACATTGAGGAAGTTCCCGTTTACAAGACTTCATATCTCCAATGTCGGGCTACTAAAAATAAAAAGAATAACATCGGTAACATTACTTTTTCACATACAACCCTTGCTCAAATTATTTTTTTAAGTGCATGTTCCCCTTTAAGCGGAACTATTGTGCACATATAAGTTTTCCCCAATTAATTGTTAGTATCTTGGTAATCATGGAAATAGCGTATTAAAGTTTCTTAGCTGTTGGCATGAGTTGAAATCATAAATTTGTAAGAAACTTACATCAACAGGACAGAGCAGACATCTTGGCGAAGTGGGATCTGTGCGCCTGCACTGTGCATTGCTGCCTGTATCGTACGGACCATTGCAACTCCCCCTTTGGCAATTAACCTATCAGTGACGAGGCAGGGACAGACTGTGCAGCTGGACAGATCCAGCTACGCCAAAATGTCTCCGCTATCCTGTTGATGCAAATTTCATACAAAGTTATGATTGCAACTCATGCTGACACTTAAGAAACTTTAAAGGAATAGTAATACCTAGTTTAAACTTTATTTATTATTATAGGCATTAGAAAAATATTAACCCCGTAAGGACCCATGACGGCCCTGGATCGTCATAGGTTGTTATACCCTTAAGGACCCATGACGGTCCTGGACCATCATGGAATTCCGGGTTCCCCGCACAGCTGCACGCTGTTTGGGGAGTCCAGAATCCGATTCCGAAAAAAAAAAAAAAGGTCCCTGGTCCTTAGGTGACCGCACAGTGCGTGCCTGGCCGGTCCTTAAGGGGTTAAGAAGTATGTACGTCTTATCTGTTAAACCTTTATGGTATGAGAGATATTCTAAACTAAAGTTCCCTCTTTCTGTCAGTTTTAGCCAAGTCTGCCATCTAGCTGACAGACTTGGATTCTGGTCTGCAGACCAGTCGGCGGCTCTTCAGCAGAGCCGAGATCACGATCTTTAAAAAGAACTACTTCATTGGAATGGTCTACAAAGTGTGCTTGCAAACCAGGCACACTTTGTAGACAGTTCCAATGAAGTAATTATTTTTAAAGATCGTGATCTTGGCTCTGCTGAAGAGCCGCCAGCCGGTGTGTGGACCAGAATCCAAATCTGCCATCTAAAGCACTGATGTCACGGGGGGGGGGGGGGGGGGGGACTTATTTGTTCATGATAGTTCCGCTTTAATGTTGTTTGTGCATTGCAGGGCTCAAACTTTCCACTCGCCACAGGCCAATGGCGAGTGAAAATTTAGCCCTGGAGAGTAGAAATTCAGCCCTGTTGGGTATGTTATGGCTTGCAGTGGCAAGTAACTTTTCAGGTCTGGCTAGTAGCAAAGGACTTAAATTTTAAGCACTGGTGCATTGTATTGAGCGAAAATAGCAAAGTCAGTGTATTGATTTTGATTAGTTCCCAATGTATTCAGAAAGGCTGTTATCTCAAACCATTTAAATATAATACTGAGTAATCAATGGCAGAAATGGCCGCTCCCCCGCAGGTCATATGTAGCACTAGATTTTAGTTCTCAGAAAATAAAAAGATAAATGTTACAGATGTTAATATGACCTACACGGTATATAAGCGTATATAATCCTAGTTCAATTTAGGGGTTAATGCCAGAAAGAATAGCAAAATCAAGCTACAAGCATCCATGCATTTTTCTATAATCTAAAGCAACTGTATATTTATAGGTACATAAAAGAACAAGGGCAATTCTGGGGCGAACCAGCTGAACCATAGTGGTCGAATTAAAAAAAAAAATAATAATAATAATTTAACCCTTTTAGTGCCAGTTGAGTATCCATTATATTGTTTAGCAACCTGAGTTCCTCCAGTTTGAATCATTGGTAGGCAACCTGAATTCTTCCAGATGTTCAAGTGTACAACTTCCATCATGTATGGGTGCCCACCAGTGATTCAAAGGAAAGCCCCATTTTGCCTATTTCCTAAGCTATCTACATCAAGAGTTCTCCTCTTAAAGGGATAGTAATACTTTGTTTTATCTTTATTTTATTTTGTAGGCATTAAAAAAACATGAAGAACGATATAAGTCTTACCTCTCAAACCTTTATGGTTTGAGAGATATTCATAAGCAAAGTTTCCCCTCCCGCCCCTTTTACCTAGTGTAAGCCATTTCTTCTCAGATGTGGAATCCAGTTCATAGACCAGACAGATAATAGCAGGGGACAATCTTCTTCCTATCAGAACAATGGAAGCCCTGCCCCCCATGACAAGTTTTTCAGCTTTTTCCCTTATCTTAATTGAAGATTGTCCCTCTCTGCAGTCTACCTGGGCACCTCCCTTCTGATCTGTCTGAGCAGTGTTACATCAGTAAAAGGGGAGGGAGGGGGATACTTTATCATTGAATTACTCTTGAACTACAACTCTGACAGAATTGAAATAACACTCTCCAAAGTCCAAATACTATGAAGATTAATTAGAGCTGCTTTTATTATGAAACATTGCTATCCCTTTAATGCTAGTGCCATGCATCTAGGCATTTTGGGGCAGAGGAAATTAGAGTAAAATGAGTCTATTTCCCAGTGCATGTTATAGGCATATTATAGGGATGGTTTTCCGGGAATTGTTCTCATTAAAGGGGATCTATTACCCCTATACAAGTTTCTCTTAATAGTTATGTTATATAGCAAATATGTTGAATACTGTATTTATTTATTTTTTTAAATCGCTATTTTGCCGAAATTCAAGGAATAAATACTGCCATGCACCCTACTTCTGAACAGACTACGGTTACTAGCTCTGTACCGCAGTCTGTCACTCTGCCCCGCTCCCTCTATCCAGCCTCCTCAGATGACGGAGGCTTTCTGCCTGTAATCACTGGCCAATGAGAGCGCTCCAGCTTACAGGCAGAAAGCATCCATGGGACCGTTCTCATTAAGATTTTCTTTGTATACAATGCTATTTTGGCTTTTTCCGGTCCCGGACCCGGAATATAAGTTTGTCAGCCAGAGAGCTGACGTGGCTAAAATGGGAGGGAGGGGGAAACTTTACAACAATTTTACAATAAAACTATAATATTTATAAAACTTGTAGCAAGCAGACTTATATCCTTTGCTTTATTTCTTTAATAGGTACAATATTACAGATTGTATATTAAAGTATTACTATCCCTTTAACCCCTTTGTGCCCTGTGACGTACCCGGACCGTCACGCTGGTCCGGCACTTAAGGACCAGTGACGGTCCTGGTACGTCACGTACTTTTACTCACCGCTCTCCTGCAGGAGCGCGGTGAGTAATACCTGGGACTGAAGTTGATTGCTCCAAGAACAGAGCGATCTCTTTCAGTCCTTTGTTCAACGTGCCAGAGCATGTGAACAGTCACGTGGGACGGCACGTCGAACTCGCCTATCTGGTCCTTAAAGGACCAGACACCCCGGGACCACTGGTCCTTAAGGGGTTAAGGACCACATGGTTATGCTGGAAATATCACCCTCTACTTAGCGAGCATCAAACCGGCGAGATCAGAATGTCGCCTGCACCATGTGGGTGAGATCAGAATATCCAACCTATTTTAGAGACCGAAGACGCAGCATCATACCTGTTGGACCGCAGACTGTGTGTAATGTTCCTGATTCTGTTATTGAGAAGAAGGCGGGGCCAGAGGATATGATGCTGCTTCTTCTGTCTCTAAAATAGGTTGGTCCACGGAGTGGGACACAGGTCCCAAATACTGCTTGCTAATGTAACCCCTTATTTATACCTGTATGGGGCATCTATCTCTACAAGCAGTCCTTGGGGATGTTTGGCAGTAATAGTCAGCAGGGTGAGACAATGAAAACAGTGACATGATAATATCGCCCCTTCTCATGCTATCATGATCTCGCTCGCATGGTGCAGGCGACATTCTGATCTTGCTGTTTTGATGCTTGCTAAGTAGAGGGTGATATTTCTAAAGTAAACCGTTATACAATGCATTGCACAAACCTCTGGGACTCAATGGCATAAGGAAACAAAAATAGCCTTTAAAAAAAAATGAGTTCTATAACAATGGAAAGGAAGACAAATAAACCTATTACAGTTGGTAGTTTATAAAGAAATATAGAAAATAAATCTTCTTGTTTCTAGAATAAATTCAGTCAGGGCTGTGAAGCAGGTATAGATTATGTTAAAACATGAGGATTATTAGCTTTTATTATCAGAGATTATAAAGCAGCATTTACAACATTTGTCTTGGTTTGCATTCTTAAATGGTTTGCATTCTTAACCCTTTGAGTGTGAGAGGGGTACTCAACGCATTGCAAAGCAATGGGTTGCATACCCCTCTGGCACTCAAAGTGTTAAATTATGGTTATTTTTTTAACCCTTTAAGGTCCAGAACAACATGCAACACATTACAAAGCATTGTGTTGCATACACCACTGGTCCTTTAAAGGGTTATCCCAGACCACACAACGAGGAATTTCCAGTAAATCCTAACATCTTATAATTGATTTGTCAAAGGACTAATGAAATGTACAAATACATAAATATATAGTTATTCATAGAGTACACAGTTCTAAATGTCAGAATGACAAAACGTAGCAGGTTGTGCAGAACAATTTCCCATAAACAATTAAAATTTTAGTCATATGCTTCACAAACCTAATGTTACCAGATTATCCCTTTAAAAGAGGATGCATATGAAATATGCCTGCTACAGGGCTCCAGTAGTTAATTATTAGGTTGCAGTGGTTCCCAAGTATCAATGTATCAGGCATTTTTCATGTATCCTCGTTTGACCCCTTAAGGACCTGTGACTCTTCTGGCACGTCACCCATATCTGTGCCTTAAAGTGTTAGTAATGTTTATATTTTATAAATGCTAATACTGCAGCTATTATAAAATGAAATTAAACAACCCCAGTCCCATCCCTCAAACTTTTATGGTTTGAGAGATATAGGAGTTCCCCACTCCCTCCTCTTTCCCTGCTGTCAGCTGTAAAGTTGACAGCAGGAGATTCAAGTCAGCCGACTCGAGGCAGCTCTTCAGCAGAGCCGAAATAGCACAATGTAAAAATAAATACTTTGTCGGAACGGTCCATAAAGTGTGCCTGGTTTTCAGGCACACTTTGTAGACGTTCCAATAAAGTATTTTTTTAACATTTTTCTATTTCAGCTCTGCTGAAGATCTGCTTGCTTGTCCCGGGACCAGGATATCCTGGTGTCAGCTTACATCTGACGTTGGGGAAAGCAGAGAGAGCAGGGAACTTTAGCCTTCTATATCTCTCAAACCATAAAGGTTTGAGAGATGGGACTGGGGTTGTTTAATTTCATTTTATAATTGCTGCAATATTAGCATTTATAAAATATAGACATTACTAGCACTTTTAAGGGATAGAAATACTTAAAATATAAAAAAATATATGTTGTAAGGTTTATCCCCCTGAGTAAAACATGGGTACTCCCACTGCTGAAAGGTGTTATATTCAAAAGTTATTACAGCTCAAAGTTGAATTTTTTAGGTGCAATATTACAATGGCCTGAAATTGTACAGTGGCGCTGTTGCTACACCATCCTATGGAGATTTATGGTCCCAGGACCAGAGCTGTCCAAAGGATGGTGTAGCAACAGCGCCACTGTAAAATTTCAGGCCATTGTGATACTGCACCTAAAAAATTCAATTTTGTGCTGTAATAACTTTTGAATAAAACACCTTTCAGCAGTGGGAGTACCCTTGTTTTACTCAGGGGGATAAACCCTACAACATATTTTTTTTTACATTTTAAGTATTACTATCCCTTTAAGGCACCGTTCCTGGCACTTCACCCGTGTCCGTGCCTTAAAGGGACAGTAAAGTCCCCCCAAAAAAAGTCCCGTTTTGTAGAGTATCGATCAATATGATCGAAAAACCTAGAGCCTCCCCATGGCAGATAAAACCTAAGGAAGAGGGCTGTTAGTGGTACCTGCGGATCGTGTTGAGATCTGCCAGTTTAGGGTAGGTTCTCATGAACGTTATTGTTGCAGCAATAATAGTTCATGGAAGAAATGTGAAAATGGTGTCATGATGGACCTTATGTATAAAAGCAAACTGGAGCAATTATAGGGCAAACCAATGTCACAATGATTGAAATGGGGCTTTTAAAGGGTTAGTAATGTTTCAATACCAGCTAAACTACGATTCTTCCTTGTAGTGTGTACTATTGCACCGTTACATCGGTAATACTGAAATCGCTCTGTTTCTCAGAAATTATATCATAAATTGTCCCACTCCTGCCCCTTATGCTTATGCCATTACTCGTGCCTCAGAACTGAAAGAGGATCGCGACAAGGAACAATTTTCTTTCAATATAAGGAAAACCCTGCCCGCCTTCCTCAAACACTTCAGGGTTTTCCTTATATTGAATGAAGGAAGATTGTCCCTTATTTTGCTCTGATGACTAGGGTGACCACACGTCCCGGAATGCCTGGGACTGTCCCTTATTGGGGGTCTGTGTCCCGCATCCCAGGTCACCCCCCAACCGGGACAACAAGGAGTCCCGGAATGGAGCGACACGCACCAGTCCAGCCAGCCAATGAAATGTATTTGTTATATAGTCCTCATTGGCTGGCTGAGCCAGCCAATGAGGACCATTTAGCAAATACATTTCATTGGCTGGCTGGCTGGACTGGTGTGTGCGAGACAGCTGGGATGGAGCAGGTATGCTGGTGCTGCAAGAACTCTTACTCTGTGTCAGCCTTAGAAAGATGGTCAGCACCGGCGGGTGCCTCAGCAGCGGGACTAGGGTGACCATATGTCCCGGAATGGCAGAATGGAAATGTGGTCACCCTACTTGATGACAGGATTTCAGATCTGAGGGGAGGTGGCCTGGCATACTGAAAAGGGGCGAGAGGGGGACAATTAAAAATATAATTTCTGAGAAAATACAGCAATTTCAGCTATACCAACGTAACGGTGCAATAGGACACAATATAAGGAAGAATTCCAGGGCAAACCAACTGCTTATTGCACCTGACCGCACAAATAAAAAATTGCAGTGAGTTATATGAGCATTTTAAACTTTGCATGCTAGAGATATACAGACCTTTCTAGCATTTGAGGAATTAAAAGCATCTTGTACTTCACCAGTGTGACAAGATCTCCATTTGCATGCAAGACGCCTATGAAGAATTCGTGCTGCAGGGTTGCAAAGGTGCCTGTGGATTCCTCGAATGGCATTCTCACAAACTTCCTGCAGTAAAATGGAGACGGGAGGGTGAGGGTTATGTATTATAAAGTGATAGAGAGGTAATAAAGTGGAGATGACTTCTCCACTGTGATAAACTCTCCACTTCATATGTTATTTTGTGGAGCCAAGGCACTAAGATCTCTTAAAGGGATAGTAATTTGTTGATATTAAAGCAAAGTTGATTATTAAAAGGGTTAATAATGTCCAAAAAAAAGTGTTTTGCATTTAGAAGAGCTTAAAAAGCTGAGCTAAATGCAAAAAATGTATCTCTCAAACTGCTATGGTTTGAGAGATACAGGCATTTACAGTTCGATGTCTCTTGCTGACATCTATAAAGCTGTCAGCAGGAGATCCGTGTCGGTCGACACTGAGGCTTTAAAGCAGAGCCGCAGTCACTTTATTGACATTTAATCCCTTCATTGGAATGGTCTAAAATGTGTATCTGGTTTGCAAGCACACGTTTTAGACCATTCCAATGAAGGGATTCGTTGTAACTAACGAGATTGTGGCTCTGCTCAACAGCTATCAGCTATCAATAGGAGACATTGAATTTTAAACGCCTGTATCTCTCAAAACATGGCAGTTTGAGAGATAAGTTTTTTTGCATTTAGCTCAGTTTTTTAAGCTCTTCTAAATGCAAAAAAACTTTTGTTGGACATTACTAACCCTTTAATAAACATTTTTCATAACGAAGTATACCTATATAACTGTCCATAATATTGTCATCTTCGTTTTATTTTATTTTAAAGTGCCCCTTCTCCTGCCCCTTTTCCATATGTCACGATGCCTCCCCTCAGGACAGCAAGCCAGTCAGGATGGATAACGATGAGGAAAAATCTTCTATCAGCATAAGGAAAAACCTGCTGTTCTTCATCAACTGGGGCAGGGTTTTCCTTATACTGATAGACACAAGATTGTCCCTCATTGCGATCTGTCCAGTCAAGTGAATAGGGGCAAGAAGGGGACACTTTAAAATAAAATAAAATAAAATGAAGACTACGATGTAATGGACAGTTAGAAAGGTACACTTTGTTATAAAAAAGTATATTAAATAATCGACCTTGCCTTAAAGGGATAATAATGCCTCTTTAAGATACTTTATTTGAGTCTTCTGTATACTAATAGTAACACAATGTGCTCTGTCAAATATCTTACTTCTTTGTAGTTCATAATGTATTCAGATCTAAAGATGCCCCGCCCACCCCTTTCTGGCCGCCTCCCTCTGATTCTCAGTTCTGGTTGTGCGATTCTATGGCTGCAGCTAGGGACAGACTTCAGAAAGTATAATGGAAATCCTGCCCCCTTGATGAAGGAGGGCAGGATTTCCCTTTGCTTACTGAAGATTGTCCCTCGCTGCAGCCTTCCTCACCAGCCTGCATCTTTAGCGTCATAAGAAGGGGCGGGCGGGGGATCTTTTAGAGCTGAATAACTTTTGAACTACAAAGAATTAAAGGGATAGTAATACTTCATTTTAACTTTATTTTATTTTGTAGACATTAAAAAAAATGAAGAATGATATAAGTCTTATCTCTCAAACCTTTATGGTTTATGAGATATTCACAAGCAAAGTTCCCCTCCCCGCCCCTTTTACCTAGTGTAAGCCATCTCTTCTCAGATGTGGAATGCAGTCCATAGACCAGACAGATAACCATACCTCCCATCATTTCAAATTGCCAAAGAGGGACACTTGTGTTTTAGGGGGTGTTGCTGGGGGCGTGACTGGTGGACGGGACATTACCGAGAAGCTTTAGGCTATTTCATGACCTATTGATACCTCCATGTGTAACCTAATAAATGACTTATAAAAAAAATCAAAGTATTGTATTTACACACACTAATTTATAAACACACTAGTTGAACAGCCCATTACACGGGCCACAGTGCCACTGCCACCCGGTCGCGGCGTGGTCACCCGCAGTGGAGACTGCCTGCACCACGGCTGATACAGAGCGGGGAGCTCCAGCTCTGTATCAGCCGCGGCGCGGGCAGTCTTTACTGCGCGTGCTGCAGTGTCTACTGCGCATGTTGCGGTGTTACACACGATTTAGCGAATTATTATATAGGATATACTAACATTTAAGCAAACAATAGTGTGGGTTTTATTGCTGTAGAGCAATAGGATACACTTATATACACACCATACAATCTGATCTCCTAAAAAGAGGGACATCAGAGTGGGGAAGAGGGACAGAGGGATTTGGGTCCAAAAGAGGGACTGTCCCTCCTAAAGAGGGACATTTGAGAGGTATGGATAACAGAAGGGGACACTCTTATTTCTATGAAAACAATGAAATCCCTGCACATTGTGTTACTATTATTATACAGAAGATCCAGCAAAAGTATTTTAAATAGGCATTACTAACACTTTAATATCAACACTTTCCTATCTCTTTAAAGGGATAGTAATATTTAATTATTACTAATCCCTATATTAAAGCCATATTAATAATAAATGTATTGCCCCCAGTGTCATCTCTCAAACCTTTATGGTTTGAGAGATAATCGCTCCTAAAGTTGCCCTCTCCCTCCCCCTTCGTCAACGTTCTAGCTGATTTCAGGGAAGCCTGTTGTACAACTTTCAGATGGCTCTGCAGCACAGCCAAGATTATGTTAATAAAAAAGAAATCTTTAAGCTGGAGAAATTGTAGTGCATTGGCTCTATAGACTAACACAGGACTTGGAGATTTTATCTCACTGGAGAAGTGGTCTCCACTTTATCACCTCTTTGTCACACCTTGGTCAATTTATCTCTCCCGTTGATTATAACCACTATCACTTTGCTTTTGCCCATGGTACTTAGTGACTTGGGCCATATTCAGAAAGACATTGCAGCAATTCTGAGGCAAGCCAACTGCACCATTGGGATCATAAAATCCCTCAAATTTCCATTAAAACAATGCAAATTTTTATTTGTCAACTATAGTACATTTGGTTTACTACAGAACTACAAATCAAATACAGAGTAAAGGACAAATAATGCATTGGAGACTTCTTTAGCATTTAAGGTGGGAAATGTCTTATTCAAAACAATGCCAACTTTATTTGTACTCTGCAAAGCAATGGTTTGCCTCACAATGTCTTAACTTTTGTTTTTTTTAACTTATGGCATTGACATATAAAAGCGAATTAAAGTGATTTGTGGGCAAACCAGCTGCACAATAGGAGGGACGCAATAATTCTCAAAATGTCCATGATTCAAAATGGGGCTTTTAACCCATTGTTGCTCATGATTTACTGCAAGAAACATACTAATGCCTATTCTGAATAGCACATGCTCCTAAATTAACAGCAAAGTTAGGCAAATGTATGGAAATGTGGTCTAACCGCTTTGCTGAATTAGGCACAATCGTTCATCTGCTCACAAAATGGCAGATATTAGAGCCACACCCACTTTTTGAAAGGCATTTGCTAAATAAAAAAAAAAGAACACATGTTCGCTAATTCATAATACACTTGTGCTATTCAGTAACGTTTTGAAGCTAATACTTTTTCCATCACAAGTACGTTGTAAATAGTGATTAAGCACATTTCTTGCATTCTGCTAAGTGACTTGAGGCCATATACAGATAAAGAGAGATGAATAATTCTGGGCAAATTACTTGCGTCATAGGGAACAAATGATAATTTCAGTGTTCCATTTGTTTCCTATGGTATGCCTGTTTTGCCCCAGAATGCTCTACTTATCTTCTGTGTCAAACCAACTACATCTAAGGGGACAAATAAAGCTTTCCATTGATTTAAATGAAAAGTAAACCACTAGGAAAATTGTTTGCCATGTGTTCCTTACTCCAGATAACTTGCTCTTGTAGATCAGGCGTTAATACTTTCTGAGATGTGTGGAGGAATACACGCTGTCTAATGAAGAGCAGGGTAAAGTAAGCTTCCCTTCAGGGGGGAGATTCACTAAGCGGTGATAAAGAGGTGATGACTTCTCCAGTTCCTATGTTTCTCTATGCAGCCTATTCACTAAGATCTCCAGAGTTGAAGACATCTTAGTGCAAAGGCTCCATAGAATAACATAGGAATTGGAGAAGTGATAAACTGGAGAAATCATCTTTACTTTATAACCTCTTTATCACCGCTTAGTGAATCTCCCCCCTAGTCTCTGATTGGCCTCTGGTGCTATGGGAAAAGGAAGTGACGTTTCAAACCCCATGGACAATGCACTATGGCAGAGCCAATATCCCACAGACTGATGCTTCAAACCCCGCCTAGACAGAGCTGAAATCCTGCTGACTGACATTTCAAGCCACCATACAGCCAGTGAGCTTGTGTAGATCTGAAATCACGCACACTGATGTTTCAATCTCCCATAGCGCCAATGCAATTGTGCAGAGCCAAAATAGCACGGACTGCCGTTTCAATCCCCCTATAAAGGCAGTGGGCTTGTGCAGAGCTGAATAATGTGGGATTTTGGCTCTGAGAATCGCACTGGTTCTATGAACACTTGAGACGTCAGACCCAGCTACCCTAGCACCAGTCACCGATCAGAGGCAGAAGTTAATGGCTGATGTCCCACAGTCTGCTGAATAGAGTACGGTATTGGCCATGCAACAGAGTGTTATCACTGAGCTATCGGAGCAACTATGCATTACTCAAGGATATATGGCTAGTCTTTTAGTTAGGTTATAGTTGTGCGGCTTATTTTTCCATTAAGTTACTAGGTGTCCCTTATGTATAGAAGCAAAGTGGAGCAATTATGGAACAAACCAACTGCACTATAGGGGACCAATGAAAATTTCCATTGACTTCCATGGGGTTAAAAACTCCTATTTGCAAAGTTGTTTTTTCCCAATTTGTTTTCCTATATGCAGATAGCAGATTTAACATACCTTCCAACATTTCAAATGGGCAAAGAGGGACATGTGTGTTTTACGTGCTAGGGTACATGGCTGACAGTCGGGGAGTTACCGATCATTTTTTTTACCTATCGACATCTCTATGTGTAAGTGAAGAAAAGATTTTGAGTAAGACCAAAGTATTGTATTTAGTGTGTTTATAAACACACACAAATCCTATATAACAATTTGCTAGGATGTTTGTCAGAAGCCGTCATGCACAATAGAGACTGCCCGAACGCACAGAATGCTGGGAGCACAGAACGTGCTGGAAGCATTCTGTGCTTTTGGGCAGTCTCTACAGTGCATGACTGTGTCAGCGGCAGGACGCAGAACAGGACCGGCCTCTTAACCCTTTGAGTACCAGAGGGGAACTCAACGCATTGCTTTGCAATGCGTTGTGTACCCCTCTGGCACTCAAAGGGTTAACATCACCTGGACCTTGGCCCATGTACACAGGATTTTACACTAGTATATACAGATATATATATATATAGAGAGAGAGAAACGTTTAACCCCCTGAGTGCCAGACAGGTATTCAACTCATTGCAAAGCAATGCACTGGATACCTCTCTGGCACTGACGGGTTAAGCAAACATTAATGTGAGTTTTATTGTTGTGGAGCAATGTGATACACTTATATACACACCACACAGTCTGATCTCCCAGAAAGAGGGATTTGAGTCTCAAAGAGGAACAGTCCCTTCTAAAAAGGGACACTTGGGAGGTATGCCTTTAAGTGACTAAAACGACCTCTATAGCATTCAACGGTTTAACTCTTTGAGTGCCAGCAATGCATTGCTTACCCCTCTGGCACTCAAAGGGTTAAAATTTCAATTTTAGTCAATTGGAACTGGTGTGCCCCTTTTTTTTCTTATGTACATGCTGTCCTTTGACACTTTGAGCGCCAGAGGAGTGTGCAACGCGTTGCTTATACCCATCAGACGCTCAAAAGGTTAAGTGACTAAATGACTGCTCTCTCTCACTCTGTAAAGCTAAGGGGCGGGTACAAAGAGAAGAGCTGTCATGTGTGTGCCCTGTACTGGGGCCTCCTGCTTTTTGCTAAGCTCGGAGAGGAAAAAAACTTTGAACTGAAGTCTCGCCAGCTGCTGTTCTACATAATAACACCGCGAAGAGAGGCCAGCCCAGTAAAGCTGCGTCACTGTACAGCAAGAAAAGCACTGGGGAGACTGAAGTGAGCCTGGGAACATATCCCCTCTGCCTGGAACAATACCTCCTGCAAGGAAGCGGCACACAGCTCGGGAGCTCCCCTTGTTCCACTCTGCTAAGGAAAAAGGGGACAGATACATTGTATCAGTAGACAGTAGCCAGCCCCGGGCAGCATGGAGCTGCTGTGCTGCGAGGTGGACACCATCCGCAGGGCTCAGACTGACCCCACGCTGCTCTTTGATGACCGGGTCCTTCACAATCTGCTGACCGTGGAGGAGCGGTATCTGCCCCAGTGCTCTTACTTCAAATGTGTCCAGAAGGACATCCAGCCCTTCATGAGGAGGATGGTGGCCACTTGGATGCTGGAGGTTGGTGGACACATATGGGGTCTCTGTCATCCAACGTTTAGGGATCCCCCCAAAAAAAAATAATAAGACAACCCTGACCTTGCAAGTGTCCAGATCAGGGGCACAAAATGCTGTTTGTGCCAGTGGCTGGTGGCATGTAATGGAGTTGTGTGCATGCTGTGTATAATAAGCATTGCATTCTATAGGATTGCCTATAAAGATGTGCTGGATATAGGTTTTGGATATAAGGATTGTACTGTATTATACAAGGATTACCTTATATACTCTATATAAGGATTGAGTTTTATGCCGGCTATAGGGATTACATTCCACTCTATAAATATTGCCTTATATACTGTGTATAAATATTGCAATTTCTTATGTGAGGACTTCCTTCTACACTGTATATAAGGATTGCCTGATATTCCGTGTATACTGTACGAAAGAATTGCTTTCCTGGATGTATAGAAGTATGACTTAAACTGTATATAAGGAGTGGCTTCTGTACTGTATATAAGAACTCCTTATTTTCTGCATATAAAGTTTGCAGTTGGTGCTATGAATAAGGATCATATCTGTGTTTTATGCAGCGATTTGTTCTATCCAATGTAGGATTCTGTTTAAAGAGTGGCATTCTGTATTAACCCTTTGACTGCCAGAGGGGTACGCAACGCTTTACTTTGCGTACCCCTCTAGCACTCAAAGGGTTAAGTTGCCAGAAAAAGGGGTAGACACCTCCTGGCACTTTAAGGGTTATTACAGAACGCAATAAACAATGATGATTCCAAAATAATAATCTTATTCTGTGCATGGATCGCGATGTATTCCTATACCAAGTTTGTATTACGTGTGAATTTTGAGTGCAATCAATCTAGTTTAAAGGTTAAATGGCGATGTACATGTATGTGCTTATATAAAGTCAGTTCGGTATATAAGACGGTAGATATGTAGATATATAACTGGGACACGTGTTGCTGACTTTTTGTACTGCAGAAAAGTTTTCATGGTGGACATGGAAATCCCCCTGGTTTAAAGGGAGGAGGGGGATGGGGGAGGGTGAGCAAGTCCTGGGGTACTGTTAGTGGGTGACCCCATTGCCCCCTGCTGTCTCCCTCCAGTCACCCCTTTGTGCCCACGTATGCATAGACTCTATGAATACCCTGTTTGCGCCATGTTTTCTTCTTCTTCTCTTTGCCTCTCTCGCACATTGGGGGGGGGGGGGCTGGGGTAGAACTTGGGGTGCCTCGGGGGTTTCAGTCGCAGCCCCCCATTAGATTGGAAACCATAATGATGATAAAATGTGGATTTCTTAACCGATCACCCCCTCATTTGTCAAGGGGGATGTAAAGAAGGGAGGAGACGGATTTTATGCAATGTAGCATTTAACTCTTTACATGCTGGGATTTATTAAATACCTAATATGCAGTGATTGCTTCCGACAAGGATAGAGTTAATTACAAACTTTGTATAGCTCCCTTCCTCCCCGATCACTGGATATATGGGGTTAATCGATCCCTTTTTCACGTGTTGTTTAATTAGGGCGACGTTTTGCGTTGACGTAGCCCTCCGGTCTTCATGGGGTTAACCGATAATGTGTGGGGTAATTCCCTACAGCGGAGAGAAGGGGGCAAATAGTCAGCCTTCCCCCCAGGAGTGACGTATTTGGGGGTTCTCACCAAATACTGTGTATTGCTCCAGTCTTGGGGTGTATGTTCATAAAAACTTCATTTTGGGGGTGTCATGTTTGTAGCTCATCCCATCAGCTACGAACCCCCCAGCCAGACAACCCCCAATCCTGCCCCAAGCCGTCACCCCAAAATTACCCCCTTTAATTTGGTGTGAAGAGCTTGCCCAGCCCCCGTCCAGCAGCCATGCTTCCTTCAGCCCTGGGATCGCCCGCACTTCATCGATGACTTTCACCCCCAAAACCTCGACCCCCGATCCCCACAATTGTCGGGAATGATGCAGGGGCGTCTGTTCTCTCTTTTCATGCAAGATTGGGGTCTCTGCGCATTTTTTAAGTATTTTTAAATATTTTTTGAAAATATGACGAAATCAAAAAATGGTCCCATGCTTGGGTGGAGGTTCTGTTGCTTGAGAGTGTGACCTGAATCCATTTCATAGTGAATGATCCAGGGGCTGCACAGCTAGCTAATTACTCTTAATAAAATTATATATTTAAAATATATATATATATACAAATATTTAGGAATAATATATTTTGACTATATCCTGCTCTTCTCTTTCCAACCATTTTTCTTTTGTTTCATTGGGGCATATGTATAAAATTAATGAGGAAAAGTGTTAGTTGAACTGCTGATCAACTATTATACTTTTAATAAAATATTTAATATACATTTTTATGTATTAATTAACTCTATCCTGCTCTGTCTTCCTTTTCTTTTGTGTCACTGGGACATAAAGTTAAAGTACAGCAACTTTGTGGTGCATCTTAAACTGTTGGGCAACCTATTACTTTTGATAATATTTTTTTAATTATATATTTTTAACTATCATCTCTTCCCTTTTTGTATCAATGGATCATATGTATAAAAATAGAGACATTTGAGGTTGTAGAAAGCACACTGCTGGTAAATGTATTACTTTTAATGAAGAAGAAAAATAAAAAGTTAATTTAACTCTTTGAATGTTCGAGTGCACCCTGTGACATTTAGTGGGTTAACCATTTGAGTGCCAGAGGGGTACGCAACACATTGCTTTTCAATGCATTGCATACCCCTCTGGCACTCAAAGGGTTAAAATAACATCTTCTATCTCCATCCTGCTCTTCTCTCCCTTTTTATTTCATTGGGTCTTATGTATAAAGTGGAGCAACGCAACAGTTCCCCAAATTCCACTTGATTAAAGAGGGATGTTAACCCCTTGAATGCTAGAGAGTTTTCCTACAGTGCACTGGAGACATTTCTAGCATTCAAGAAGTTAACACAGCCCCATTGAAATTAATAAGAATTTTTATTTGTTTCCAAGGGAATATTTGGTTTACCATAAAACCTCTGGCCATTGAAATCAGTAAGAATTTGTATTTGGTCTCTAGGGTGCAGTTGCCATAGAACTGCCAATATCTTAGAGACTTTTAGCCACCAAGGAGTTAAAAGCCTCATTGAAATCATACAGAATTTTTATCTGTTACCTGTAGTGCATACAGGGTCTTTGCCCCAGAACCTGCTAATGTGTTGTCTAGCACTGAAGGGGTTAAAACCTCAGTTTAACCCCATGTGCTCCAGAAGGGTGGCCAGCACATTGCTTCACCAGTTCATTTGACATTCCACTGGCACACAAAGGGTTAAGTCCAAGGGAACTTTTTATATGTTGACATCCTAGAATTGATTCATGTTTTTGCCTTTACAGTTTTTTTTTTTTTTTTTTGTGTATAAATTTTGTTCTTTATTTGTTTTTGTATTTCTATAGGTTTGCGAAGAACAGAAGTGTGAAGAAGAAGTATTCCCTTTGGCTATGAACTATTTGGATAGATTTTTAGCTGTGATCCCAACTAGAAAGTGTCATCTGCAACTGCTGGGGGCTGTGTGCATGTTCCTAGCATCCAAGCTCAAAGAGACTATTCCTTTAACTGCAGAAAAACTTTGCATTTATACTGACAATTCAATCAAACCCCAGGAGCTGCTGGTAAGCAGCCCTATTCCTAAAATAAATATTTACACCCTTCCTTCCATGGGAAAGTCATTTCTGTTCTTGTTTTCCAGCCATTCTATCTAGGAAATACATTTCACTTTCTCTGCTAGAATCTTCCACAATTTTGATGCCGGTGTTGGGGGTGGGGATGGGGTTACTTAATGCACTGGCACTCAAAGGGTTAAATATACGGATATTGAAATATATATATATATATATATTTTTTTATTATTATTATTTTTTTTAACCATTTGAATGCTAAGAGAGGTCTCCAATGCAAGACCTCTTCTAATATCAAATAGGTTAAAAGCCCCATTTAAGTTAATGTTTTCCTGTAAACCCTTTGAGTGCCAGAGGGGTATCTAATGCATTGCATCAGATACATCTCTGGCACTCAAAAGGTTAAGCCTTTGTTGCATTCTTTTTCAGAACTGTACATCTTAACTTGACAAATAAGAATTTTATATACTATGTTATTACCTATTTGCAAATGGTAAAATAATGACATGTGGCATCTACCCTACACTTTCACTTTCTTGAAAGGACTTGCATATTTAAAGCACATAAAATTTTATATACTTTTCTAGAAGATAAAAGACATACTGATAGGGTGACATACTTCCTTGGAGGTATTTGTCTGGTATCTACTGCCACCTAGTGGTAACACGTTTAGAAGAGCACAAAGCCGCTTTAAAACCATCACCAATTAAATTTATGCAATATTTTTTTCAACTTAAAAAAATATAATCTACTTGGATGGTATGAATTTTAGTAGATACACTGGAAAATGGTTTGCATTTAGATGCTAAATAATTTTATAAAATTGCAGCAGTAAGATTTTCTTTTTCCTGTTTTTAACCAATGTGGGAAACATATGTTGTGACTCAGCAAAAGATTAGCTTAGCTTCCATTTGGCCTAAGTATGAATATTTCATTGGAAATTTGTCTTCACTCATTTTCAGACTTGTGCCATGGGTGTGTAATTATATCTTGCACACCTGTGACACGCAAATGATAAAGGTTTGTTTAATTTTATTATCTTCTTGCTTTGAAGATGGTTAAGTACAGGCATTAGTGATGCTTTTAAAGGGATAGTAAAATTTAAAATGAAAAAAAAAGTATGTTGTAAGGTTTATCTCCCTGAAAAAAAGGTACTCCCACTGCTGAAAGTTGTTTTTATTCAAAAGTTATTGCATCTCAAACTTGAACTTTTTTAGGTGCAATATCCCAGTGGCCTGAAATTGTACAGTGGTGCTGTTGCTACACCATCCTATGGAGATTTATAGTGAACTGACCAAAGCTGTCCATGGTGTAGCAACAGCGCCATTGTATAATTTGAAGTGTGATACTGCACCAAAAATAAAAAATTCAAGTTTGAGCTGTAATAACATTTGAATAAAACGCTTTTCAACAGCGGGAGTGTTCTTGTGTTGGGGGATAAACCCTAAATATATATATATATATTTTTTTACATTTTAAGTATTACTGTCCCTTTAATAGAGCAATACACCCACATATACGTATGTATGTGTGTGTGTATGTGTGTATATATATATATATATATATATAATCTCCTATATAATGATTCGCTAAATGTGTGTCTGGTAGAAGCTGTCAGTAGCAGTAGAGACGGCTGTGCACGCTGCAGTTATGTGCACTACAGACTGCCAGCACTGCGACTGATAACTGAGTGGGGCTCCGAATTCAGACCGTAGGACTATGGTCTGAATTTGCAGCACCCTGCTTCGTATCAGCTGTGGCGTGGGCAGTCTATACTGTGCATGGCATCTTCAACTAGTGTGTATATATATATATATATAATACGTGTGTGTGTGTGTAGGATGTCGTGGGCTGGACTTGATGGACATATGTCTTTTTTCAGCCTCATCAACTATGTTACTATATCATCAACTATGTCCAGTGGGGAAGCTCTTTCAAAAATCTATAATGGCCTGGGTACTTGTGCCAACAGGAGCTAAATGATGTATAAACAATGAAGAAAAGCCAGCAATCACAGGACTTTAAATGGATAGTAATGGTTCATAATAAAAGCAGCTCCAATTAATCATCATAGTATTTGGATTTTGGAGAGTGTTATTTCAGTTCTGTCAGAGTTGTAGTTCAAGAGTAATTCAATGAAAAAGTGTCCTCCTCCCACCCCTTTTACTGATGTAACACTGTTCAGCCAGATCAGAAGGGAGGTGCCCAGGTAGACTGCAGAGAGGGACAATCTTCAATTAACATAAGGGGAAAAACCTGAAAAACTTGTCAAGGGGGGCAGGGCTTTCATTGTTCTCACAGTAAGAAGATTGTCCCCTTCTGTTATCTGTCTAGTCTTACAACCAGATTCCACATCTGAGAAGAGATGGCTTACACTAGGTAAAAGGGGCGGGAGGGGAAACTTTGCTTGTGAATATCTCTCAAACCATAAAGGTTTGAGAGATAAGACTTATATCGTTCTTCATGTTTTTTTAATGCCTACAAAATAAAATAAAGATAAAACGAAGTATTACTATCCCTTTAATATCTCCTTGAATTTGACTAAATAAGTATTGACTTTTCACATCTGACATCCACATTCCTGATGAAAATGTGGATGTCACACTGAAATGTTGAAACTTGTTTAGTATAAGTTAAGGTGATATTAGAGTACTGTGAATGCTGGCTCTTATAAATAAATAATTATTAATGAAGTGAAACCAGGGTTATAGACCTATATAGTCAATTGACAGACCTCCAGCTGTTGGGGAATACAACGCAGATCACCCCCAACCAGCCTGTGGTCCAACAATTGACTAACCTTGTGTATATCTCTTTTATTGCTGAATAAAACTATACTGTTCCCACTGCTCTGAGATATTACATTCAAAAGTTATAACAGCTCAAAATTTGACTTTTCGTTAACCTTCAGTTTTTTTGGTGATGAGGCAGAGATCTTCCTACCACTCAAAAAGTAGAAGTAAATTTAGTCAGTGCATTATTTAAAAAAAAAAAATGCCTTTTTTGGACAACAGTTGGCATTGTTTCTAAGAGTTTAATTAAAAAAGATTATGCTTTTGAATGAAAAATCTACCAGCAGTCTTATTTTAATCAGTTTGAAAAGTCCTGTACATATTTTTCATAAGAAAAGGTTTACTGCACCTTTCATAAACTTTAAAGCCAAATTACAGCTGTATGTAGATAAATGTAATGATTAACCAAGTTAAAGGTATGGAAGTCATAATCCGATCAGCTGGAGATGCCTGAATTTCAGTCCTTTGAATGCTAGAAGGGGTGTTCAGTACATTGCTTTGGCAATTAATCGAGTACCCCATGGCAGTCAAAGACTAAACCCTTTGACTGCCAGTTATGTCCACAGCGCATTGCTTTGCAATCCATTGCATACTGCTCTGCCACTTAAAGGGTTAAAGCAAACGATGTCTTCTGCAAATATATCCTATATATCTAACTTTTCACTTAGCTCCTGGGGCGCTTGGCGATTTGACCTATGCATCTCTTATCAATGTGTTACAGACGTCTCTAGCATCCTAGGGGTTAAAGGAGAATGAATGTAATTGCGTTTCTGATACAGCATGTTGTAACTTTCACAAATGGATATGTCAGAGTATTCATTCCTTGATAGAACTTAACCATTTGAGTGCCAGACGGTATGTATATGCTGTATCGGGTGAAGTGATTTTCTTAACCTTTTGAATGCTAAAGAATTCTTTGCACACTCCCTCTGGCACTCCCCTCCCCAGGTTAAGACCAAAAGCAGTTTTGCATCTTAATCCTTTGAGTACCAGAAGGGTACATGCTTGCCTCTCTGGCACTTAAAGGGTTAAGGACCAGGAATGTGTACAACAAATTGCAAAGCAATAGCTGCATGTTCTTCTGGTTATTCAAGTGGCATTATTAACTTATTAGGAAAATGTATATACTGTACGGTTCTTCCACTCTGTAAAACAGGCATACAGCTACTTCTGGGAGATGCTCCAGTTAAAAGTTATTATGGATCAAACTTGCATACATACGTGCATGCATATATAATTGTTGAGAGTTTGATTTGAAGAATTATTTGTAGCCAGGCGACACAGTTATTACTATGAAAAGCTACTTTAAGGTCTGTATGTTGAAAAGTAAAGCAGAAGAGTCCTGGGTCAAACCAGCTACTGTAGAGGGGGGATAATTGAAATTCCAATTGATTTAAATGGGGATTTTAACCCCTTGAATTCTTTTGCATTGGAGACCTCTAGCATTCAATGGGTTAAAATCCCCATTTAAATCAATGGGAATTTCTGCAATTTTTTAATTTTTCTCCTATGGTTTAATTGGTTTACCCCAGAGTTCCTCCACTTTTCTTTAGAACATAAGGCCCTAACGGTTGAAGACATAAGTATATGGATGTAGATCAGGGTGTCAGGTTCAGTCCTCAAGATCTACCAACGGTGCAGGATTTACGAATTTCCATTTTGGGACAGGTGGACCAATCAAAATGAATGACCCACTGATTGACTCACCTGAGCGTAATCAGTGAGGTCCTTGAATCCTGGCCTGTTGGTGGCCATTGAAGACTGAACTTGGGTGATGTAGATGGATGGAGCACCAGCTGGCAGCAAAATATCCAGAACTTAAGTTATCATAAAATATGAAGTCGACTTTTGTAATAACGTTTTAAAGGATTATCGCCCCAGAATTGGGAGCATCCTAATTTTACTAAATAGGAAACGCCCTACAATATATACATTTCATAGTGTACTGGCCTTAAAATCTTTCTCTTAAATTATAATTTCCCCCCCATGCTCTTTTGTCTGGTGGGGGGTATATATTGTAGGTATATTTATAAAATATAAATCATGTTAATGTTAATTTAACACTTCATTTGCTAGGGAGTTTACACTATATTACTTTTATATGTTTCACATCCCTCTGGCACTCAGAGAGTTCAAGCTAGGAAAAAAAAACCTTTAACCAAAAAGAATTGAAACTTCAAACACCCAAATCTTACATTTGTTCAGTGTAAAATCATTAACCCTTTGAGCTCCAGAAGGGTGTTTCCAGTATTGTGAAGCCCTCTGGGACTCAGAGAAATAATAAATCATTGTATTAGACGTGTAGTTCATTCTTTGTCTTTCGTGAATACACGCTGAAGCATATGTATGAAGGTTTCAGTGATTCCCACTAACCAATGCAGAATGCATTTTTCATGTGTTGAGATTTAAAGGGAATCTCATTTTGTTGTATTAACCCTTTCTGTGCCAGAAGCAATGCGTTGCATACCCCTCTGGCAGTGAAAGGGTTAAAGGAAGACTAACACCTAAAAATGATATGTGGTTATAATGACCTTAAAGGAGCAGTAAACTTTTTTTTTTATGAATATATATATATTGATTGATTTATTGAGGGCTTTTCCTGTTGAGTAAAATAAGGGTACTCGCAGAGAGATGCATATTTCCAGAGTTATTATAGTTTAAATCTTTTTTTACTTTAGCAATGCCCTCTAGTGGTCAAATTCCAATTAGTTTTTATATTAGATTATAATGTGGAGGAAAGTCAGTGACGTACAGTTCTCCATAGAATGTGAGAGAAACTGCAGAGTCACTTCCTGTCAGTTAGAACAATCAGGAAGTAGACACACAGTAAATTCACTTCCTGATTATTTGAACTATTATAAATGTTGAATAAAGCAACTGGCAGCCGTTAGAGCATCCTTGTTTTACTCAGCAGGAAAAGCTCTATAACATAAATGATTTCCTAAAAAAAAAAAGTTTACTGCTCCTTTAACTACCTTGTGCTGCAGGTAAAAACTCTTTGGTCTCTGGAGCCTAAAATCTAGTTGTATTACCACAGCAATCTTCACTTCTTTGAATAGAAGAATAGTAGCTGCTAATCTCAACACAGTAACAGTACTGTCGTTTTACAAACAATTAAAGCAGAACTATCACTCAAATTAAAGTGCCCACAAAATCAGTATGGATATAGCGATACGCATATCCATACTAGTATTATCCTGAATAAGTCCAGCATTATTGACAAATGCAACTTGTTCCCAGATAAACAGGAAGGCATCAGCACAGATATCTTGCAAAAATAGACATCTGAGTTCCTGCACTGTACATCCCGGTCTCCTCTAGGAGGAGTTGCGTTGTACCTTAAAGGGATAGTAATACTTCGTTTTATCTTTATTTTATTTTGTAGGCATTAAAAAAACATGAAGAATGATATAAGTCTTATCTCTCAAACCTTTATGGTTTAAGAGATATTCACAAGCAAAGTATCCCCCCCCTTTTTAGCCAGATCAGAAGGGAGGTGCCCAGGTAGACTGCAGAGAGGGACAATCTTCAATTAAGATAAGGGAAAAAGCTGAAAAACTTGTCAAGGGGGGCAGGGATTTCATTGTTTTCATACAAAGAAGATTGTCCTCTGCTGTTATCTGTCTGGTCTTACAACCAGATTCACATCTGAGAAGAGATGGCTTACACTAGGTAAAAGGGGCGTGAGGGGGAAACTTTGCTTGTGAATATCTCTTAAACCATAGAGGTTTGAGAGATAAGACTTATATCATTCTTCATGTTTTTTAATGCTTATAAAATAAAGTTAAAACGAAGTATTACTATTCCTTTAATGTACAGGAGGGGACTGACGGCGTAGGCTCACAGATGCCTCTGCAGCAAGAAGCCTGCCTGGGTGTCAGGGAACAAGTTGGATTTATCAAAAATGTTGGACTTATTCAGGATAATACTAGAATGGTTATGATATCATTATATGCATAATGATTTGTTGGGCACTTTAATTTGAATGATATTTCTGCTTTAACCACAATCTGCCTCAGTAGAATAGTGTACACATGCATTAGAAATGCAAGCTTAGGACTACATTTTAGACATCTAGCACAAATAACTATATATTATAGATGTTAACCGTAAATAAGCTAATTTCTTTTTTAGATGATAGTGTCCCTTTAAAGGGATCTGTAAACCCTAAGTCTAAACTAACTAAAAAGGCTATGGGGGAGATTTACTAAGTGGTGATAAAGAGGTGATAAAGTAGAGATGGCTTCTCCAATTCTTATGCTATTCTATGGGGCCAATGCACTAAGATTTTTTCAGCTTTGGAGATCTTAGGGAATAGCCTCCATAGAATAACTTTATCACCACTTTATTACCCCCCCCCCATGGCTATTCTGTTCCAGAAGTTCAGGGGTTAATACACACTGAGTTGCTTACCTGATCCATGCAGATTTCTGTAGGGTCGAGTGTCATCCTGTTCTATTTCCTGCTGGACTGGTGAATGGATAATATGGTGCCTGAGAAGGGACACATTTCCTGACTTCTCAAACTCCATATTACTGCTGTGGGTATTTCAGCTATGCACAATAGCAGCAGTAATATGGGATTTGAGAAGACAGGACAATTGCCAATCAAGTTGAAAGAGGAGGATGCCTTTACCCAACCATACAGGTACTAGATTGAGTAACTATTAACCCCTTAGTTCCTGGAATACAATAGTTGTAGTTCAGGACACACAGCCTTTCTTTTTAGATAGTTTATACTTTAAGTCTTGTGTTCAAAAGAAAGTGGAGAAGTTCTAGAATAATCTAACTGCACCAAAGGAGAAAAATAAATCACGTTGATTTTAAATACAGATTTTAACCGCTGGAATGTTAGAGATGTCTCCAACGCATTGCAAAGAAATGCTTTGGACATCGCTCTAGCATTCAGGAGATTAATATCCCAATTTAAATTAATGGGCATTTGAGGAATTTTTGTTTTTTATGTTGCATTGGTTGGCCCCAGAATTACTCCAATTGAACTAAGCCAAGCTGACCAGATATGCCTTTAGCCCCCACAGTGCATTGTTGTGCAATCTTACTTGCTCCTCTACATTCAGAAGGGTTAAACGCAGGACACTTATATGGAAAACGCACAGTGCAGGATTGCACTGATTTCTGGGCAGTCCTGAGGACTGCAGTTTTCATAAGTGCTCAGCATTTAACCCTTTGTGTGCTAGAGCGGTATCCAACACATTGCTAAGCAATACGTGGGATACCCCTCTGGAACTCAAAGGATTAAAGGAATATTTGGTTACTTTTTAAAACAATGCTTGTAAGGTTTACTGTTCCTTTTACCCTTTGGGTGCCAGAGGGGTACGGAATGCATTGCTTTTGCAGTGCATTCTATACCCCTCTGGAGCTCACAGGGTTAACACTGTGTTCCTTATATGCACGCACCATTCAAGCTTTGGACTAGTAATATTTTTTTGGACTAGTAATATTTTTTTTGTAATTGAGAAGGGCTAGTAATGTCTCTTTTAAATAAAATGTAATATTGTAGATATTACAAAAATAAACTAACTTATCCAAGTCCCGCCTCTCAAACCTTTATAGTTTGAGAGATATATGATGCTAAACTACCCCCCCCCCCTCTTCTTTCACAGTCGTCAGCCTTCCAGCTGACATCATGAAATCCTGGTCCCGGGACCGGCCAGCGGCTCTTTAGCAGAGCAGAAATACCACTATCTAAAAACAAAATCCTTAATTGTAATGGTCTACAAAGTGTTCCTGGTTTGCAAGCACACTATGTAGACCGTTCCAATGGAAGTGTTACTTTTTAGATAGCAGTATTTGGGCTCTGCTGCAGAGCCACTGGCCGGTCCCAGGACCAGGATTTCATGATGTCGGCTAGAGGCTGACGACTGTGAGGGGAGAGAGGGGGGGAAGTTTATCATCATATATCTCTCAAACTATAAAGGTTTGAGAGACGTGACTTGGATCAGTATTTTTGTAATATCTACAATATTACATTTTATTTAAAAGAGACAGTACTAGCCCTTTAAATATCCATTTTGCTACCATACGGAATGCCCGACTACAGTCGGACCCAATAACCTTGGGCTTATGTATCTTGCAAGCCTATCTGGGTGGGAGTGGAAGCACAGAATACAGCGGCAGAAGGGGAATGAGCAATTGGCAGCCGACCGTCAAGTCCTATTATCATCAGAGGAGTGTGAACATTACCAGGGTAAAGAAAGTCAACAACTTCAAAGCTTGTAGCTCATGTTTAAAGCACATGTTAAACAAAGGTGATTTAATAATAATATGATTAGGTGTAAGGGCACAAAAATGTGAAATTCTCACTCAGACGCGATTCTGTTTTTATTTTCTAGGAGTGGGAGTTGGTGGTGTTAGGAAAGTTGAAGTGGAACCTTGCAGCGGTGACACCCCACGATTTCATTGAACATATACTAAGGAAGTTACCCCTGCCTAAAGACAAGTTGCTTTTGATCCGGAAACATGCACAAACATTCATTGCACTTTGTGCCACAGGTATGGCCAAGCTTTCATCTCTGCCGGCTGCCCTTTGTTTTGTTATATTGATTTGTGATGATTACAGAAGGGACTTATTCATCAGGTGAAAGAGGTGTGATTCTGGAGCAAACTAACCTCGCCGCTGCAAAATGGAAATTTTGTAATTTCCCATTGATGTGAAATGGATCTTTTAACCCCTTGAATGCTAGAGGGCTCCAGTGCATTGGAGAACTTTCTAGCATTCAAGGGTTTAACATTTGTTTGCCTGTGGCATAGCTAACGCATTTCAAAGCACTCAGAGTTAAAGCTGAACTACCACCGTCCATCGTTATATTTCACTGTGTATTTAATTTTATAAAAAAAATCCGGTGTTAATGCATAAAATGTAAAAGAAATATGTACCTGATGACGTGCTGCCGAGTTGAAGACGCACTTCGCATGACTGCTGTGGAGCCGAAGGGCTCACTTGTAACTCCCCCCGTCCTGACAATACCTCCTGCGTCATCATCTTCAGAGCCACATGACCTGGCACGCTCCTAGCCTCAAGCACGGTCAGGTCATCTTAGCACACTGCGTGCACGCCAAAAAAAATAGAAGACTATGGAGAGTTGACGCATGCGCGGTAAGGCAAAATCGCCCAAAAAAAAAATCGGTCAGATTTTATTATATTGATATACTTATGGGATGTTTTACCTACATTTCCATGTACACTTGGATGATATCTAAGACACTAGTTGAAGTCCGTCCATGATAGTTCCAATTTAAAAAGGCCCATATAAAATTATTATAATTTTTATATATAGCGCCAACTTATTCCGCAGCTCTGTGCAGTAGGGAATAGACAGACATACAGAGACATTAAACAGTATAAATGAAGCATAGAAAAAATAAGGATCAGAGGGACTTCAGTCTAGAGCAGTGGTTCTCAATCTTTTTTGTTCGGAGCACCCCTAACACATAATCTACAACATTCGGGGCACCCATAACATATTTAATGTACTTTACAAGGGCATAAGAAGGGTACAATACATAAATATACAGTTATTATTAGGTTTTATAACCATAATAACAAAACTAAATCTATTGTGCATAACAATTTCTATAAATCTTTATTTAAACGTCCATTTTTATCAGTCTTCATAGAAAACACGGGGCACCCTAAGTTGATGTCCATGGCACAGCAAAGTGCCACGGCACCCTGGTTGAGAATCACTGGTCTAGAGGAAGGTAGGTGGGACACAGAATGAGTAAGTGCCCCCTGCCACAAGAACTGCCAGTGAATGGGTGGGGGGAAGAAGTGCTTTTGAGTGCAGTGATCCAGTCAAGTAGCAGGTATTTTTGGCAGAACAAGACTCTGAATGAGGTTGTGATGGGGTTTTAGGTTGAAGAGTGATTTTAGAAGGGAACATGAGTGAGTAGAAGTTGGACCGGCTGTGGATCCGGCCTTGCTCATAACGTTTATGTGGAGGTAGTTGACAGGCTTCCCTGAAGAGATGAGTTTTCAGGGAGGGTCTGAAGGCTGGGGGAGAGTCTGATGGGACTGGAGGGGGAATTCCAGAGCTCAGGAGCAGCACAGGAGGAATGGGAGGATGTAATAAGGGCTGCAGGTAGAAGCTCCTGTGCAGAGCGGAGATGGCAAGTGGGAGCGTTTTTGGAAAAGAGATGAAACGTGGGGGGTGCACTTTTAGTAAGGGCTCTGTAAGTTAGCTAATCGGAGCCAATGTAGGGATTGGCAAAGAGGAACGTTATTAAAGCAGTGATGTGTGAAGTAGATTAGTCTGGCGGCAGAGTTCATTATGGACTGTAATGGTGTTAGTCGGGGAGAAGAAAATCAATGGGAATATTCACTAACCGCCCTCCATGTGGTGCAGTTGATTTGCTGCAGAATTGTACTTTTACTGGTATTCATCTACACCAGCTGCAGAGGTACAGTTCTGGAAAAAAACAACTACGTTGTAGGTAGAATTGAGATTTCCTTAAAGGGATAGTAATACTTTATTATTACTATCCCTCATATTGTAAGTATTTGCAAAATAAGTTAATAGCCCCCAGGTTCATCTCTCAAACCTTTGCCTTCGGTTATCTCTCAAACCATAAAGGTTTGAGAGATGAACCTGGGGGCTATTAACTTATTTTGCAAATATCTACAATATGAGGGATAGTAATAATAAAGTATTACTATCCCTTTAAGTTCCTATTGATTTAGATGGGGGGTTTAATGCCTTGAATGCAATGTGTTAAAGACCTCTCTAGTATTCAAGAGATTAAAAGTCCCATTTAACTCAGTGGAAATCTCCAGAATTTCCATTTCACCCTTATGGAGCAGATGGTTGCCCCAGCATAATATCTCTCTTGCTTGATGAATATGGCTCAAAGGACCTTTAACCCCTTGAAGACCAGAGGAGTGTGCTACACATGGCCCCTCTGTTCCTCAAGGGCTTAATCATGAAGACTGAGATGCAGTTCTTGAGCAAACCAACTGCACCATGGAGGGTATCCTTTTGCAATGGAGCAGCCTAAATGGCGAGCATCAGAATGGCGCTTTCACAATATTGTCGGCATCAAAATGGTGCTTCTAAAATGTTGTTGTTAAAAATGTTGTTAAAGGGGAACTGTCACCCCTATACAAGTGTGTCTAATAATTAACTTAATATAGCGATTAGCTTGAACAGTTTTAATTTCTTATAAAATTTGCATTATGGCTAAACTTAAAAAGATTTACAAATGATCCGGGTCCTTTGTTCTGGACCGACTGCGGTTGCAACTCTGCAACGCAGTCTGTCATCCTTCCTCTGCTCCCCTCCCACGTAACGTCTGGATCCAGCCTCCAATGACGTAGGATTTCTGCATATAAGCTGGAGTGCACTCTAGCCAATGAGAAACTTGTATACGGGTGATAGTTCCATTTTAATAGGTGTTCAGTATCTGTTTAGATTAGGATACTTGGGTTAGCTTAGGTTAGGGAACTTTGGTTGGCTTAGGTTAGGGTGGTTTGGGGGTTCAGGAGTTAGGATTATTAGGGTAATTGGATAGTTAGGGTAATTTGAGGGTATAGTTGTTAGTGTTTTGTGGATGGTTTTGGGTAAGTTACATGTCGACATTTTGACTCCCGTGGGATACTAAAATCTCTATTTTGATGCTCGTTCTTACACCCTCGACATTCCTCTAATAAAGCACATTGGGAGGGTGGCAAGGTAATGAAAATCCCCATTGTGTTAAATGGGGCTGTTAAGCCCTTGAATACTTTGAGTAACCAGTGCATTGCCTAGCAATGCGTTAAAGACCTTCCCAACATTCAATGCATTGAGCACCTCCCAGTCACTCAAAGGGTTGAATGAATGGGAAGTTGCTTTGATGCAGTTGGTTTGTTCCAGAATCACAGCTTTTTAGCTTGATGAATAAGGCCTAACAAGCCAGTGCACAGCAGAGAGTAGCTGGTAAATTATCTGAAAGAAAGGTATACAAGGGAGGTACAAAGAGGTGTGTCAGTGAAAGCATGCATTTTTGTTCTACCACACCTATTATAATCCACATTGAGCTCTTAGCTGTGTCATTCTTTATAACTTTAAAGGAACACTAACACCTGCAAATGAGCTGGGGTTATATACACCTAAAGGAGCCATTTTATTATTCCATAGTGTAAAAGCCCGTGTACACGGGCCAAGGTCCGGGTGATGTTAACCCTTTGAGTGCCAGAGGGGTACGCAACGCTTTGCAATGCATTGCATACCCCTCAAGCTCTCAAAGGATTAAGAGGCCGGTCCTGCTCTGTGTCCTTGTGCCGACTCAGTCATGCACTGTAGAGACTAGCCGAAAGCACAGAATGCTCCCAGCACAGAACTCCCAACATTCTGTGCTCCCAACATTCTTTCTGTGCTCCCAGCATTCTGTGTGTTTGGGCAGTTTTTCCTTTGCCTGACGGCTTCTGACAAACATCGTAGTGAATTATTATATAGGGTGAGCATATGCATGTTGTTGGGCTTCTCCTGTAAAACTAAGGTGCTGTCC
This sequence comes from Rhinophrynus dorsalis, assembly GCA_037306005.1. Taxonomy (NCBI): domain Eukaryota; kingdom Metazoa; phylum Chordata; class Amphibia; order Anura; family Rhinophrynidae; genus Rhinophrynus; species Rhinophrynus dorsalis. Next base: position 80,512,097 of record CM074721.1, read on the forward strand.
TTCAAAATTATTGCGGCTGAGATTATTTTTTCCTCATAAACTGAAATTTTCTATTAAGGTGTATTTCCTTTCACGTAACCCTTTGCTTTGGATACCCTTCTAGCACGCAAAGGGTTAATATGAAGTCAGCAGCCTTTCCAACACAGTAGTGGTGGATACTAATAATAAAGATCTTGACTTTGGTGTGTAATTCCAAACAAACCTAATTAATTGGTGTCTGAACCAAGTAGTTTACACATGCATTAAAAAGCATAATTCTCAGCTGTTGGTGTTCCTTTGAGTGCCATTGGGATGTAGAATACCAAGCTTTACATTTTTGTTGATATTTGAAGCATGTCCACTCATTGAAAAGCAAACTGCAATTAGTGGCTTCTGTAATTGCATAGATCAGGAGTATCCAACCCTGGTGTTCAAGCGCTACGGACAGTGCATGTTTTCAGGCTATCCCAGCTGGAGCACAGGTGGATTATTAGTAGCGCAGTCACTTTGATTGTCCTGTCTGTGTTCATTCAGGGATATCCCGAAAACATGCACTGTTGGGTTCTTGAGGACTAGGGATGGCAACATCTGGCTTAGATTGTGGGTTAATGTACAGATGCAGTTAACCCCTTAACGACTGAAGTGCCAGGACAGTCACATCTGTCCAGACCTTAAGGGATCGGTGATGGTCCTGGCACTTCATGGAATTCTGGGAACACAGTGCAAATGCATGTCACTCTGCAATTGCGGAATGAATTGCACTAAAAACAGAAAGATAAAAAAAAGTGCCATGGTCCTTTAGGGCCTCCCATCCCTTGATCAGGAGGTGTTCAAGGGGAACTATCACCCCAAATAAAGTCTCCCCCCAACAATTAGCCATCTAACAATAGTACGATTAGCCAGAATAATTAACGAGTTACTCACAAGTCCCTTTGTGCCAAGACTGACAGCCAGGCAACAGTGAAGACATCTTTGCTTGCAGACATCTGCAAGCCTGTGCAGTCAGTCCTGGCCTCCTCTAGGAGGCGTTGCATGGTACCTTTTAGGTACCAGAAGGGACAGGAGCTCAGATGCCTCTAAAGGGCTGTTGCCTGACTGTCAGTCTGAGAAGAAGTAGGATCTCTCCGTAACGCAGTAATTATGCTGGCTAATAGTACTATTGTTAAAGCGGAACTATCAACCTCATAACATTGTTCCCAAATTCATTACTAATATAGCTATAGGTAAAGCCATACTTACATTATGCTCAATAAGTCCGCTGTATTCAAGAAAATAAACTTATTTTGCTGCCACCAGCGGACAACAGCACAGACAGCTTAGAAGTAATGTACTACTGAGTATGCTCTGTGTGTCCGGTGCACTGCCCGGATTGGTGGTGACTTACTTCTGTTACCTTAACCCTTTGAGTGCCAAAGGGGTACGGAATGCATTGCTTTGCAATGCATTCCGTACCCCTCTGGCACTCAAAGGGTTAAGGTAATCGCAGTTGCTGATGGCGTAGGCGTACAGATCTGCTCTGTGCAGTGGACACCTGCAGAAAAAGTTTATTTTCTTGAATACCGCGGACTTATTGAACATAATATAAGTATGGCTTTACCTGTCTCTGTATCCGTAATGGATTCGGGCCCAATGTTATGAGGGTGAAAGTTCTTCTTTACGCTTATTGCCAGATGGTTAATTGTTGGGTGGAGACTTTATTTGGGGTGATAGTTCACCCTTAATGTTATTGTGGGTTTTTATTTATTACCCCGCCCCCAATTCTTTCCAAAATTGCACAAAAGACCTCTGTAATTAATTAGGTACCCTGTTTTTACACCACTTGGCTCTGTCTTTGCGTCTCACCTAGGACCTAAGCAACGCAGAAAAGTTGTAGCAATTCTGGGGCAACTCAGCTGCACGTAGAAATGAAACATTTCTCATAATGTAATTGATTAAAGTGAGGCTTTTAACCCATTGAATTTCAGAGGTCTCCAATGCATTGTAAAGCAATGGGTTACAGTACTTGTCTCCAGCATTATCCTCTGGGACCTCTAACGGGCCAGATCTTTGGTGAATTAAAGTGATAGTAATATTTCACAAAAAAGTAGCTACAATTAACCTTCATAGTATTTGGACTATGGAGAGTGTTGTTTCAATACTGTCAGAGTTGTACTTCAAGAGTAATTGAATGATGAAGTTTCCCCCTCCCACCTCTTTTACTTAGTGTAAGTCTCCTCCCCTCAGAACTGGAATCTGGTCCTGGGACCAGACAGATCACAAGGGACAATCTGTGAGGATAAAGAAAACCCTGCCCCCTTGACAGGTTTTCAGATTTTTTCTTATGCTCACTGAAGATCGTTCCTTTCTCCGATACATCTGGACAGTCTTGCTGCTCTGAGGTGAGCAGTGTTACATCACTAAAAGGGGCGGGAGGGGGAAACTTTATCATGCAATTACTCTTTAACTGCAGCTCGGATAGTATTGAAATAATGCTCTCCACGGCCCAAATACTATGAAGATTAATCCGAGCTGCTTTTTTTTTTTTGTGAAGCATTGCTATCCGTTTAATAAAATAACTGAGTGTCCGATTAACACACTCAATCAGGAAAACCCTAAAGGCCTGTGCTGCAAGGGACTTCTCTTACATTTAGGGAGTTTGCAATTAATTTTTTAACCCCTTAGGGACCGGCCACGTGGCCGGCAGTTAAGGACCACAGGGCATTTATTAATTAATTTATTTTTTCAGGACAACCGTGACGGTCCTACCACGTCATGGGTCCTTAAGGACTTAATCGCTGGAAATGTTGGCAGTTTTCCTTTATTATGCTGAGTTAACTTGCCCCAGAATTGCCACTCTGACTTTGTGCATATGATAGACTGACTAGACCTCACCATAACCCTTTGAGTTGCATACCTCCCTGGCACTCAGAGGGTTAACCTGAGAAGCACATGGAAATTGCATACTGCAGGGCTGCCTTGATTTCACTACAGCCCTGAATTATGCTTATTTCCTCAATTAAAGCTGAGGTCTGGCCAGCTCAGTATGAGTCCTGGTAATCTGATTGAGGACAGTAAAGCTGGAATTCATGTAATTCATTATATGTGTCTAAGAGAAAAGGGTGTACAGAGTCTTGAACATTGTAAGTTTTGAACTTTACTCAGTTAGAAGGTCACCAAGATATTCATTTCTGCCACCCAGTTTTCACAAGCACACAGAGGAAATGTCTGTGGCCTTTGCGTGCCTGTAAACAGTGAGGAAAAGAATGACAATAAATATGTACTTTGTGATTTTTGTAAAATGTGGTATCGATATCTGATTTACAGGTGTGTGGCCACTGCAGTCTGTATTGGTTAATGTGCAACAGAAACAGGCAACCTTTGGCTCTTCAGCTGTTGGGATCTAAACTCCCATCATCCCCCACAACTGCTGGACAGCAAACGTTTGCTCGCTTCGCAAATCTGAGTAAACTGATAGCAATTAAGAATCATCTGGAGCCATCATTCTGTCCATTTACGGCTATCCCAGGCATATCTGAATTCCCTAACTGCTTTAGTCCCTGTCACCTATTGCCCTTTATGTAAAGTACAACTTATACAGATTACGTCTGATTTTTACACCCTCTAACTTTAGATCGTGATGTGTTGTTCTAGTATTCCTGTTCATAGCAACATCGGCATACCTGGGAACTCTCCGGATCTGCCCCAGAGACTCAGTTTTTTTAAAGTTAATTACCAGGTCTCAGGGGACATAGGCTGTTTCTCCGACAGTGGTGAGTTTCTACTGAAACTCTGCCCACTTCTCCTCCTCACCATGTCCTTCCCACTTCTCCTCCTTCCCACCCTGTCCCTCCCACTTCCTACCCATGTATCCTCCTTACCACCTTGTTCTGGCCACTTCCCTCCCACTTTATGACACAAGACCAGTAAGCCACACCCCCTTTATGACACAAATCACAAAATTTACATCCCCCTGATCAGCAGCACATGAGCCCTCTCTGAGGACTAGAGGAGAGGAAGTTTCCTGGTATGAATATAGGATTTGGATATCTGTCCATAAGCAGAGTGGCAAGTTTAGCAGTCCTATTTAGGCATAGGTCATGTGTCCTCCTTTTGTTCACACCCCTATGTTCCTCAAAGTGGGTAACTTTCTCTTGTAGTTGATGGTATTTCTTAGGTTAGGATTCTTCTGGGAATAGGAACGAATGTGGAAATGTATGGGTTGAGTTCAGAATAGTTTACACACAGGGCCTCACACAGAAGCAAAAGCTTAGTAGTTCCACAGTAATTGCACCATGGTGGGAGACTGTCATGATTTTTAAATGTGGCTTTGAAACTCTTGAATGGGAGAGACCTGTCTAGAATTCAGTGGGTTAAATGCCACATTTAAAATATGTGAGTGTTTCTATTCTTCCACACACCCTCTCCAAGTGCAGTTGGTTTGCTCATATTTTTCTACCCGAGACTCCCAGTGCCACAGTTTTCTGTTTATATAAAGGCATGCAATTATGTTATTAAAATATTTGAAACTGCGTGTACTGTTTTTAGGTAGGCTGGGGGGGTGGAGAGAGAGAGAGACGCAATTTACTTTTAACCCTTTGCACTCAAAGGGTTAAATGCTGTACTTCCTGTTTGTGTGTCTGCTTTACTATGGAATACATAGCAGGAAGTGAGGAGTGTAACAAAAAATTGTTTCCCCCAGCAAACCGCACATGAAAAAAAAACAACTATCTGCTGTTCTTTTAAGGTATACAACAATGTACAGTACGCATTCTTTTGTATGATTTGCAAGTTGTATTTTAGCATTAGTGTTCCTTTAAAATGTCTCTAAGGATCTAATAAGTTCACAATCCACTATGTTCCTCTGCGTTGAATTGTAAACTGCTGTATGATACATTGTCACTACTTAGTAAATGCAACCCTTCACTGGTATTTAATATCATGAAATAAAGCTGGACTTTGGTATTCACTGTATCCTTGGCCTCAGTACAAAACAAGCCAAATATGTGCGTGGGTGGGTTAAGTGTCGCCACAATAGGGGATCGTTAGCCAGTGAACCAGCAGCACTCGGTAGCAGGAGACAGTGTAAGCAATTCTTGTACTGCCTTTCAGTTCTTTGATAGAACCCATGAATACATCTCCTTGATTTGGTTCTGATATCGTTATATAAAAAAAAGAGCGCATTGGCCATTTATGTCAGGCCATTTACTGTCAACAAGCTGTATTTTTTCCAGTTATGGTTTTAGTGGTTTTATAAAACAAATATGGACTGGGAGATTTGTCTTCTACTGGGAAATCTGCCCACTGCAAAGGACTAATGCCTTCCAGGAGAATATTTTGCTGACAAGGCCCTCTATTAAGGTAACATTATGAGCAGTCATAGGATTAACCGGCTGAGCGCCCCCTTGACGTTCAGACACGTCACTACGGCCGCATGCCCAGTGAATATGACCACTGTTTTGTAGGGTAGATCTGTTGGGAGTGTTAACTCTTAAGACTACCAGAGTGGTGTGCACTCTCAGGCACTCAAAGGGTTAACCCAATTGGGCATGCACACCAACAGTACAAAAGAGAGTACTGAAGACTTTTAAGCTACAGTATCTCGATTACTTCATACACACACATAAATCCCATTCCTTCGACACTTTTACTACCCTTTTTATCTGGTTCCCCAGAAGTAATATTTCATTATTACTTAATGTCATAACCATGTTTCATTATGGCCTGACTCCAGGACCCCAAATCCCTCCCGCTAATGTTATCTTAAGAAGCTTTCAGTGGCAGTAGTTTGGATCCGTGGAGTCTGCTAACAGAATCATGTTCACCTCCTTGGTCATGATCATCTATTACTAAAGTTAACTTGTGGGGAACCAGTTAACACAGAATTGATGACTGGCAGTTATTAGGATTTTCTATCGATGTTAAAGAAAGACGTCTTGCACCTAAATAGGCATAGCTGTCATGTCTGGCATGGAATGTTAGGAAGCCTTTAACACCAAGTTGCAATATTAGAAACTAGTTTAAAAACCCGTGTACATGGGCCAAGGTCTGTGAGATGTTAATAAAGGGTTAAAAGGCCGGTCCTGCGCTGTGTCTGCCTTCACTCACGCAATGTGCTATAGAGACTGTCCGAACACACAGAATGCTCCCAGCACAGAACTCCCAGCATTCTGCACTGAATGCTCCCAGCACAGAACTCCCAGCATTCTGCACTGAATGCTCCCAGCATTCCGCACAGTATGCTCCCAGCATTCCGCACAGAATGCTCCCTTCACAAAACTCCCAGCATTCTGAATGTTCAAGCAGTCTCTACTGCACATGACAGCTTCTGACAAACATCGTAGCGAATTATTATATAGGATACTTTTCATCAAAAAACTTCGAGATAGTTCTCCCTGGGCGGTTCTACTGATACTGAAACAGACCTGATGATTAGTGACGTGCTGGCTGACCCGCAGGTTGGTAGGTCTAAAAACACAGTTATAAGTGTTTGTGCGTTTTCCTTGCTTATTGGCTATGGAATGGCATTTTACTCATATAACAGCTCCATAGTGATTCACCCCTCTCTGTTTCAGACCAGATACAGATCAAAAAGTAATAAAAGGTGTACAAGTCGAAATGTGATTGACTCCACATGTCAACAGCTAATCTATCAAACTACATTGTGGAGTTAAATTGGTAGATTGGGAGTCAAAACACTGTCCACTTTGGCTTCTTCTGTTGAATTGACTGTGTAATTGAAAATGAAACATGGTCTCAAAGTCACGTGGACATTTACCATAGACTGCAATGGAACGAGTCGATTCCAGACCATTAAAAGAATAAAAGGCGGCACTGCCACAAGTAAAGTCCGAGACCTCATTCTCTGGCTTCATGTGGTTAGCTCTGCCTCCTTTTCAGCCTCAGCAGTTAATTTTCTGACCTGATAATGGCTGATATGGACCCCATTAGTTTGGCTCTGGGAACAGAGAACCTAATAAAATGGGTGATTTCTACTATATGAGAACTCTGTTCCCATATTTTTGAGGATGCATCCATGTGTTTTAAAAGGACCTTTTATTAACCCTTTACTGCCCATTAACCCTTTGAGAGCCAGTGGGGTATCCAATGTAATGGGAACCCAGTGTATAAACACTAGCTTGACAGTTTTTCATTTTTGACTGGCAATTATGTAGCAATAAAAATTTGGATTTAGCAAAAACCAGCTTCACTAATTATCGATGAAGTAAGTGAAACAAACGGAGAATCCTGGTTGACATAATATTTAAAGGACAATTATCATGTTTTATTAAATTTGCTCCTATGGCAGCAGACTAACTGAATAGCTCAGGGCTGGTCTGTTCAGCCCCAAAACAGCTTCTGTCAGCCTCTCGGGGTGGGAGGGTCAGGAAACTGTTCTCTTGGCCAGCAAAGGGCTGGAACATGACCTGGTTATTTGTGCATTGCAGACCCAGTCCCTTTTATAGTTATCCTCCTGCTTGCCAGCCCTTCTCTAATGCCTATGGGGGGTCTACAGACCTCAGTTCAGCTCCCCACTGTCCTGCTTAGGACACATCAGCCTCTGCATCATTGGCATTCCTGCCAATAGAGCATTATCTTTATGATTCTTGCAGTTTTAAGTATCTCGATAGGAAAGAGGACTAGGTATATTATCACACAACCCTTGAGTACCTAAGGGAAGTGGCACATGCTAAATGTATCTCTGGTTCTGAGTGTGACCTCCCACCCTTTTGATAAAGTAGGTCTTATGATCCCATCAGTTGCCAGAGAAGTTCTCAGTGCATTGCTCCACATAGCACTGAAGACCCCTATAAAATCCAAGAGGTTAACCTGGGTACACTGGCTTTTAATTAGTTTGACCACTAGATTAACCATTTTAAGAGGCAGCAAACTTTTTTTTTTTTTTTTTTTAAATTCATAGGGCTTTTCTTACAGAATAAAGTGGGGCTTCAACTGCTGGGAGATGTATTATTCAAAAGTTATTAAATCTCATTTTATAGGGAAACGCTTTGTAACAGTTGTGATATAAAGGGATTTTTGTATGCACTCTTTTGAACAACTTGAGTCCTAGACTACAGCTCTCCACAATAAGTGATAGGGACAGTACCACCTGGTGACTACAACTGGAAATTCATTTTACGTTAAAAAAAAAAAATAAAAAAATTTGTTATACATTTTGAATGAAAAAACTCCCAGCCTGAGTACTGTATTTTTTTTTTCTTGTTAGAAAATCCTTATGTGTGTTCGACACCCTTCAGGCACATAAAGGTTTAACTTTTGTTTACGCTTGGAAACTTGCACAATATGTGTGTGAATGTTACAAGTTCCATCATGGCATGGAAAGTGTTGCATACATACCTGTGAATGTTTCAACATGCTCTTACTGTGTGAACGTGTTGTACTTTAACACAAGTATAATTTATTAATTTAAAGTGAAGCCAAAAGAAGGACTCACCTAGGTAGGTGCCCTTCATACAGAAGTCCTGTAAGTATATTTATTTTCTTTTTCTGCAGTTGAATATGATTACAGATATCCTTTTGACATCTTTGTTTTAGTTTGAGTGAGAAACCATGTAGAAAAGCACCCCCACAATAATAAAATGTATACAAGATCAGGTTGTGTAATGGTATTGCCCAGCTAGGACAGTATTCCAGTGCAAAAGAGAGATATGCCATAGTTCTGTATGAAGGAAACTAACTACACAAATCCCGTCTAATTTCAGTAGACATAGTTAAAGGGATAGTAATGTTTCATAATAAAAGCAGCTCTAATTAATCATCATAGTATTTGGACTTTGGAGAGTGTTATTTCAATTCTGTCAGAGTTGTAGTTCAAGAGCAATTCAAAGACAAAGTGTCCCCCTCCCGCCCCTTTTACTGATGTAACACTGTTCAGCCAGATCAGAAGGGAGGTAGACGGCAGAGAGGGACAATCTTCAAATAAGATAAGGGGAAAAACCTGAAAAACTTGTCAAGGGGGGAAGGGCTTTCATTGTTCTCACAAGAAGAATATTGTCCCCTGTTGTTATCTGTCTGGTCTATGGACTACATTCCACATCTGAGAAGAGATGGCTTACACTAGGTAAAAAAGGGGAGGGGAAACTTTGCTTGTGAATATCTCTCAAACCATAAAGGTTTGAGAGATAAGGCTTATATCGTTCGTCATGATTTTTTAATGCCTACAAAATAAAATAAAGATAAAACGAAGTATTACTATCCCTTTGACCCTTTGAGTGCCAGAGTGGTATGCAACGGATTGCAAAGCAATGCGTTGCGTACCATTTTGAAACTCAAAGGGTTAAAGTAGTTGTTAGTATGCAGCTCTGAATCTTTTGACCCTACTCCAACATTAGAGATACAAGTACTTTTTTGATCCACCAGATACCTCAGAGACTTTGGCAGTGATGGAGTCTTCCAACCCCTCACCCAAAATTACTGTGCATGTGCAAATCATGCAGTTTTGCTTTTGTCCATGTCCATCACTTCTACTTGGTTGGATCAAAGAGGAAGTTTATCCCTGCTCACATTATGTAGTCATTGGTTGACAATAAGAAGAAACCTGAGCCATCATCACCCACAATACTCGCCAAGGGATCCGTTCTGCAATATAGTATGTATTTGGTTTAATAACATTAGTAATTTCGATAGATTCAGGGCAAACATTCCCCTGAGCATGTCTATTTTTAATGTCCGTGTTAAGTTTTCCTTATAAAAGGGGCAGAAAATGGTCATGGGAATGGGCTTTCTAACTTATAGTTACTTGATACCTTTGGGAATCGGGATGCCAGCGTTTTAAAACTGCCATTCTCTCTACTTTCATCCTGCAGATCTCAATGATCTGTGGGGCTGTGTGATTTCAGATCTTAACTGGTTGCTTCTGGGAGAAGAAACAATTATATCCTCTTTCTATTGAAGTCCCTGATGGGGAAATCACAGACAGCTGGCTTAATTGGAGAGGACCAAAATCTCCTACAAGCTCCAAGTAAATCATTGCAGACTCTCAGTCCATCAGTTCACAGAGATCTGCCGGTCCAATGGAGAGAGAATGAGCGAGATTTCAGCAATGGGAATTCAGACCTGTATGGTGAATAACATTAACAGACTGGATGCTAGAGGTGTCTCCATCGCATTTCAAAGCAATGCATTATTTACTCCTCTAGTATGCAGGGGTAACAGGTTATTAGATTTACTAATGCTTAGTTGGTTCTTACTATACCTAGCAGGCAGTTGGAAATGTCAATACTAAAGAAAAATCCTTACAACAGTCAGAAGTTTATTATGAATGGAGGGGAATTGGAATCTCTTGCATGCAGCCGGTGTGTAGTTAATATTAAACTTTTTTATGGCACTCAGTTTTGCCTGGGTCTTTGTACTTTCTTGTTACTTGTTTCATAATGGAGCTAGCTTTTATCCCAGAATTACAAAGACCGATTGCATTTACCTTTTACACGTGTGCGTGTGAAACTTCAGTGAGATTTCCCATCCATTCCACATAATGGAAAACCGGTTTCGATAGTACAGTTTACATAGTCTGTGCAACTCGCCTTTAATGTTGTTTTCTCAAGACTTCTGATGAGTCTCATTTAAATGTCATTATGCTAGAAATCACAGAAATATGTTCTTAAACCTACATGCCTTGCTCGTGTAGGCAAGTGTGAACAGCTATGTCTCTAGCCAGGCAACTGTGAGGTAGTTTTGGAAGACGGTATAAACAATAAACTAATATCTGGTAATCATGAGCTGTTTAAAAAGAAGTGGAATTTCGTGGTTATAAGTCTCAGAAGATTGTTTGAAATGCATTGATAGATGTGATATAGCCACTAATTACTAATCGTTTTGAGGAGATCTGACATTCTGGGTTAATCACATTTTCAAAGCTAAACAGAAGTGGGGGGGGGGGTTAACAGCTGACCCTCCAATCACTGTTAGGCTACAATTTGTTGTCCAGCTGAGAATGATAGGAGTTGTTCATCAGCAGCTGCCAAATGCCCGACCCGGAACAGGTTATATTATATTTTTTCTAGGTTAAAAGAATGTTGCTGCTAAAATGAAAAGGATAAAAAATATATTACATTTCCCAGTGGAAACATAACTGTAGTGGTAAAGGCCAGTTTGGCTTCCGAAAATATGGTAATGGAACGTCTGTCCCCATACTGGTCCTCCCATTGGTCCTTCTACAATTGCTAGCTGTGGCTAGGACACAGTTGCTCGATCTCTAAAGTACCTGAAACAGGTGATTGGAGAACAGGTATAAGACATTGTCAAGGGCAGAAAATGTAAAGTATGAATTGGAGATTAGGCACTATTTTATCCACATCATCTTCAGCTCCTGTCAGAAAGAATAAAAAGGGATAGTAATACTTCATACTGAAAAAAATATTTTAAAGCTGTCCTGCCGAGTCAAACAATGATATTCCTACTGCTAGTTGTGATTTTATATGTGTCAGTTTGCATTTTATTTTGCACGTAGTATCTCCATGGTCTGAGACTTGATTGCGGTGCTTTTGCTACATTAGAAATGGACAGCTATGGTTAGTTTACTATAAACCTTTTTCAGGATTCTATAGCAACAGCACCACTGCAAAACTTCAGGTCATGGCGATACTGCATTCAAGAAATGCAGGTTTGAGCTGCAATCACTTTCGAATAAGGCCTCTGAGCAGTAGGAACACAATGTTGTTGAAAAATAAACAAACTATATATCTTTATAAAGCTGTTATGTTATTATGCTATGTAATAGTTTCAAAATGGTGCATTCATTGTAGCTTTCAAGGAGGAACTGGGGAAAATCTTGGGTATAGTTATTGTGGCTCCTGTGGGGTCTTTTTTTTTTTTTTTTTTTTTACTATAGGTTATTTAATGTGTATCATTCAGTGTTGAAAGAAATATTGTACAGAATAAATATTAAAATGTACGTCTGTGTTGTATGTTTATTTACAAAGTTATTGGTAGAGGTATGAGGTAGAGGTAACCACTGTACACAGGGTTATAATATGTTTTTTAATCCATAATGAGTGAATTTGGGTTGTTATCTTTATTACCTGTTGGCTTTACCATGTTGGTGGGTGCAGTGGGATTTGGAACATTTATAAAATGCAATGGATAGCATAAAAAGAAAAACAGATTATCAGTGCAGATTAGAAATGTGTCGTCCATCTAGTCTTAGTCAAAAATAGCTAATTATAAACAAGCCACAACAGCTTCTGGTACATTGACAGCAGTTATGGGTGTAATACATACAAAGAAGCTTAGTAACATTACCTAAATTCTTTAGAAAACTGTGAAATGACTTATCTGCACCATTTCCTGCTAGTTGGTGAGGTTTAGCTGACTAGTTCGTTATAATGATTATATTGTCTGGTTTAATACATTATCTTCTTTTGATGGAGGGGCTGGCTTAAAGAAACAGACTACATAAATGTATGCTTAATATTGTGGCTTATGCAGCTAAATATATTGGGAAATAGAACTAAGGCAAGTTATCTGTCTAGGTTAATGCTCAAGCTATCTGATCTTTTATAAGCATAATCTGTCTTTTTTTAGATGACTCTTAAGCTGAGTTTCCTCTGATAGGAAAGGTGTGGCCTGGTGCTAACCATACTTGCAACTTATTTTATTCTATTAGTCAACCTGCTGAGCTAAACCCAGAGACATAATTAGTCATGGGTTTTTTCCTGGAGTACTGTGAAATGTTGAACTGCTAACCGAAAATGATGTGATATGTGTTCTAGATTTGCAAATTTATCATCTAAGTAGTTCCAGATGTAATAACACATGAGCAAAAATATCATATATGTAATAGGGAAGATATCGCCATCATATGCCTTACTGGGTAAAGAAGAATCGGTTGCAGTTTGACTTACTGTTTATAGCCTGCCTTAGTATACTGAGGAAAGACACCCTGGGAGAGATTTACTAAGCGGTGATAAAGTGCAGATGACTCCTCCAGTTTATCACTTCTCCAGTTCATATGTTATTCTATAGTGCATATGCACTTAGATCTACAGAGCTGAAGAAATCTTGGTGCATAGACTCTACAAAATAATATGGGAATTGGAGAAGTGATAAACTGAAAAAGTCTTCTCCACTTTATCACATCTTTATCACTGCCTAGTGAATACCCTCCTTTCAGAGGCCAAAATGTTGATCAAATGAACTAGGGTTGCACCAATACTGGCATTTGCACCAGTACTCGCGCAAATGCGGCCGATGCCAGCACCAATATCCTGTGTCAGGGTCGGTGCTGCAGAGAAGGAGCCCGGGGAGCTACTCACAATGCTCCCCGGGCGCCTCTCTCCCTCCTGCAGTGTTGGAGCGTTGCCCCGGGTTACCATGGCAACTCTTCAACGCTGACCTCTGCCAGGGCTCGCGAGAGAACAGCGAGCACCCGGCAGAGGAGGAAATTACAGCAGGTAGCTGGAGGGTGTAAGGCAGGCAGAAGCTGCAGCTTGGCACACACTGGACAAGCTGTAAACTTCTTGGCAGCTTTCCAGGGAGACCCTGGCACAATGTCACTGTTCTTCAGCCCCATTGCCATGCTCCAGCCCCATTGAGAGCCCCCCCCATCTCCCACTCAGCCCCCCTACTTCTCTCCCTCAGTTCTCCCCAGCCCCCCCACTTCTCCAATTCATTTCACCCCAGCCCCCCCACTTCTCCAATTCAGTTCTCCCCAGCCCCCCCCCCTTCTCCAATTCAGTTCCCCTCAGACCCCCCCATCTCCCACTCCGTTCCACTGCACCCTCTCACCACCCCTTGGAAAACTGTCAGATGGCATTGCAAAAAAAGTATCAGTAATTGGCATCGGTGAGTACTTGGGGAAAGTATCGGTACTCGTACTCAGTATTTAAAAAATGGTATTGGTGTGTCCCTAAAATGAACCACATTTTCTTTGCAGAATCCTGTGAAAAAGTTCTCTTCTCAATAAAATTCTCATACCATCGATGCACCCAGTTGTTTTTAACCAACATTTGAAAAGTACCGTATGTTTGCTATTTTACACAGTGCAGTACAAATAATGTAGTTACCCTAGAGATTAGCAGATCAAACAAATAGCATTGCATCACATGATCATCTGTTTAACAATTATCAATATTTTATTTATTTAACACTAGTTGAAGAGCCCGTTACACGGGCCACAGTGCCACTGCCAGCCGGTAGCGGGGCAGTCATGTGCAGTAGAGACTGCCCACAGCGTGACTCGGAGCGTCCAGCTCTGTATCAGCCGCAGCGCGGGCAGTCTCTACTGCGCATGACTGCGTCGTTACATTTTAGCAAATTATTATATAGGATGATGGTGGTAGGAAACCTTGTAATCTAAGGGGGATTTACTAAGGTTTACTCTCTGAAATAGTAGCTTGAAATCATTTTATATAACAAAAGTGAATACAAATTTCTGTGTGTTCATCTTCTCTTAGAAAAATGAATGGTAGACCTGGCATCAATGGGGCAGTCAAGAGAATAGTTGTTTTCATTGATTATTTCCTCCTCTTGTGATCAGTCTCTCCATACTAATTTCCAGTGAAGAAAGAAAGTTGTTTACAATGTAGTTTCCCATTGGTTGTACAGGCTGTTGGAAATTGATAGCTGCCTCTCTCCGCAGCCCATAGCACCATGGGTCCTGTCAATTAGGGATGTGAATTTAGAATGCTGCTACTACCAGAGGGTGGGAGTGTCAGCAATTAACTATTATAATACTGAGCTTTAAAGTGGAACTCTCACCTCCCATAAATTCATCACTTTATAAATATCTGGCTCCAATAAAGCTTCAGTCCTGTTTTTTTTAAATCGGTAGTTTAACAGAGAAATTAGCTTTGAATGTCTTACCTGATGATGTCACTGGTGGGACCGCCTCAGTACAGCTCCGTATCGAAAGGCTGTTAGTCACCTCCCCTCCTCTTCCCATGTTGTGCCTTGTTCCCTCCTCCTTCAGATATGTACAGATCTTTGTGACCTGGCGTTATGTGAACGAGGCACAACATGGGAGGAGGAGGGATAATAGCCTTTCGAATCTGAACTGTTCCATGGCGATACCACCAGTGACGTTATCAGGTAAGACTTTCAAAGCTTTATTGGAGCCAGATATTTATATAGTGATGACTTTCTGGGAGGTAAGTTTCACTTTAAGAATGTAAATATTTCTAATTAATCATATTGGTCGCCCTTTAAGTATGAAATGACCTAGTTATGGGTTTATATTTGAGGGTGAGAGGTGCTCTGGCTCTGATTCATCAAACCATGGGGAGAGTAGTTTATCAGATGTGCTGCTCTTTGCCATGATAATTGTCCTGATACCAGAGTATTTGTTTCAACTGAATTCAAGTTTGCATATTTGTAAACCTGCATAAAAAACTGCCTATATGTCATGTTAACCAAAATTTCAGCAGATGTGTAGTTTAGGAGACTCTGACACTTATATTTCTGGGCAAAGCAAAAGTGAACATTTCCTGGTACTACACAGAGTTTCATTAGGATATGAAACCTAAATGAAACCTCTATTAGCATCTGACACTTCTTTGAAAAGGCTTTATTAGCATATGAAATGTCACTGACATGCTTAATTAGCATATGCAAGTGTCGTGGGTACCAACATTATCATACATTAGTATATGATAACAAGTGTGAAGTTTGCTGGTCTTTTGGCTAACATGACGTATAGGCAATTTTTAATTTAGTTTTCAAATATACAAACTTGAATTAAGATAAAAGTCCCAGTTTAAAAAAAAGAAAAAAAATGTCCTCCTCCATTAGTGGGCATTCTGGGGCCTTTTGGCTGATCAAGTCTACAATTCTGGAGATGATGGGAGTTGCAGTCCTGATGAGCTGGAGAACCTAATGTTGCCCAACCCTACTGTAGCCTGAAACTGGCAGATGGCATTGGCAGATCCATCTGTCACTTACTGATTGATAAATGAGAAAGGGCCAGAAACTCTCCGACCATTAATGAAAAACGAAAGCCTAACTGGAAAGGAAGTCTTCAGATTCAGCCATTTGCCTCCTGAAGGGTTCCCTACTAAATGTTTGTTTCGGGCTAACCTACTTGGACTGTCTTAAACGAGACCATTTTTTTAAATTTTATCTGGCTGCTTCCACTTAGTAGAAATCTGAATTTACCGTAGCAAACCACAAATACATATGCCAGTTTTCTGATTTTAAAAGTATTCGTATATCAAACATGGGCAATGGCCTGGAGCCATATTTTAGCAAGGGAGAAAAAAAGAACAATTTTTTTTGTGTTAATTTTATGTTGGAACAACTCATTCCTATCAAACGATTACAATCTATATGGCTTCAAGGAGCCACATGCATGTAGTTAGTTGTCTGGCCAAAGCCTGTTTTGTGCATGTGGTATAGTTTCAGGGCAAATTAAATTCTTTTTATTCAGTTATGTTGGATTAACCCCTTAAATGGTAGAGAAGCTTCCAGTTCATTGCTTTGCAATGTGTTGGAGACGACTTTGGAGAATTCTCTAGCACCCAAGGGGTTAAGCAACCATTGAATATGGAAATATGGTAATCAAAGTCTTTGTGCTCCTTGCCTATTCTTCCTTGGCTATTCAGGCTTGTAGGTGGCCTCTCACAGCCTGCCTCCCCCCCCCCATCCCATCCCATCCCAAATAAATGGGGTCTTGAACGATTTGGAAAATCCTGTGCACAGAATTGGTGTACCACCCCTTCGTCCCTTTTGTGGGCCCGTCAGGTTGAATTCTTATCAGCTTGGAGGTCACTGACATGATTTTCAATAGCTTGAGATGAGGTGATGACCACACACAATAGCGCCACACTCTGCACTCAGAAACACTTGCCTCACCAGTTGCAGCAGTTAATTAATATGCTAAAAATAGGAGCTAGTGATACAAATTGCAGCCTGTTGTCCAACAAAGGACCGAACATGTACAGCTTTGATAGCCAAGTTTATGGCTGCTTGTTATAGAGGTTAGTTAGAGGAGAGCGAGAAGTAATGTAAAACTTTGTTTTTTGGATGCTGAGCTCTCGTCACTCTGGGCCCCTGGCCATTTGCTAGTTGTCTAATTTGCATTATGAATGACATTAAGGGAGCTAACAAGGTTATTGGGCATTGCACAGCTCTCATGTGACCACACGTGGAGAGAGACCTACAGCAGTGCGAGTTGGCAGGGGTACTGTGATTCTATTCAGCTTCCAAGGATAAGCGTCTGTGAGCGCATACATTACATATAGAAAATAAGAATTGCAATTTTCATTTACTTATCAAATCACTGGATGGTGCTTGCATCTTTAACATTAAATTTGCAAAGCAAAACAGAAACAAAAGTATGTATTTTATGTATGCACAACATTGTCATAGCTCAGAGCCGTAGTGTCTAATGCATGTCTTGGCATGGTACATTAATTTCCTGTCTTTCTGACTGTTGTGCCTGTTCTTGCAGACTTTAATTTTGCCATGTACCCACCGTCTATGATCGCAACGGGAAGTGTTGGAGCCGCAATCTGCGGGCTGCAGTTGGACGTTGGAGAGAGTTCACTTTCAGGCGATAGTCTAACAGAACACTTGGCCAAGATCACTAGCACAGATGTGGTGAGTATCCTGTCCATCTCTTTCCCATGATGATTTATTTTATTTCATTTTTTTTTTCTGCAAATGTGAGTGTTAACAGCATCCGTGGAAAAAGTAGGTAACACATAAGCATCTCTGTAAAACCTTGGAATGTCTCCTCAGTGCTAAACCCACATATTGTATTTGCAGCTGTAAGGAGACAGAATGTTGTGATCCTTTTGCTAGTGATTAGAAAACCTTTTGGATGCCAGGATAATGTGTTGCACGTCTTTTCACATCAAGGGGTTAAGCTGTATATTTTTTGTTGGAGGCGTTAATAAAGCAGAGAATTTGCTTTAAAGGCATAACTGCAGGATCATTAACCCCTCAGATACTATGCTTGTTTCCAGTACATCTCCTTTGTAACATCAAAAGGTTAAACAGCATGGGGCTACTCCACTGAGTAGGTGGCAGATAAACCCAGTTCTAGTTCTACTGAGGCAGCCACCATAACTGCATTATTAACCCTTTAAGTGCCAGCAGAGTGTGTATTGCAGTGCATTGCGCACACCTCTGGCACGCGCTAGTGAACCACTTGTGCCGTTTTAACTCTTTGGGTAACAGAGGGGTGTCTAACACAATGCTACCCAACTCCTCTGGCACTTAAAGGGTTAAGAATATGTTCATGCAACATTAAAGGAGAATTATGAATGTTTTTGGGGCATAGAATACAGATTAAAATCCTCCCCTCCGCCTTGCTGGAATAAGATTCACTTAACCATTTGAGTGCCAGAGAGACAGCCAACACATTGCATTGCATTGGATACCTCTCTGGTACTCAAAGTGTTAAAAGCTATTACAGAGCAGTCTTTAATTTTTTTTTTTTTTGTGAGCAGTTGAGAAGAGAGACTTTGTGGCATTTCAGTTAAGGTTCTGCTATTGCTGTCCATGGAGAGCTCTGATCGGTGACAAAATCTCTCTACAAACCGCCACAGTACTGCACTCATCCAACTGGACATTATAAGGAACATAAACTTTTTATGAGGTGGGAACCCCTTCTCCCCCTAAAACATACTGGAAGGCTTTTCCTCCGAGTAAAACAAGGGTATTCCTTGTGGGTTTTATTAGTTTATTAATAGCACCCTCTGGTGTCCTGACTATTTTCCTACAGTTAACCTACTGTGCAGACCGTTATTCTGTTGCATTCTGTGGGAGAAAGTGTCCAGGTTCTTTAAAACTGAAAAATGTTTGTGTTCAAACCTGTATGGAGATTTAGAGTTAAACAAGTGCCTCTCTCCTTTTTTCTGTCAGTTTACTGAATGCGTCAGGACCCCTTTAATGGTTGTTTGCATGAGTGGGCATGTATTTGTTGCTTCAGAGTCCAATGTGAGTTGTAGTATCCAGCAACAGGATAGCCAGTGGTTTTCTACTGTTAAGTTTAAACACATTAAGAGCCACGTATTCCAAGCCTATACTTCCCCCTTTAACAGCTTATTCATGTCATTTTAAGTGCTGAGCAGCCTTAAAGGGATAGTAATACTTTGTTTTATCTTTATTTTATTTTGTAGGCATTAAAAAAACATGAAGAACACTATAAGTCTTACCTCTCAAACCTTTATGGTTTGAGAGCTATTCACAAGCAAAGTGTCCCCCTCCTGCCCCTTTTACCTAGTGTAAGCCATCTCTTCTCAGATGTGGAATCTGGTTGTAAGACTAGACAGATAACAGAAGGGGACAGTCTTCATCCTATGAGACCAATGAAGGCCCTGCCCCCCCCCCCCCGACAAGTTTTTCAGGTTTTTCCCTTATCTTAATTGAAGATTGTCCCTCTCTGCAGTCTACCTGGGCACCTCCCTTCTGTTCTGGCTGAGCAGTGTTACATCAGTAAAAGGGGCGGGAGGGAGTATTTTGTCATTGAATAACTCTGACAGAATTGAAATAACACTCTCCAAAGTCCAAATACTATGATGATTAATTAGAGATGCTTTTATTATGAAACATTACTATCCCTTTAAACTACCTAATGTAGCTGTCAGATTAACTTGCCCTATGCTTGGGACTTCGCATGATGTCACAGAGGGGATGGGCTGGCACAGAGAGCCAACACCAGCAATATAACTCCTATGCAGTGTAGGATTCTGTTCCTTGGCAGGGGTCACATTTTTTTTTCTTCTTCATATTTCAATGTATACTTTTTATTCATTGCTTGAATCAATTCTAGGTGCTTCTGCTGAACGTATGCCTTAGAAAAGTTTCAGTGAACATGACATTTTGGATGGAATCTCCTGATTCAGACAGATTACAAAAAAACCAAGACTGCATGATTCACTATCTGGACATCTTAGGCTTATTACTGTACATCCTGTGAACACAATATAAAATATTATATTGTGTTAACATAGTATTTTATTTGACATTACCAATTACAGATGCTAAGCAAAACTGGTTCTGTGTCCTATTGGTAGTGTTACAACCATCAAAATAATTTCATTAAGACTTTTAATTCTATTTACTGTTCTTTGAAGATCTGTATTCCTTTTGCATACAGAACAGTCATAGTGTACGCAAAGGGCATTATGCATAAGAAATGTAACCCTTTGAGTGCCAGAGAGGTATCCAGGCATTGTAAAGTGAAACTGTATTTTTTGGAGAAAATTGGGCAGATATACCAAGCAGAACTGAAGCAATTCTGGGGCAAACCAAATATATACCATAGGGAGCAAAGAAAAATGTTAATTGAGATAAATGGAGGTTGTAACCCCTCGAATGCTAGAGAGGTCGCCAGTGCAATATAAAGCCCCATTTCAATCCATACAAATTTTGGAAATTTGTGTTTGGTGTAGTTGTTTCAGAATTGTTCCAATTCTTTTTAGTACATCGGCCTCTAGGGACGGATTTTCCATTAGGTAGAGTAGGCAGATGCTTAGAGGTTCAGTGGCTTTTCAGATGTGGTCACCATGGCCACATTCTAAATTGTGGGTATGTCAAAAAAAATTTGACTGCACTGGACTCCCGCTCTTCTATTATTTTCTAGTTTACGTATCACTTTTACTGGCATTGAAGACCTTTCTAGCAGTCAAGGGGTTAAAAGCTTTTTGTGCTGTAAGTTAGAGAAGTGATTTTTCTGTGCTAGTTGTTGGGATGGAGTGAAAGGAGCAATAAACTTTTTTTTTTTTTTTTAATGAAAAAATATATATTGTAGGGATTTTCCTATTGAGTAAAATAAGGGTATTCCCACTGCCGAGAGATTTATATTTCCAGAGTTATTATTTTAAACCCATGTTTCTTTTTTTTTTACATTAGCAGTGCCCTCTAGTGATCAAATTCTAATTAGATTTCCTGTTAGATTCTAATGGAGAGGAAAGTCAGAGACATATAGTTCTCCATAGAATGTGATAGAAACTGCCTGTCACTTCCTGTCCGTTAGAACTATCAGGAAGTAAAGCACAATACATTCACTTCCTGATTATTTAAACTGCTATAAATTTTGAATAAAACATCTGACAGCGATGGAAGTGACCTTGTTTTATTCAGCAGGAAATGCTCTATAAAATAAGTGTTTTCATAAAAAAATGTACTGCTCCTTTAAGTAAGTAGTGGGCGGGGCCATGGGTAAGGGCTTCCTGGGTGTGTCTATGTAAATCATGCCCTTTCAGACTCATAACCATGTTAATCTGTCAACCATGACCTATACTGTAAGGCAGTGGGCAAAATCAAGTTAAATAAAGCCTTAATTACTCAAAATCAAATTATATTTTGTATCTGATTGTTGGAGCAGAGGGCCACAAGATGTTAAATTCTAATCATTCTTGGAACTAGTTGCATTTTTAATTGGCAAAATGTTCACATTCCATTTTGAATACTGTATCTGTCATAGGATTGTCAAGAAAGTACAGTTCAAGCAAGGTGAATTTCCATATTGGTGTTGCAGAAACTGGCAGCTAATAATGAAAGGCCTAACGCCTGGCTCTCATTATCAAAGCTTTACTGACTTTGAAAGAGTCCTTCAAACCATTCTGGAGTGCTGTATGTCCGTTAAGGGACCCACCTTGTAAGGGGTGAAAATATATATAGATATATTTTTAAAGGAGAGGTGACATCTATTAATAACCACCATCTTATTATGGGCAGAAAATTTGAATGGCTTCTATGAATTTTGCCATTGTGCCTTTGTCCAAGATATATCGTCAATCAGTCCCGATTGTCATGTATATGAAGGTGGACATGATATTTGATAGGAGGACCACAGGACACAAACTCTGCCCACAACCCAGTGATAATCTTGAGCCATTTAAGGACCAGAGGAATGTGCAACGCATGGCAAATGCACCCCTCTGGTTCTTTAAAGAGTTAATTATGCTTGTGCACTCTGTCTGCCACAGTTTGAAAATATTGCCTGCAATTGTCATGTCTGCCTCCATGGATGTGATATCCAGGGCTGTCTGAAGAGGATATAAAGGAGAATTAACCCTTTGAGTGCCAGAGGCACATTGCATTGCGTACTCCTCTGGCACTCAGAGGGTTAAGACATCCCTTGCTTAAAGGAGAGTAAACCTTTTTTATGAACAACTATATATTGTAGGGCTTTTCCCCTTGAGTAAAATAAGGGTACTCCCACTGCTGAGAGAGGCACATTTCCAATTAGTTATTCTGTTAGATTCTAATGGAGAGGGAATTCAGTGACATACAGTCCTCCATAGAATTGATAAAAACTGCTGAGTCACTTCCTGTTAGTTAGAACTATCAGGAAGTAAACGCACAGTAAATTCATTTCCTGATTATTTGAACTGTTCTAAATGTTGAATAAAACTGACAGCGGTGGTAGTGCCCTTGTTTTATTCAGCAGAAAAAGTTCTATAACATAAATGTTTTCATTTAATCTGAGCAGAATTTCATAATGGCCACTATGAATCAATTCTGGTTGCACTTGGTCTACAAAATGAGTCTTTATTTAGTACTGGATATTATGTCCATTGAGGTATATATAGTCCTTTGTTGATGGACTAAAGGACTGCACAGTCCATGCACTAAAGACTTCATAAGAAAATGTAAATGGTAGGCTTTTGGAATCCCTGATTTCAATCCACAATGGACTGATTCATAGTGGTCATTAGGATTCTTTTACCAGGTTAAGGTGACCAGACATTGGATTCCAGTACAGTCCTGCAGAATGACTTTTCCATAAGCATCCTGCATTTAAAGGGATATCTTGTCACCTTAATATAGAGTTTGCAATTCGATTTTAGCGTTGCTTTAAGAACATTTAACTTTTTTTGGTGAATAATAATACACAATAATTTTGCATATGTGTTTGTAAGTATGTTTGTTATAGTCAACAGGATATACTAATTTGGTTCAGTTTGAAAAATGTGGATTTATCGATTTTAGTGTTTTATGTATTATACTGTTTCTTTAAACTGCTTATTAACCTATTGGATGCTAGCGTGGTATCCAAGGCAGTTCTCCACAATGTGCTGGTCACTTCTTGTATCCAAGGGTTAAACATAACCTTTTAGATCTACATACAAATTTAAATTAAGTTCCTTGTTTGAATACATAATCTCCCATATGTAGAGAGTGAGTGTGTATGTGTGAACGTTTATCTGTAAAGCAAAACTGACCAAGATGCTTTGTGAAATTAAAGGGATAGTAATGTTTCATAATAAAAGCAGCTCTAATTAATCATCATAGTATTTGGACTTTGGAGAGTGTTATTTCAATTCTGTCAGATTTGTAGTTCAAGAGTAATTCAATGACAAAGTATCCCCCTCCCGCCCCTTTTACTGATGTAACACTGCTCAGCCAGGTCAAAAGGGAGGTGCCCAGGTAGACTGCAGAGAGGGACAATCTTCAATTAAGATAAGGGAAAAACCTGAAAAACTTGTCAAGGGGGGCAGGGCTTTCATTGTTCTCATAGAAAGAAGATTGTCCCCTTCTGTTATCTGTCTGGTCTATTGACTGGATTTCGCATCTGAGGAAAGATGGCTTATACTAGGTAAAAGGAGCATCGTTCTTCATGTTTTTTTAATGCCTACAAAATAAAATAAAAAAATAAAGTATTACTATCCCTTTAAAATGTGACCACATGGGGAGGTCCCCGGCTTAGGGAAATACTGGCCTTATGCATATTGGTCTGGTCGGTTTTGTTTTTCATAATTTTGTGCACAAAAAACGTTGAGTGGAATGATTCATGTGGAAACTTTCAAGTTTGTCTTTCTATTACTACTGCTTTTAAAGGGATATTAACATTTGATATGTAAAACATACATATCTAATTGTGTTTTCTTCCTGAGTGAAAACAAGGATACTTCCTCTGCTGAGGGGGTGTCTTATTCAAACGTTATTGCAGCTCAAGCTTAACTTTTTTTAAGTGCAGTATCTCACTGGCCTGAAATTGTACAGTGGCGCTGTTGCTACACCATCCTAAGGACCACTCTGGTCAATTGACCATAAACTTCCATAGGTTGGTTTAGCAACAGCGGCACTGTAAAATTTCAGGCCACTGAGATATTGCACTTAAAAAACTTCTGAATAAAATACCCCTCAGCAGTGGGAGTACTCTTGTTGTACACCGGAGGTTAAATCTTACAATATAAATTTCAATATTTATTATGTGTTACTGTCCCTTTTAAAATATATAACTTTGGATTAAAATAAACAGTGAGCTTGAATGCAGAGCCTTTTATTGGTTAACGCCTGCACTTTATATTGTTGTGTGTGTTGTGGGGGCGGGATGTATGCATCTAAATTTTCAATGGAACCCAGTGCTGTATTAACCCCTTGAATGCTACAGCAGTCTCCAGTGCATCATAGAGAACAAATCAGAATGCCCCAAATTCCTGTTGAACTAAACTGGGCTTTTAACCCCTTGAATACTACTGGTCTCCAACACTCCATTGGCACTCAGCATTAAATCGGTGGGAAATGTTATTTGTCTCCTATGGTGAATTTGATTAATCCCAATATTGCTCCACTTTTTTAATTTTTTACATATAACCCCCTGTATATCCCATAGTTTACCATCTCCTAGCATCACATAGAAAATTGTATCCAAAAATGTATTTGTGTTACACAGCAGGCCTTTTTTTATTGGAACAGAACAGCATTCTGTATTAGTGACTCATAGGGTTTTTAAATAAAGTCAGCTGCAGAGCTTTCAAGAGACTTCTTTCCACACACACACAGACACACACACACAAAATCCAAAACGGATACCAAATATTAACTCTGTCTGTGCATCACGTTGGTGTTTGATAAAACCATTAGGTTCAGTGGTGGAAAGATCTGGGGTTATAATTACACTTGAATACCCTGTACCCCATGCTATAATTTTTTTATACATACTCAATTTGTTTTCTGAGGCCTAAAATCTGGTCTTACATTATTACATATGATCTTCGGGGATAGCTCCTTGTCTCTGGATCCTAATGTCCCTTGTTTTAACTCTTTGAGTGCCAGAGAGGTATCCATTGCATTGCGTTGGATACCTCTATGGCACAAAAAGGATTAATACTGAACTTCCACCTGATATTCTATGCTCTTGTTATGAGTTGCCCCTTTGTTAATATTGTGGGGGTTTTTTACATGATCTAATGTAATATTTAGGTGTGTGTGTGCGCAGCAGAAGTGCAGTTCTAAGTCTGACAGCACTGTGAACCACTAGCACTCTATGGGACAGAAGCAGATCCTTGTCATTTGTCCGGCAGGTGGCTCTTCAGCAGAGCCGAGATAGCGCTACAGTCTACAAAGTGTGCTTGCAAACCAGCAGGTGTTGGTTCCTGTTCCAGCCTAGGAACTGTTTACCCGATTTTAATCCAATAATTCTGTTCTCAAAAAAGCATGGTAGCTGCTCTCTTGTTAAGTATTTTAAGTGTCTCAACTAGTATGTGCTAGCTCCGAGCTTCAAGATGGAATCTCTGCAATCTGCCAATGCTACCATGATTCCAAGGGATTTCATGCCTCCCTGTATCTCCAGGACACCTATGTACATGTCCAGATTCATACATACATACAGTTTGCCCTCAACAACAGTTACGGCTCTTCCCTTTGGTCTATTCCAAGGATCTTTACGAAGGTCATGGGTGCTCTAATAGCTCACATCTGTGCTCAAGGAATATCCTTGTCTCTTTAGTTAGATGGCCCTTTACTCAAGGCTCCTTAGGAAGCCATTCCCTTTTCACAGATTCAAGACTGTATTCTCATCCTGGAGCAACATGGTTGGGTACTTTGTCTCATGAAATTGTCTCTGGTGCCTTTTCCTGTTCTGTACTTATTAGGCGTGAGATTCGATACCCTCCAAGGGAGGGTATTTCTACCAGAAGAAAAGAACCAGGCCCTGTCTCTTCATGTGACTTAAGTGATATACTGGCTGTCGGCGATGTAAGGGAATATATGAGAGCACTACGTCATCTGGTCTCCACGCTGGAAGCTATTCCCTATAGTAATTTCCACACAAGGGAGCTGCAATTAGAAATTTTCAGGAGCTGGTCAAGACAACTGACTTGTCTCATGTCATGTCCATCTCTCCACCATCAACAACTAACTCTGGCACATTTGTCATACCGGAATCGGTGGTGGTCACCATGGACGCCAGCCTGACAGGCTGGAGAGCCACCGTGATCCCCTTCCAATCAGCATTCTGGAAATATGGGCATTTGCTTAGAGCCTCACCACTGGGCCTATGTGCTGTTGGGAACACCAGTGATGGATAAAGCAGAAGCAAATCTGCTTGGATGAAGATGCGAGAGCTTTCACTGGGTTGAAGCTCATGTGCCAGCCACATCCCAGGCATGAAAAACATGGTTGCAGACTTTCTAAGTTGCCATTAACTGAATCTTTGAAATTGGGAGCTCAGCCAGAGTGTGTTTGACCAGATTGTCCATAGTTGGGGTCTTCCATCTGTGGATCTCATAGCATCTTGAGAGAAACTGAAGTTTCCTGTATTCTGCACCAAGAAGAAGGATTGTCTAGCATTTGTGATGAATGTGATGTCCATTCCATGGAACTTACATTTTGCTTATGTATTTCCACCATTTCCCCTGATTCCCAGGGTGCTGAGGAAGATCAAGATGGAGAATGCTCAAATCATTCTGATTGCCACCTTTTGGCTCCGTTGGGCTTAGTTCTCTTTTCAATCTGTCCATTGAGAAGCCATTTTGCCTCCCTAGGGTCCACTTTATCACCAAATTAAAAGGTTTGCTTTGACAGCATGGCTCTTGAAGCCAAAATCCTGAAGAAGGATTTTTCAGATAAGCTGTCATCTCCCCTAGGAAGCCTGTAATGTCTAATACTTATCATAGGATCTGGTCTCTCTTCTACCAGTGGTGTGCTGATCGAGAAGTGTCCCCATGGTCTTTCAGCCTTCCCATTATTCCACGTGGAACTCAGGACTCCCATCCAGAAAAAAAAAACATGTGGTGTCAGGCAGATGGGTCCTGTTGGGGTCTTGGTTCAGGGCAATTTCTCCTTTCCTCTTGCTTTTGTTGCTTTGCTACTTTGCGATAGGTTGAAACTGAGGAATGGGGCATAAAGCTAGAGGGAAGTGGGGAGTCTCTTCCTCAAAGGCACTGCCTTTTTTGAAGTGCCCTGCCCTCTAGAGGAGGGAACTTTGCCCACATGGTTCCTGTGTTCCACATGGACTAGGAGAAAAGGATTTAATAGTAAATTCACTAAAATCCTCATTTCATATTTTAGTGCTGGTAATCCTTTTTGTAGGCTTATTCAGGTCCGAAAGAGTAAGTTAACCCTTTTAATGCCAGAATGATATGCAATGCATTGCAAAACAATGGGTTAAGCCAAGTTCTGTATGATTCACAAGATTGCCACATAGGCAGTATTTTACCAGAAGGCTGACAGTTGAAGTCCAGGGGCCATGATAATTTTTCCTGACAAACAGTAATAAATGACAGTGGTCATGTGATTGCAAGAGTAACCCTTTGACTGACGGGAGAGTTCGCTATGTACCCCTCTAGCGTAAAAAGTGTTGTATCTTCAAAAGAAATTGGATTAATCCTGGGGCAAATCAACTGCACCATAAGTTAGAAATACAAATTCCCCAAAATCCCATTGATTTAACCCTTTGAGTGCCAGAGGGGTACGCACCGCATTACTTTGCAATGTGCTGCATACCTCTCCAATAATGAAAGAGTTAAATGGGGCTTTTGAATACTAGTGAGGTCTCCAAATTTTTTGAAGCAATGCAATTTAGACTTCTCTGGCATTCTATATAAGCTTCTTTTAACTCTTTGAGTGCCAGAAAGGTATCCAACATTGGATAGCTCTCTGGCACTCAAAGGGTTAAGTCAATGGTAATGTTTCATTGTCTCCTCTGGCACCAATGGTTTGCTCCAGACTTAATCCAGTTTTATTTTGAACACAGAACCCCAAAATGATTTAAAGCCACTATGTTAAAATCCTGGGTTCCTAAAATATTTAGGGGTGTCTTGTATACATTTCTAATTTCTGTTGGACTTCCTGTTTTATACAGGTAGAATTTAATAGGGCCTCCATTATCTTTGTCATTTCAAGTAACTTGTCTAAAAATAAAATAATACTCTTTTATAAATTATTGGTATTTTATTTTTTTTTTGCACTTTTATCCTTTTGAAATCAGATTTCAGTAAACATACATTTGTATATGGAAAATTCCTCTAAACCAGAAAAAGATGTATAAATACTGGGTTTAATTAACCTATATGCATTGGAGACCTAGCGCCCAAGGAGTTACAAAAAAACAAAAAAAAAAAATGCATTCATTTTTTATTTTAATTTTAGTTATGATTGCTTATTCCTACGCACTCAGTCTGTCCCATGAAGTGGTAGGTCTCATGCCTGCCATTTTTTTAATGTATTGGGAACCAGTACTTGTTCTATCTCTGCCTCATTTATGTCAGGCCGTATTTTGTATGCAAGGAAACAGCAGACAGAATAGCCTGAAGAGAAAGGAATAATGAGATAGTTTCCTAAGTTGTCTTTGCCTGATTTGGCAGCTGCTCCCAAGTTCATTCATTTTTTTGTTCCACAGTGAGTGCTGTGCGTGTGTGGTAACAATGGGCTGATGCAGTTACACTGGAGTCTAATGGCGGAGTTCCGTCGGGCCATTCATAAATCTAGAGATGGGCTCAGTGCTGTGAGTGAGCCAGCGAGCAGAGGAAGTAAGGGCCCCCATCTAATGAGCTTCAGTTCATACTTTTGTTTCCGTCTCACGGCCTAACACACTACAGTCATCATCTGGTTTCATGGCTGTCCCTATGGAAAGCACAGCAGATGCCTTCTCTCTGAACTGACAAAGGGCATTTATTACTAGCAACAGAGATTTGCAGCAAGATACATTTTGTATATTTTTAGCATAATTAGCTTTTTGGCAAAGTCTAAACACAGGACCCCAGATGGCTCTGTTCAAGAAACCTGAACTGTGTGCCATTTTTAACATGTATTTAATTGTCCAAGTTTATGTTAACTCTCAGTCATAATATAGGCCCCAAAGTCTTTGAATTATCTCTGCTTTTATTTAATCTTCAGGCCCTAAAGCCTGAGAATGGTCTATTCGTTTATATACTCTTCAGAGTGATGGTTGTTGTCAGGAAAAAATGTGCTCAACAGCCTGCGTATGGTCTATACATTTATTTAATCTTTAGTGGTGTTAATTTTCAGTCAAAATATAGGCCCAAACCCTAGAAATGGCTTATTCCAGGGGTGGGCAACAGGGGACACTCTATCTGCTCCTGGACTACAAATCTACTCCTCCTCTGCCATCCAAAGGCTGTTGGAGAATTTTGGAATTGTAGCCTTACATTAGCTGGAGGGCTTACAGTGCCAACCTCTTCAGAGTTTTGCTTTGTGTCATTTAAAATATAGGCCCAACATTAGTCCTTATGCACACCAACAGGTCAGCTTTTTCAAGATATCTCTGCCTAATCACAGTTCAGCAATCAAAAAGGGTCAGTCATTATGATTGATTTGCCTGTGCAAAATGATTAATATCCTGAAAATCTGACTTGTTGGTGTACCCCATTGAATGGAACCGTTAATCCCTTTTTCTATATTTACTTTATTGCCAAAGTTTTACTCAGTGTCAATCAGAATATAGGCCTAAAAGCCTGAGAATGATCTATACATGTACATAAAATTTGCATGCAGATAGAATTTAGTCAATATGGTTATGGATCATACGCACAAAGAAAGTGGAACAATTCTGGAGCAAACCATCAGCACCAGAGGACACAAACATTCCTGTTGATATAAATGGGGATTTTAAAACTTTAAATGCCAGAGGTATCTTCAGTGCATTTCTTTGCAATGCAGTGGAGAACTCTAGCATTCATGGCGTTAAAAATATCCACATTTAAATTGCCAGGAAATTCTTTTCCCCTGTGCTTCAGTTGGTTTGCTCAATGTTATATATATATTTTAATTATTATTTTTGTTTGTTTTTCTGCTTTTACCATTTTTGGAAAGAAGAAAAAAGTATTTAAGCAAACGTGCTTTGCCAAAAAGAAACTAGAAAGCTGGAAATTATTTTCGGAGGAAGAAATCCCCTTCTGTTCAGTGTTTATGGAAATGGAATCACTAAAGAATCTGTGACCTGATATTTTCTTTTTCTAGTCGGTAACTTTGTGGGAGATGTCAGGCTATGATGGAGCCTTGTGATAAACTGAGCAATCCTTCTCGATGCATCATCATTTAATTCGTTTTATCTCCTAATGCTGAAGTTTAAAGCAATGCCTAAATAATTCTGACAACATCAGTAACACATTACTTCATGGTTTAAAGGGGATTGTTAAAAAGTTAAGGGCTGTGCTGCCCCAAAATGAATCCAGTCTGCCGTTTCATGGTTTCTGCCATCAAGGGGAGAGGTTACAGAGAATGTATGAGGCTCGCCTTCCTGCAATGCAGGGGCGTAACAGAGCTCCCAACTATGCAGGGGGCTCCTATGTCAAAAGGAGCCCCTGCCATCCATGCTCCAGTATATTTTGAAGGGTGGTTGGAGATTTTGAGAGCACAGCAGTCCAGATATCCTCTACTCAGTTTCATGCAGCACAATGGTGGAGCAGTTCTGTGGGCCCGCCTCCCTCTTACCTGATACTTCTGCGTGCACTGGAGTCACTGAGACTGGATGCCTGGGGGCCCATTTTGATACAGGGGCCCCCATATCACGGGGACTCTGTTATGCCCCTGCATCATGGAGAGGCTGACCGTCCTACTTTGTCAGGCCCTGTACAAGTGTGGACAGTGTCTACCAATTTAACCGAAGTCTGTGCCCTCTGTAAAGACAATAAACAGGCCCCATAATCTGCCTTGGTGCATTTGAGATGGCCTTTCAGCTCTACACTAACCTCAATCAAAATCCATGTGTTCAGGCCCAAGGAACACCTGATCCTCAGTTTCTGGAACAAAAAGAGCAGAAAGCTTATTTTAAGTGCACCAAGGTAATTTCAGGATAGAGCCATCTTATTTTCTTCGCAAAGTCACTCTCAGGAGGGAGGATGGTCTGAACAGACATAACTCACAGGGAGGAAGGCATGGTTGGTCTGGTACTGCCAGCCTGTATGCACAAGCCCCAATCTGAGTGGTTGCCGATTCCTTTGTGAAGCTGGCACAACAGTATTGATTTATAAAGTACTGAAATGTGGTGGTCATGTGTTATGTCTGGTGGACCCTTGGTAGTTCATGTGGAGTGAACTTGGATATCCCTGTTATAAATGAATTGTTGTTTATGTGTTTAATGGAGGATGGGCAGAGAACGTTTTCATTTCTTTCTGAATCCCCAGTACTGTCTGTGACACCCCCCCAACAACCACACTCCTTCAATGTGATAATACCGACACTTGGATAAACTGATCTCACATCTCTTTGGGTAGTTGAACACTTTGAACGCAAGTGAGGTATATTGCAATGCGTTGGATACCTCTCTCTCACTCAAAGGGTTGTCCAAGCCATAAACTGTCAGCTGTGAAGTTAGCGTAATTGCTGTAAATGCTGATGATTTACTGCCCTTAGTTCTCTAGGTTATAGTCTCTTACGCACTGTAGGAAAAATCTTTTATCAGCCAATTACCTATAAATGAAGTGGTACAAACACAGTTAGTCAATTACAGTATAGTCTTTTAGGGTTCTTATTTAAATGAAGACAAAAAATCATGCGGTCTATTAACCTGTGAAAAATGATCTAAATACTTTTTAACCCTTTAAGGACTAGGCAGTATGAAATCCATGATTCTGGGCCTTAAAGGATAGTTACTTAATAATTAATTGGCAAGGCATTATAACCTTGTAAAAATGAGGTGAACGGTTTAACCTTTCACACAGTGGCTGCAAAGATGAAAGCACTAAATTTACTTTCCCTAGAAAGGAATAAATAAATAAATCTGGATGACGCCAGTGGATTAATGAAATTACCAATGACACTAAGGTGTTATTGACTTATGGAATCTAAAAGAATTGGAGCTGTGTGTTTTAATAGGAGGAAGGAAGTATGCAGTGTTCACTTGCCATTCAGATTTCAGTAAAGGTCTTAGTATTGAACACTTACAAGTAATCTGAGAATGTCAGGAGTGTGGGAGCGAATCAGTCCCAACACATGTCTGTAGTTCATTGTGCTTTTATGATTTGAGAACAGGACAACTCCTCGGTCATTCAGTGTTCATTAACCCACTGGCTGCCAGGGGGAGTGTTTTGCTTGTGTTTCTGGCAGGTATTCATATCTGGAGAGGGGGATGTTCAGCTCATTGCTTAGCAATATGTTACGCACAACCTCTGGTCCACAGTGGGTTCAAATGAAGTATTTCCAAATGGGCAAATCTGTGAGCTATATGTTCAAAGTAGTAGCGAAATAGCTTTTGTTGTTTGTAACGACTTTTCAAAGTACAGTGTCATTGGGATCATTAATATTTTCAGAGAGTGTCAGTTGTGATCAGAAATATGTCGTTTGTCCTGACGGAAAATGTTGTATGTAACGACAAAAAATGTCTTCGCTAAAGACAAAAATTCTCACTCTCCACTTTTTTCCTAACGTACAAATTCTGTAAGACATTTTTTGTCATTAGTTATGACAAATTTTCTTTTCCTCTATACGACACTGGAGAATAGTTTAGCCACGCCCCTTTTCCCATCTGTTCTGGAGTTTTGTCGTACACAACGGGCATTACTAGTTTTTTGTTGTGTACGCTATAGAAAATATGTCATTCATGCATACAATTACTTATTTTTGTCTTTCATACAACATTTTTTTGTCTTTATCCCTTTGAACATACGGCCTTATGAGTGAGACCAAGTTGCTAATTATCCACATGATGATGGTTAGAGGCAGATTTAACCATTGCAATGAGCAACACATTTAATTTGAGTCCTCTGATGATGATGTCACATCTGTATCGGTCACACCAACTTTCAGAGTTGTGGGTGTGGTCAGAAAAATCCCAGTACCCCAAGCATTTGGCTTATTTACCAGATTACCTTCTATTTTACTGGCCATTATTTAATGATACTAAAGAGGTCTCCAAATCGATGAGTGTTTATTTATTTTTATTTATTTATTTTATAGGCATTTTCTGTGCCAGCCTGCTGTGGGGGCAAGCTGGTTGGTTTTGAGTAGAGCTAAGGGTACCTTGTTTGTCTTTGCCTAGGGGCGTCTGGGTGATATTTTATACATTTTGTTACCCTATATTTTCCTAGATGATTTAATTTGCTTTTTTTCATCGTGTGAGTCAAGGATTCCATCCCCTACATCCACAGTGGGAATGTCTGTTGTGTGTGAATATTCTAGAACAGTGGTTTGTGAACATAACCCCTGGGTCCCCTAACAGGTCGTGCCCTAGATTGTGTACAGGTGAGTCAGTCAGGGCCTTGTTCATATAATTAACTTAGCTGTGCACAAGAAGGGAAATACTAAAGACATGACCTGTTGCTGGTGGTCCCCTGAGGGTACAGGTTGGGAACCACTGTTCTAGAATGAAAGCATATTTTGCAGAAATGTAAAGTTTATGCCACAAACATAGAACACAGACAAGGAAACCACTAGTATTTGACAAGGAAATAAGTCAGCAGAGAATGGCATGTATGGTATGAGCAATTGGTCTTTGTAAGTGCTCAATTTGAAGCCATGGTTACTGTTAATCACTCCCATTAATGTGTGTGTGGTTTGAAATGAACCTTTGGCAGACAGTTGACATACATACTCAGAGCCCAACAATTTATCTGAACACCCCATTAAGAAAAGAGGCTCAATTCTGGAACTGCATCATAGGGGACAAATAAACAAAATTCACAGTTATTTAACCCTATGGCACTCAAAGGGTTACATGATAAAAAAAAGAGAATAGAGGGGTACTTCACTAAACAAAAAATAAAAAAAAATGCAAATGTCCATTTCGTGAAGAAAGCTACTTAACAAGTAAAATACAAAACAAAAAAGAATGGTTTAACCCTTTTGAGTGCCAGAGAGGTTTCCAAGGTATTGTGATGAAATGCACTGAAGACCTCTCTAGTATTCAGGGGGTTAAAAGTCACATCCTGTATAATAATTTGCTAGGATGTTTGTCAGAAGCCGTCATGTGCAGTAGACTGCCCGAATGCACAGAATGTTGGGCGTATTCTGTGCTTTTGGGCAGTCTCTACTGAGCATGAGTTCATCGCGAGATTGAGGCGACACAAGACTGCATCGCGTGGAGCAGTGAGGTAGAGGCCGCTTAACCCTTCGAGTGCTTAACATTACTCGGACCTTGGCCTGTGTACACTGGCTTTTACACTAGTTTTAAATAAACGGAAATGTGTCTCATGTGGTATAGGTGGTTTTGCTCCAAAATTTTTAATTTCTTTTGTGTATAAGTGTTTTAACCCTTTGACTGCCAGAGGGGTACGCAGCACATTACTTTGCAATGCTTTGCGTACCCCTCAGGCACTCAGAGGGTTAAAGTAGACCTGTCACTTACATCTTAGTCTATATGTTGTACTAGCCCCTTTTTCTGTAAATACATCATTTTTGAGAAATTAACCTTTTATATTTTCATGGCACTTTATGCAAATTCTTTTCACAGTATGCTAATTAGTTGTGTTCAAGGTGAAGTGTATCACTCGCTGTCCTATTAGAAAAGCCCACAGTGTGTGCGCTCTGT
Organism: Rhinophrynus dorsalis; assembly: GCA_037306005.1. NCBI lineage: Eukaryota > Metazoa > Chordata > Amphibia > Anura > Rhinophrynidae > Rhinophrynus > Rhinophrynus dorsalis. Next base: position 80,546,673 of record CM074721.1, read on the forward strand.
CTAATTGCATGGTGTGCGGTAGTATGGGTTCAGCACAGAAAATTAATGAAATGCATAATAAGGTGGTAGGTCCACTTTAATCCTTCTCTTTCCCCCCCCCCCCCCCCCCCCCAATTTGGAAAATATCTTTTTAAGTGGCAGAGCTGATGACCACGTGCCTGCCAATTAAAAATTGGCAGTTTAGCCCTTGGAATTTACACAGATCATCCTCATGATTTCCTGTCCTCCCACAGGAAATGCCTTATGGAAACTGAGTCTTCAAAGCTAGATTCTGTTCACCACAGAAATAATTTGTCATACCCTTTTTTATCAGAATGAATTAGAAAACTCTCTTAAAAGCATGCAGTGTTTCTAATGGTAAAAGCCTGCTACGCTGATCATTCTGAGCAGATAAATGTTACACAACCAGGATATGCCTAATCTGTGTATGCAGTTAACCCCTTGGATGCTAGTAGAATGCATAGGAGATGTCTAGAATCCAAGAGTTTAAAGGTGAACTAATTCTGCCTGGTAATAACCCCACTTACCTTACTATAACCAGGAAATCCTAATTTCCATTACTAATTTTGCCCTTTGTTCAATACAAAACCTTTTCAATCCATCATGAATGTCATGACCATGAAGGCAGAAGCACAGGACTTCAGACTCTGCTGATTGTATGTTATAATATTAACTCTTCAAGGACCTGAGGAGTGTGCAATACTTTGTGTTAAAGCAAGGTATTTATTAATATGAGGTCACTCTTATTTACATACAGGTCTATCTAGATAACGCGTGGTCGTCCTTTTATGTATTAACTGTTTGATACATGATCAGAACTGCCATTATTAATTTGTATTTAATTCAGACTTTTTTATAACCTAAATTAAACAAAAAGAGGAGTAATCCACATTATTTTGTTTGTACATGCACATGAAAAATACCTTAAACACACACATTTGAAAACCTGTTTCTAAATATTTTTGGGGCATAAGGAACCATCGCATATCCATCTTATTAATCTTTGTTAAACTATCCAAGCAAACTTGAGGAGGAAGGCACACAGAATTGTTCCCACGCTAGCTCACAAGCGCCATTCTAGTTGAAAATAATGCCTAGGAATCTCTGGAATTCAATCTATCTTGCACCATGAAAGTTGATTTGCAACATATTATGTTTAAGCAGGCAGGTAACCTCTGTGTGGGTGGCAGCTTGTATGTTTGCCGCTGGCTGCAGAAGACAGGACTTTTAAAGTAACCTTAATATAATATATATATATATATATTTATATTTATTTATTGGCTGTTAATTTGTTTACCAGTACTTTCCTAAACAGGTGCCAACCGTACAGCAGTTATTTATATATATTTACTGTTTTTTTGAGTTTGAACTCTGGTGTAGTGTATAACTGAACATGGACATGATATTGTCTTGAGCATGTTTATATGATCCTTTAGAATTATGTGAAGGGCTTACTATTTGGTTCTAGTCAGTCCCACCCATGATTCCAAAGGTCTGTGTAAACATTCCGAAGACTTCAGGATGTATCTGTTCAGTTATACACTGATGTAGAGTTCAAACACCACAAACAGTAAATAAATATAACTGACTGCTGTATGATGGAAAAATTCCTATGCCTGGTGTTCTGTTAACTTAAGCATGATTTACTCCAAAAATGTGGTTCCCCTTTAAGTTAAAATACTAATTTCTCTTATATGAAGTACCATTTTGTAATATTCAGAGGGCCATATGTTCAAAGAAGTAGCGAAATAGGTTTTGTCATTTGTAACGACTTTTCAAAGTACAGTGTCATTAGGATCATTAATATTTTAAGAGTGTGTCGGTTGTGATTGGAAATATGCCGTTTGTCCTGACTGAAATTGTCGTATGGAAAGACAAAAAAATGTCTTAACTAACGGCAAAAATGTCTTAACTAAAGACAAAAATTCTCATATTCAGAACACATTCCCTCCACTTTTTTCTTAACGTACAAATTTTTTTGTCGTTAGTTACGACAAATTTTCTTTTCCTCTATACGACACTGGAGAATAGTTTAGCCACGCCCTTGCCCCATCCCTTTGCCCCTTGAGTTGTGTCGTACACAATGGACATTACTAGTTTTTTGTTGTATACTCTACAGAAAATAAGTTGTTTATGCATTCAATAACTTATTTTTTGTCTTTCAAATGACAATTTTTTGTCGTTATACCTTTGAAAATACGGCCCAGAGACTTGTAAGTTTTTTCACCTCTTGATAGATTTTATGATATATGATATTGCATTTGCCACCACCACCAGCACACACACACACACACACACACTCATTGGGGGAAAGGTATTTTTCCTTTGCATTCCTCACTTCCTGCTGTATGTTGCAGAGTGAACATTCCTGAGCCTAATTCTACTCCAGTTTGATTCCTGCTATGGTCCTTGTCTTTTTAACTGTCCTCTGTCTGATGCCTGCACTGACCCACTCATGTTAAAAAAGACTGTCTGCTTGCCTCCTGCACGACACACACGCCTGTTTAAAGGGATAGTAATACTTCACAAAACCAGCAGCTCCAATTAATCTACATAGGATTTGGGCCACGGAGAGTGTTATTTCAACACTGTCAGAGTTGTAGTTCAAGAGTAATTGAATGATAAAGTATCGCACTCCCACCCCTTTTACCTAGTGTAACCTCCTCCCCTCAGATGTGGAATCTGGTCCTGGGACCAGACAGCTCAAAGCAAGGGACAAACTTCTCACTGTGAGCATAAGGAAAACCCTGCCCCCCTTGACAGGTTTTTCCTTATGCTCACTGAAGATTGTCCCTCTCTGTGATCCATCCGGACAGTCTTGCTGCTCCGGAGCAGGTGAGCAGTGTTACATCAGTAAAAGGGGGGGTAGGAGGGGGATACTTTATCATTCAGTTACTCTTGAACTACAACTCTGATATGATTGAAATAATACTGTCCATGGCCTGAATACTATGAAGATTAATTGGAGCTGCTGTTTTCGTGAAACATTACTATCCCTTTCAAGATTTTATGATCCTGTTTGCCACAACCCATAACCCAGCTGTGTGTTGTTCCAGTAAAACTGCTGAATATTTTTGATCTTGTTCAGCTGAGGCTCTTTTTACCTATTGGTCATCTGAGGATCATGGGATCTGAAGTACAACAGCAGGAGAGCAGCCATCTGTTACTTCCAACATGAACCAAAAAGAACCATTCACATTCTTTGGAACCTCACCAGAATTTGAATTGTAGATCTGCATATTACTAACACGCATATTGCATGACAGCACCTAAAATAACTGCCCTTTCCTTGGCAACCATGAAGAATATTTTTTTAGGAAAAATTTCCTAAGCAGGGTCTCAATAGAATATCAATTGTTTTAGCAGACACACAGTTCTTGTACGTTAATCCTTTCGACTTGGGGAGAGCGATGACTGGACACTGCAGGGATTATGCCCTATTGTTAGTATTTCCTTCCAAACAAGTTAATGTATCTTAAATGAACTGATTATCTGCTTTCGCTATTGTGTTCATAGTTGGCTATGAATGACCTCAAATGTAATTCAGAATCATTAAATGTGGAGAACGTTGGTGATGTAAAAAATCAGATAAAGTGCTTGGGAATTTGTTCACACTGAGATAGATGTTTCCAATGAATAAATGCAATGGTTATATATGAATAATTGACGTCATTTAACATAAGTAATCACTTAGTCGTGTGAAAAAGAAAGTACACCGTCTTTGAATTCTATGGTTTTACATATCAGGACATCATAACAGTCATCTGTTCCTTACCAGGTCTAAAAATTAGGTAAATACAACCTAAGGTGAACAACAACACATGACATATTACACAGTGTCTTGATTTATTTAACAAAAATAAAGCCAAAATGGAGAAGCCATGTGTGGAAAAACTAGCAGGGAAATTGCTAAGTCCTGGCCTGTTAGTGGCCACTGAGGGCACGGGTTGAGAACCTATGCTCTAGATTTGTTCTTCATCAAAATAGCTGAATTGCTCATGATACATTATCTAACATTTTATGTTATAATAATAACCTTTTTATTGCTTTTTGAATTCTAGGATTGCCTTAAAGCTTGTCAAGAACAGATTGAGTCTGTGCTGGTGAGCAGCCTTAGACAAAGCAGGCCACAGACTCAGCAGAGGAATGCATCCAAAACAGTGGAGGAACTGGACCAAGCCAGCACTCCCACAGACGTGAGAGACATCAACCTGAACCTGTGAGGAGTTCTGCACCAAAAGAGTCTTTCTTGTTCTTTATTTTTAGAACAAAGCCTTTTATATCTGCTCCCACTTAGAAAACATATTTAAAGCTATTTTAAATACAAAAAAACTGAATTATTAAATGTGTTTGGTGCCTGTGATATCCTTTAGAGGGAATCCCACAATATATTTGATAATTGCTGTTCTATTATCTATTGTTAAAATTACATGCGTATAAAAAGCATGAAACGTAGCTAGACAGTTGTAAACCTGCACTTGTGGGATCAAGTTAGGTATACTTTTTTACATTATAATGTAGTTGCATACACCCTCTTCTTAGATTTCGGAGAGGAAGTGAGTGTGTGTGCGTTTTTATGATTTTTTTTTTGTTTATTTTTAAGATTGCAAAGCAATAGATTAATGTATTCTAGAGGGCCAAGTAAGGAGAGATCCCTGAAGTGATTGAACCATTTTTGGATGTAGAAGATTTATATGGGATCTAATTTTGATAGTTATGTAGAGAGAAGTACATTCTGGATCTCTTGTTTAGTTCTGTTTACTCTTGCTGTCAATGGTAGCTGCTACCGAGGAACGAAAATGCTTTAGTTTTGCAAGCCTAAGGCAAGTGTTTTGTTTTTTATTTTTTTTTTTTTTTAATTATTGTTATATATTTTTATTCCCTACTTTTCTTCCAAATATGGTTCATTACAGTATGTATCTGGCATGGAAGGGATCCTGCTTAATCAACTGTGGACCAATCCAGTGTAATGAATGTACATTTATTGGGGTGTTAAGAAATAAAAGTACATAATCTCAATGTCCTGGAGAGGAGAAAATTGAGTTGACCAATGCCAGCCTTATAGCCACTTTATAGGATTTGTAACATTATACTACAACTCTGGTCCATCCTTAATGAGCCCCTTGTCCTATACAAAAATCCCTTTCCTTTCACCCCACAAGTATTTTCTATTGTTCATAGTCTACAGTCAGCATTGTTGTAAACTATTTCATTCGAAAAAAGCACTTTGAAATTTGTTCCTAAGGGATAAATGGAATGGTTTATGAAAATTTTGCTGAGCGCATTGCATGCATCTTTTTAGTCTCCACGAACCCAAATTCCAAGTGTCTTTTGTTAATTTATGGTATGGGTGAGCAGACTGTGGCTCTGGCCAGTTGATAATGATGATGATGGGCGCTGTAACCCAAGAGCCACAGAGCATCATCCCCTCATTTATAGTATGGTGTCGCTGGATATTCCGACACCTGCCTTGGATGACATTCCTTTTACAACATTCCGGATACATAAAGAAGAAAAAACATACTTGCATTTTTTGTTTAATTTTTTTTTTCTTCAAATGTCCCTGAAGGATTTTTACCCCTTTTTGGCTGCCATACAGGGGCTGGTATTGTATTGCTAGTGCCCTAGGTAGTGCATTGGTTTATTCCAATTATTTTAGACATTTGTAAGGAAATAGCTGGTAACACAGAAACGGTAATCATCAAGATTTCAAACTTTTGTTGCATGACAACTATGTACCCGTGTACTTGAATTTTTTTTCCTTGTCTTTTAGTTGCTCCAGCAATACGGCATTTTTTTTAATTTTTTTTTTCTCCTTTACTTTTCAATGGAGCTGTTGCAACTTTTTTTTTTTTTTATGCACAATGAATTTTAAACAGTTGACAAATTCATTAAGCTGTTTGTTTAAAATATAGAATTTGGAAAAGACAGTTGTGCTTTGGAACACAAGTCTACAATGGTGGTTTGCCATGGTTTGGCCAGAAGTGATGGTAAAAGGATTAAGTGATTATATATATATTTTTTTTATTTGTTTTGCGCTGCTAAGGAGCTACAATTTGTTTCATTCTTATTCACATTAACAGTACTTAGCTGTATTGTTCACTGAGTGTGCTGCTATTTTATAAACATTTTTATAATATATTATTTTACTGCTTAAATTTCCAATCCTGAAGTAGATGGTTAAAGTGGAGATCTGAGTACTTTTGATTTTACTGGAAATGCCCTTGTACAGTTCTTTTTATTTTATTTTTCTAATAGCATGTTAATGACTTTTTTTCTGACCATAACCTGTAATGATGGTATACTTACCTCAGGTTTACTGGATTCAATATGGTTCCCATTTTCACAATACCTCACACAATTACAGTTTTTCTCTGGGAGCCTCGTGCAGCGGTGCAAAGACAGCTGGGATCTGTTTTTTGCACTTATTTTTTTCTGCTTTTCAGTTGTGAGGGGACAATATATTGCTATTATTTCTTATTTGGCAATACAGAGAATAATGAACATTCTGAAATATTCAGCAGTCATATTCGTACAAACTTTCAACTTTGTGCACTACTAAGTGAGCAAAAGAATGTCCAAAACATTGATTGGAAATACCATACAAATATGCTGTGGTACATTTCAAGCCAATTTTACCTGCAACATCCTTGGGCTCTTTTTATGGCAATACCTCCCTGCTAGTTGTTAATTTTTGGAGGTCTATATTAAGTGGAATGTTGGGTGATTTCACCTAATTATGTTGCTTTCTTGGTAATGGCATACATAAACACATTGACTCGTGACTCCCAATACTGACACTTCTTGTATACCCTCCTGTGTATTATAGAACAGGTGCTTATGATCGCACAACTCACAGGGTGATGACCATGATGAAGACCTGCACGTTGACAGGGAATTAGAGTTCTGGGGGCTTTTTTTGCATTATGTAGAATGTTCTTTTATTGGATCAGCGACTCTCATCTGAAAAACATATACTGCTTTAACTCCTTAGACGTTAGAGAGGTCTCCAACTTTGGTGTAATCTTGTGTTGGAGACCTCTCCAGGTTTTACAAGAGCTACAGCATTAGGCTTCCTGTCTGGTTCCATTTGCCATGATGGAAAAAAAACTTGGTTGAGCAACAGCACGTGCTTGACAAAAATACTTTTTACCATTTGTCAGGGCTGTAAGTTCAGTAAAAATTGTCATTATTGCTGTTGGGGAAAAAAATAAAGCTTGTTTTAGGAGTTAAGGGAATAGCAAACCATGTATATAAATAAACAGCATAAAGATACGCAAAAATCTTACGGCTTAGAAAAAAAACTCTTGATGGGCATATGGCATTTTCACAAACTGCTTCAGTGAGCATGGCATCAGTTCTTGAAGATTACTATAGAAATAGTTAGATTTAGAAAGAGCCAATATTCTAATCCTAGTGCATTTCTGGATTGAAAGAATTTCTAGTTATATACTCAGTGAAAGTATGTAGCTATAAACAGCTGCTAGACAAACTGCAAAGAATCCAATCTTGTTAGTTCTACACAATTCCTTTATAGAGAATGAAGCAGGGTGATTCAATGCATATGAAGGGTGAGGAGTTCTACACCTGCCTTGGCATCCAAATGATCTTGGCGGCTTAATCTGTGTGCCAGCCTGCCTATCTATGATACCGAAATAAGAATAGTACCCTTTGGGATGAGATTGATGTGCAAAGCATTACTTCCCAGTGCTTTGCACATCACTCTAGTCCTCAAAGGGGCAACGGCCACGACAGATCAGAGTGCCCAAAGTACACCAACAGGTTTTAAGCCCAGTGGGGGGCCCTATACATCACTTGCTGTGATTGTTATAGCAAAGTGTTATGATGTTAATGGAATAATAATATTATTTTAATAATTCTTATTTTCAGAGTATTAATGCTCTTACCTGGCACCTTTATTTTTCTTTAATTATGTGTACTTTCTTTGTATCAAATATTTCAGTTCTCTGACGTGATTGACTGCAACTCATTTGTAATGGCACAGGATCATACAAAATCTGAGTGTGTTTTAACGTGCATGGATGTTCATCTGACAGAACTGAGCGAGACATACACAGGAGCAGAGTTCTTTGATCCTTTGAAGATGTAGCTGAGTCTTGGACTCTTTCTATAGACTACAGGTAGAGGGCACTGACATCGTTGGAACAGAAGAGCTGAAATAGTTGATACCATATAATTACAACTAAAGAAAAAGAAAGGTGTTGAGTAAGACAGATATATACTACTAAAATAAGGAAAGTTACATTAAACATTACTATTGCTTTAAAATGTGGAATTATAGTAGGCACCAGGAAATGTGTATTCTTTGTGGATTTATTGAAGTCCACATGAAAGTGGCAAAATAGATGAACTGTCATGTTGATTTCACCATTAAGGTAAAAGTGTGCTTTCCTCCATGAGCAGCAGTAGTCACCTTTTGGATTTCCAGTTGTTTGGGACTATAACTCCCTTCATTCTCAACAGCCCATGGCTAGTAGGGGATGATGGGAGTTGTAGTCCCAAACAGCTGCAGTTCCACCAGTGGACCACCCCTGTCCCTGGGCATGCTTGGAATGAAGCCTATGTGGGTTGGCCATAAGCCAGTAGGAACAAGGGATTTCTATCCAGTTTTCGTTTGTCTCTGAAATACTAACCAGTAGGAAGCAGAAAGTGGATTTAGGAAGTTGAGAATGTGCTACTCGTTTCTGGTAATTGCTTAGAAATTGAAATATATGTTTTAATTTAAAAGAAAATAATAAAAAAGAGAGAAATAAAACCTCGGTGTTTTTAAGAAGTATTTCATTCAAGTTGCCAAAGTCTGAACCTCTGAATTGTGTTGCTGTTTGAGGGCTAAAATAAGACTGCTAAATGTATATTGCTGCTTCCAATGGAAAAAAAAAAACGTTCCACGAAGCTTCATGTGTATCATCTGGAGTGAAACAACCTGAATATTTATTAGTGCCTGTTTATATATATATATATATATATATATATTTTTTTTTTTTTTTTTTCCATTTGTGTTTTCTTAATAGCAACTTCAAATTGTAACTGGAGTGATAAAAACGCAGGCATAACGATGAACTAAAAAGAACAGGATCAAACCAAGTGCACCACAGGGTGCCAATAAAGATTCCCCAAATTCCCTTTGACTACAAGGGATTTGTATCCTGTTCTAAGTTGGTTTGACCCAGAATGGTTTGTTCTTCTTAGCACATCCGCCTTGGGAATTCCAAAGTTGTTTGTTTGTTTTGTTTTGTTTTGTTTTGTTTTTTTTTTTTTAATAACAAAAATGATGCACATTTGTGGTCAGTTTGTCTAGAAAAAAAATCTTCAAGATATAGTTTAAATAACTTGATGGAGGTGAAATAAAACACAGACCAGGAGTAGTAATCCGCAGATCTACCTGATAGAAAACGCAATTCCAACCATTTTCAACTAGCCATTTGGTTGAGGATGATGGAATTTGTAGTCCCCAGTAGTTTGACCACCCTTGACACAGAAGGCCAGTTCTTTATTTTATAGATAAAATTTCCCCAGCAAGTGGAACTGAAGTCAGAGAAATGGGCTGTTTGATGCCATCTGACCAGGATTCTGGAAACTTTCGCTGTCCTCATACTGTTGAACTTAAAATCCCTTTGGCCAGCTGATAGGAGTGGATTTCCAAAAACAGCTATAGGACTGTAGGTCGCCCATACATCATAGTGATCTGTAGCATCATTGCAAGAAACTGAAGCATTAGCTATGTATAAAAGCCATAAATGTATGTCTGTTAGTAATTGCTTGTGTTTTGAGAAAACATTCTAATGCGTTGATGCTTGATTCTAAATTAACTCCTGTTCACATGAAAATGAGTGCTAATTACTTTGCTGAAAAGGCATCATTTCAGATCCTCTCACAAAATGTTGGACATTTAATCCACATATACTTTTTGAAATGCATTTGCTAAAGAAAAGTAAATATTTAGTAACTTATTGAAAAAAAATGTGGAATTCAGTAACTATTTGGTACGAATTATGTTGCCATCAAAACTACATTGTAAAATAGCAAATGCACACTTTCTTGCATGACGTCCTAAGTTCCTAATGAATTCAAGTTGTTTGATCCTGGTCATTTTAATTTGTACCGTTATCATATTAGTGAGATCCAAAGCGTATGTAAGGTCAAGGCTATAAAAAATAAAAATAAACAAACTATTTGATGCTACACAATCATTTGTTTTGACAAGTCACAAAGTATAGCTATGGCAGTTTCCTATTGGCCAATCTATACCCAATGACAAAACTACATTGTTGCACCAATGAAATCACTTGTTTAAAAAACTCTGAGGTAGTTTGTGTAGCTTAAACATTTCAGCATACATTGGATCAATGAGCAACTGTGTCCTGTGTCTGTTCTCAAAAAATCTGACAAGATCTTTCAGTCTTGACCACTGTAGTGTTAAAATAAAGGCATACACACACAAACCAAATGTTTTTATAAAGATTGTATGGGACATATGTATAAAGACAAAACTGGAGCAATTTTAGGGCAGACTAACTGCATCACAGAGATTAAACATCCCATTGATTTAATGTCAATCTAACACAAACAAATGTTCTATGATTATATTCACTTAAAGTCCCTTTTATTCATGTGGCCTTCTGTAAATATTGTCATTTTGTTTCCAGGGGCCTAAAAGGTACTTTAATAAATGGTCTGTGGGGTACCCATTAATGCCTTTTGCATTATCACACAATCTTGGTAGTGATAGTGCAGTATTGTCTCTAAATTACCTGATATAAGGTATGAAAGAGAAAATGAGAAGAGCAGGGGGAACCAACACCCCTAAGGTGTTTACTCACATAAGTATTGGTTGGAAAAATAGCATACGTTAATCCCAACTTGATCACATCAGGGTAAATGCCGCCAGGTGCAGTATCCAAATATCACTGTTAGATGTTGGCTGCTGTGTCGGTGCTCTCCCTCCCAAGCGGTGTAGACATGTAACAACAGATGGAGAGTGTAACACTATTTTCAAATGTTATTCAGATCGTAAAAGGATATTCACATAATTTAATGGTCAGACCGATTATACTAAAGTGTCTGACATACAAGCAGACAGAGAGTATAAACCCGTCTCCCTTCAGGTAAAGATGCAATTGAAAGAAGGCATCCATAAATGTATAAAGATGCATATTTATTAAAAACATAAAATAAATATAGTGGCTTAAATACTTGCTCGTTTTATGGTGTGCAAACCACTTTATCAAAGCAAACAAACCGATATGATGTCTTTGCCTGAATGCCATTGGATTTTCTTCATTTGTACCGTTACCCGAACGGTACAAATGCTAGTATGAAACGCTTTGGTATTCTCGGTCTAACCACTAAATTGTGTGAGTATACTTTTACGATTTCAATAACATTTGAAAATAGCAGTGTTACATTACTGGGCGCTTTCCAGCTGTTTTTTGTTACATGATCTAAGGTATGCCTTTCTGGGTATATAGTATTGTCAACAAGTATACGGCCATAGCTCTTGTTTGTCATATACTGCACAATCAAATTAATCGGTAGGGCAGTCTATGGATGCGTTAAACCTGTGAGCACCTCTCTGGCACTAAGCTTTAAAGGGATAGTAATACATTATATTTAAAAAATCAGCATCTTGTGACCATTAAAAAAAGAAATGAAATACCCCCAGTCCCATCTCTCAAACTTTTATGGTTTGAGAGATGTTCGTAGTTAAAGTTCCCCCTCCCTCCCCTTTCCCTGATGTCAGCATTCTTGCTGACTGCAGGGGAATCCAGTCCCGGGACCAGCAGAGGCTCTTCAGCAGAGCCGAGATCACGTTATTGGAAAATAAATCCTTCACCGGAACAGTCTTCTAAGTGTGCTTGCAAACCAAGCACACTTAGAAGACTCTTCCAGTGCAGGGTTTCTTTTCCAATAACGTGATCTCGGCTTTGCTGCAGAGCCGATTGCTGGTCCCAGGACCGAATTCCCCTGCAGTCAGCTAGAGCGATTGCGTAAGGGTGTGGGGGGGGGGACTTTAACTACAATTATGTATCAAACCATAAAGGTTTGAGAGATGGGACTGGGGGCATTTTGTTTATTTTTTAATGGCTACAACACGCTGATTTTGAAATATGATGTATTACTATCCCTTTAAAAAGTAAGTTTAGGATTATATTTTAGGGATAGAACAAAACATCAATAATTATTATAGATGTAGGTAGAAGTACTTGATATTTAAAAGCATATCAACCACTTTTATTTTTAGGTGTTAGAGCTCTTTCTAGTAGGGCTTTTTAACTTATTGAATGGTAGAGAGCCTATTTAAATGAATGGGGATTTTTTAATTGTTCCCTGCAGTACTGTTGATTTGCTGCAAAAATGCTCCATTTATATCCCAATGCATATGCCTCTATGTACTGTTACTGCCTACGCCTCTCAATAGGTTTTATTTTTATAATGTCCCTTAAAACAAATTGGCAAGTGGATTGTTTTTTTCCACATTTACCTCAATCACTCTCAGTTGCACAATTTTATCTCAGTTTTTTTTTTTTTTTTTTTGCTTTAAAAAAAAGTTTGATGCCATATCGTCAATGTTAATCTCTCACAATGTTCTTAAAAAAAAATTAAAAAAAAAAAAAGGTGTGGACAATTATATGGTCAGGGGAAGATAGAAAGTGTAGTCTCAAAATAATGTTAACCCTTTGAGTGCCAGAGAGGTACGCAACGCATTGCGTAGCAATTCTTTACGTACCTCTCTGGCACTCAAAGGGTTAAAAAAGTGACTTTTTAGCAAGTACGTGATATTCTTATGGTGGATGAGACTGAATATTGTGTAGTTTAATTGCATATTAAAAGGTCTTGTCTGTTCAGTGTTAAGTTTTGTTATTATTATTATTAACATGTTAATTGACTAGTTTTAAAAGGTGGATTCATGAAATGTGTTTTCGAGGGTATTAAGTATGCTTTATGGGCAATAAACTCACCTTGACCTAAACTGCCTGCTTTGTTTTTATTCTCACTATTTCTATAAAAGGACCGTTCCTTAAGCAAATAAAAATGAATTATCTTAACAATATGTTTTTGGCAGATGTTCTGATGGATACCCTGAAAGGAAAGATAGCGAAATCCTTAACCATTCCCATCTTCTAACGCCTGAGGAATGCAATGAAGGCATTCACTGTAAGGACTGTTAATTGGAATGCTTAAAACAAAAATAATCATGTCTGTTGACTGTTTCTAGTTATAAGTCAAGTTTTTGACACGTGCAAAATGTCAGAAAGGTCATTCTGACTTGGTTATAGGTCAACTTGTATCCTATCTTATGGAAACTTTTGAGTGCCAGAGGGGTACGCAATGCGTTCCATACCCCTCTGCCACCCAAATGGTTAAACCTTTAAGGGAGCACTACCTAATAATAGCCACTCACTTATCAGACTATGTTCAGAAAATCCTAATGGCCCTTTAAGGACCAGATGCATTGCATAGGTGCAGCAATGACGGTTGAATATGTTGCCTGTGGTGAAAGGTAACATGCTGGGCTATGCATCTTTCACATGGACTACTATCAATGTTCGGCATACTTCAACTCTGCTGTGTTCCTTCAGGAATGCAGTAAAGCTGTGGTAAGAAAGATCTGCACATCCTATTGGGAAGCTGGCAGACATTACATGAGCTCAAAAGGAGGTTGAGATGCTCACTGCAATTTCCAAAGAATGGCAGATCCACATGCATACAAGCCAATAATATTGGCTGGCGCTTTTTTGGACCAGCAGGCACGCCATGGGGGAAAGCAGAAGAGAGGCTATTGAAACAAAACAGGAGACAAATGTTGTAGGGAGCTGCAACTGTTCTTCTGCTCATGTGAAAGAGGCCAAAGCGTTAAACTGGCCCTGCATGTAAGGAACACACATGCTCACGTGTGCTTGTACACATGCATGCACACTCACACAGGCACATATCTATACACATATATCTGTACATACGCATAAATACCCATTTTTTTTTTTACATGCAATCCTGCTAGCCTCCTATCACCTTCCCTAAACTAGTGGGGAAATTGCTGACCACTCTGATAACAGACGTTGCCCATGGTGACTTCTAGCAGAGCTGTGATTTGCAGGATGGAAGTTATGAAGAGGCTGAGGGTAGCAACAGGATAGATTTTTTTTGAGTTGCATGTTATTTATTGTATGTTTAATTTATACAAGCATGACACTCTGGCCCCCTGCATTTTAGGGAAAGTCATTCCCCGCGTACAGTGCCAGTCTGAAGCACAGTAAAAGACACACCAGTTGACCAGAACTTTTGCAGTCCAAATCATTGTATAAAAGATATGAAGGTCACCATACTCAAATAGAATTTTACAACACAGAGAGAGAGAAAAATCTGAGAATTTAAATGAATGGTTATGTCTGACACATTAAACACAGGCCTGAACCTGGGGATGGGTTTCCTGTCCCATTGTAATAGACAGAACATCTTGGGATAACTAACTGTAAAGAGACCGTGTCTTGCCAACTCCCAGACTAATAGGCTCTTCATACGTTTGTGCTAATTAATATTTCCTTGTTACCAGGACGTTGATCCAACCTGATGCATATCATTATATGTATGTTTACTAAGCTAATTGTCCCCTATTCTGTATTATAATTTATTACATGGAAAAGGGCGAGGGTATAAGGAATAAAAACAGCACACTTACCTTGGGTAAGAACAGGCAAATTTATTAACCAATTTAAAATCCTAAACATAAATAACACATACCAATCAAATATTAATCAAACTGTTAAACAAAATTAGCATAGTCCACAGCATAACCTCCCTAGGGTTACCTTCCCAACGAACCATCCTGAATTATTTTGCCAACACTCAACATACCCCCATCCGAGGCAAGGGCACCACTGTCAACCATAGCTACCAAATAGGGGAGGATGAGAGGCTTGCTATTCCCACGCTCCAAAAGCTACTGCCATCCTTTTCTGGTTCCCCTACACCAAAACCCTAATACTCCACAACCCCTAACCTAACTTCCTAACCCTCTACTTTTGTAAGCTCCCCCTACTCTATTTCACTCTGGGGGATTTACTAATGCATATCATACTCAATATATAAATGCAGTGCTCTTCCATCTTTATATGTTAACTCATGCCTGAAGAAGTGAACTTAGTGTCCTGAAAGCCTGCACTGTCTATATTCTCAGCCATAAACCCTATGATTGCAAACGCATTGCTTAGAATTGCATTGCACACCCCACTGGTACCCAAAAGATTAAATGGCATCACCTTTACATCACTCTTATGAGTTTTGTGTTAAAAAGTACATTGAATCCCATATATTTGAGCTATTTTAGGGCAGTTTTACCATGCAACAAACACAATGTGCTTTTTTTAGTTCATAAAGTTGAAAATACCCTTTGGCGCTTGTCATGCCAAGGCGTGAGTTGGCCCTTGCAGGGCCCTGGTGTGTATAATTTGTTTATTTTGTGTATTTTATTGTACCTTTTAAAGTGTTAGCTGAGTAGATAACATCTCCAGAGCAGGATGTAGGGCTACTATAAAACGTATTGGAAGATCTGCTCTTGATGGAGGTCATCCAGGGGACACCCAAATAACCTGAAATAGGGAGAATATGTATATATGGTGTAAAAAGGTTCAATACAAACATATATTCAGAATGGCAAGGTTTTACCCTTTTGGTGGGTACCAAATATGCCAGGTGAAGGTGTTCCTTCTATGAGTTACAAAAATAACCACTTTGCAACCAGTTAGACCAGCATGTTTGGTGTCCAGATATTTACACAGATATGAGTAATATGATTATTATAACATTATAGAGGTGTGCTGTGGGTTGCCTGTTTTGGGAAGCCTTATGATTTTTCAGGTAGAACGCTGCAATAAAATCCCTGACAGGTCTGATTGAGTGGGCTGTAAACATCAGGCCAGATCCTTGACCCTCCCAGGTAACACCCAGGGGTCTGGCCTCTTAGAAGCAACTGTGGACTCCTATTTCATATGGGTTTTTGGATAAAAACGGAATTTCTTTGTAACAACTAAAAGGGGAAATACCATCTGAAGTTCCCAAGGACTCTTAAAATATTGGTAACTTTATTTAAGGATTTCTTGTCTTTCTCCCATTTTATTTAATAGACTGTTTTGCCAATGTGTAATCTTTATTTTTGTATGTCCTTTATTTCTGTATTTTTGTAAACAGCATTGTGAAGCCTTTTTTCAGATTAAATGTTCAATTAATCAGCTCTTGTCTCTGTTCTCTAACATGAACTCACTACCCTGAAGGAAGCTCAGGTAGCACACATTGCTAAAGGTTTAATTCTATGTCTGATTATTAAGGTGATTTTATACTGTAATTCTGTTGTGTTTGGGGTAACCTAAGACACCCAGATATAAAGTCTTGGTGGTGGCAGCAAATTGTAGTACTGGGGTGATAGTGCAGGAGGGATTTCAGGGGTTAATTTGGTGGTTGCTAGAAATAGTAACAGGTAACCAGGGGTCTGGTATTGTTAACCCCTTTCACTCCCACACTCTCCCCACTGTCTCAGTATCATGGTGCCTGTGCTCCCCTTGCGACATTCTGTCAGTCTACACTTTGCTTTACTCCTGTTGGCCATTCTGTGATTGTCCCACCCAGTATGGCCTTTACATACTGGGTTCTGGCACCCCTCCGGTGCCCTTTCATGGTGTTCCTGTACCAGTGCTTGTTCCTGCTCTCAATATTCCCAGTGTACCGACCCGGCCTGCCTGACTACTCTGCATCTCGTCTCCTGCCTGTGAACTTCTTCTTCGCCTGCTCCTGTGTACCGACCTGGCTTGGCTGACTTTCCTGCTCCGTGTACCGACCCGGCTTGGTTGATGTTCCTGCTCTGGCTGCCTCTGTGTCGCCTTGGCAACATTTCTATAGGTTAGGCATTCGTGACGCTCCCGGTTAGTTGCAACCTTAGGGTGAGTTGCTCAGTTGCCCAGTCCATTCTTGTCACGGCAGTGCTCAGTTGTGTGTCTCCGTTACTGCTCCTAGAGAGTGCAAGTGGCCTAGTCTCCGTTACTGCTACGGCAGTGTGCAAGTGGCCTTGTCTCCGTTACTGCTCCTGTAGAGTGCAAGTGGCCTAGTCTCCGGTACTGCTACGGCAGAGTGCAAGTGGCCTAGTCTCCATTACTGCTACGGCAGTGTGCAAGTGGCCTTGTCTCCGTTACTGCTCCTGCAGAGTGCAAGTTGCCTAGTCTCCATTACTGCTACGGCAGTGTGAAAGTGGCCTTGTCTCCGTTACTGCTCCTGCAGAGTGCAAGTGGCCTAGTCTCCATTACTGCTCGTCAGTGTGCAAGTGGCCGTGTCTCCGTTACTGCTCCTGCAGAGTGCAAGTGGTCTTGTCTCCGTTACTGCTACAGCAGAGTGCAAGTGGCCTAGTCTCCGTTACTGCTACGGCAGTGTGCAAGTGGCCTATCTCCGTTACTGCTACGGCAGTGTGCAAGTGACCTATCTCCGTTTACTGCTATGGCAAAACACTTGTTGCCTGGTCTCCGTTGCTGCTACGGCAGTGTTATATGTTGCTCAGTTTCTGATACTACTCTGGCAGTTCACGTTTGTCTGCTAACCTATTACTGGGCGTTACTTATCCTTAAGCTCTCTATCGTGAGTGAGCTCCATCACAGACCTCTCTTCACATGGGACTGTTTACACTCGCCGAAGACCATTAACCCATGCAGTACCGATACCCTGGGAATCCTTCGTATTCCGCCTGACCTGTGTCAGTATATTCTGTTATGGACTCTATGGTTATACTGGACCTGTGTAGGCATATGTATATGTAACCTGTCTTGTGTCTGTATTATTCTGTTAACCCTCACAGGTCCTGTATTATTTTATTATATTACTGTGTTTTCAATAAAACTGTGTTTTATCCTAAACCACTGTGTCTCTGTGTCAAACAAACCGTTACAGTACAAAAGGGCCATGACCTCAGACAGTAAAGGTGAGGGATATGCACAGAACATCCACTGGAGGATGGATGTACATGAGCAGCGTTTGGACCAGATGGCACTGGCCATACAAACTATTCTTGAGCGCACGGTGCATCTCGATAAACCAGTTCAGAATCTGGTGGTCCCCCCAGTTTCGACACCAGAGAGTCAATCTGTCATGGTTTATTATGACTCTCAGACACAAGTTTTAGGTAAAAATCAATTTTATTGAAATAATAAATTGATAACGTAGGATGGCAATCACATACATACAGATATATACAGAATATAACAAGACAGAAGGCAGACTCTACTGGTCCTGTCAAATACCGGACAGGACAGTCTGAAGTAATAGAATGTTAGGCTCTACCGGCCTTGCCAATACCGGGTAAGGCAACCTGCAGATGGAATCGCATAACGGTTCTACCGGCCTTACCAATTTACCGGGCAAGGCAGCCTCAATAGATTCATAATGTAGGCTCTACCGGCCCTGCCAATACCGGGTAAGGCAACCTCAGATGGAATGTGGCACAAGGTTCTACCGGCCTTACCAATACCGGGCAGGGCAGCCCTGAGATAGTAGCAGCAGTCAGATGGTAATGGCAAATTGACAGAATCGTAAAGCCGCAAGGCTTTGGAGCAAACCAGCGTCCGCACGCTGGGACCAACACTGAATTGTATAGCCGATAGGCTTAGGAGCAAACCAGTGACTGCACACTGGTGTAACAAGCGAGTAGTATAGCCGTAAGGCTTAGGAGCAAACCAGCATCCGCATACTGGTGTAACAAGTGAGTTTGTATAGCCGCAAGGCTTTTGAGCAAACCAGCGTCCGCACGCTGGGACAAACACAGAATTGTATAGCTGATAGGCTTAGGAGCAAACCAGTGACCGCACACTAGTGTAACAAGCGAGTTTGTATAGCCGCAAGGCTTTGGAGCAAACCAGCGTCCGCACGCTGGGACCAACACAGGATAGTACAGCCGATAGGCTTTGGAGCAAACCAGTGACTGCACACTGGTGTAACAAGCGAGTTTGTATAGCCGCAAGGCTTTGGAGCAAACCAGCGTCCGCACGCTGGGACCAACACAGGATTGTATAGCCGATAGGCTTTGGAGCAAACCAGTGACCGCACACTGGTGTAACAAGCGAGTTTGTATAGCCGCAAGGCTTTGGAGCAAACCAGCGTCCGCACGCTGGGACCAACACAGGATAGTACAGCCGATAGGCTGTGGAGCAAACCAGTGACCGCACACTGGAGTAACAAGCAATGTCGCCGACGCGACCAGGCAGGAGGTCGCCAGGATACAGGAGACAGGCGATGCAATGACAGGAACCAGCAACGATCAGTCAGGTCAGGAAACAGCAGAGAAGAAGTTCAGCAGGAACTGCAACACCAGAGACTAGGCCGGAACCAGGACTGGAAGTACTTCAGCATGCAGGAAACACTGGAACAGTAGAGATCAGGAACTCAGGAACACATGAGATCAGGAACACTGGAACAGAGGCCCAGCTATCACTGGCGTAGTGATAGCAAGAAGGTCAGAAACAACACGAAAGGGCCTCAAAGGGTGCCCAGTCCAGGTTTAAATAGGCAATAAGAGGCGGGCTATCTGCAGACAGCCAATAGAAGCCCCCTACTGGTGACAGACAAGGAACTGCAGCAATCACGGGCACCGTGATAGTACCTCCCCTTCAAAGACCCCCTCTCCTAGAATAGGGTCTAGGTTTCTGTGGGTAATTGGCATGAAAGGCCCTAGTTAGCCTAGGTGCATGAAGGTCCGTACTATCCACCCATGATCGATCCTCAGGACCATACCCTTTCCAATGTACCAGGTACTGTACCCTTCCTCTAAGCCTACGGGAATCAATAATGCTCTGAACCTCGTACTCCTCCTGGCCCTCGACCTCAACAGGTCCTGGCACCACAGGTGTGGTAGTATAGCGATTGCAAACCAGAGGCTTAAGAAGGGACACATGGAACACATTATGGATACGCATGGATGCAGGTAGGTCTAGTGCATAGGAGACAGGGTTAATTTTGCGAATAACTCTGTATGGACCAATAAACCGAGGAGCCAACTTATTAGACGGAACCTGCAGCTTGAGATTTCTGGAGGAAAGCCATACTCTATCCCCAACCTGAAAGGAAACCGATG
This sequence comes from Rhinophrynus dorsalis, assembly GCA_037306005.1. NCBI lineage: Eukaryota > Metazoa > Chordata > Amphibia > Anura > Rhinophrynidae > Rhinophrynus > Rhinophrynus dorsalis. The sequence continues at coordinate 80,566,795 of CM074721.1, forward strand.
GAAGCCTTCTGCGATTAGCATGGCGCTGATGACGCTGAAATGACTGACCAAGTGCCCTCTGAACTTGTGCCCATGTGGAACGGAGTTGCTCGATATGCTCATCCAGAGCTGGAATCTGTTGCGTCTGAAATGAGTCTGGAAGCAAACAGGGCTGGAACCCATAATTAATCAGAAATGGAGAGCTCCCAGATGAAGAATTGACCGCACAGTTCCTGGCGAACTCTGCCCAAGGCAACAAGTCGGACCAATTATCATGATGGTCAGTAACGAAACAACGGAGAAATTGTTCCAAGCCCTGATTAGCTCGTTCAGCGGCTCCATTGGTCTGGGGATGGTAGGCAGAGGAAAAGGACAGCTGTATGCCCATCTGTTGGCAAAATGCCCTCCAAAATCTAGACACAAACTGGCTCCCCCTGTCAGACACCAGTACCCTAGGCACTCCATGCAACCGGAATACTTCTCTGGCGAACACCATTGCCAATTCCTTCGCTGAAGGAAGACCACGGAGGGGCACGAAATGAGCCATTTTAGAAAACCTGTCCACCACCATGAATATAAAGGAGTACCCCTTGGACATAGGCAACTCTCCCATAAAATCAATGGAAACATGAGACCAGGGGCGTTCGCCATTAGGCACCGGTTGAAGCAAGCCCACAGGGAGATGTCTCGGGGTCTTAGCGCGGGCACAGGTGGCACAGGCATTCGTAAATTCGGCACAATAGTTTCTCATGGAGGGCCACCAAAATAACTGAGAAAGGGACCATAACAATTGGTCTCTACCAATATGTCCCGCAGCCTTAGAGGAATGGTAGGTTTCAAGCAGCCTAGTACGAAATGGTTCATCGACAAAACATTTGCCCACTGGAGTTTCATGGGGAGCGGACCCCTGAGAGGCCAGGATCTCCTCCCCTAAAGGAGAAGTGATACTCGTGCGTATAGTAGCCAGTATTCTATCAGGTTGGATGATGGGTGCTGGTGCTTCCACTCTGTCACTGTCGGCCTCAAATTGTCTTGACAGTGCATCAGCCCTGATATTCTTTGACCCCGGTAAGTATGATACAATGAAATTAAATCGAGACAGGAACAGTGCCCACCTGGCCTGACGGGAGGACAATCTCTTGGCCTCCGAGAGATAACTCAGATTTTTATGATCTGTTAGGATTAATACGGGAGTCTTGGTACCTTCAAGCAAATGACGCCACTCCTTAAGAGCGAGGATAATGGCCAATAATTCTTTGTCACCTATCTCATAGTGGCCTTGAGTGACAGTCAACTTCTTAGAGAAAAACCCACAAGGTCTGAGAGTACCACCTTTCTCGTGTCGTTGCGAAAGTACTGCCCCAACCCCAATATCTGAGGCATCCACCTCTAACGTAAATGGAAGTAGAGGATTGGGGTGGGATAACACAGGAGCCGCAGCAAATGCCAGCTTCAAATTCTCAAAGGCATTCTCAGCAGATACCGGCCAACAAGAAGGCTTAGCGCCCTTGTGCGTAAGATCGGACAAAGGTTTAACAATGGAAGAAAAGTTCTTAATAAACCGCCTATAATAATTAGCGAAACCCAGGAAACGCTGTATGGCTTTAAGCCCCTTGGGTTTTGGCCATTATAAGACAGCTGACAACTTATCCTTGTCCATTATTATTAATTATGAACCCCAAGAATGGCACACTGGTTCTGTGAAAGTCACATTTTTCCAGTTTACAAAATAATTTGTTCTCACGGAGTCGTAGCAATACTGCGGATACATCTTTGATGTGCTGTGCCATGTCTTGAGAGTAAATCAATATATCGTCCAGATAAACCACAACACATGTCTGTAACATATCTCTCAGCACATCGTTTATCAGTTCCTGGAAAACTGCGGGGGCATTACATAGCCCAAATGGCATTACAAGATACTCGTAGTGCCCAGCTCGAGTATTAAAGGCAGTTTTCCACTCATCACCTGCTCGAATGCGCACCAGATTGTAAGCGGCCCGTAAGTCCAATTTGGTAAAAATCGAAGCGCCCTTAAGCCTGTCAAAAAGCTCGGTGATGAGTGGTATTGGGTATGCGTTTTTTGCCATTAGTTTATTCAAGCCCCGGTAGTCAATGCATGGTCTTAATTCGCCATTTTTCTTTTTTACAAAAAAGAACCCAGCCCCAGCTGGAGAGGTAGATTTTCGTATGATCCCTCTAGCAAGGGCATCCGAAATGTAATCCTCCATAGCCTTATTTTCCTCACAAGATAATGGATAAGTGCGTCCTTTCGGAGGTACTGCCCCAGGCTGCAATTCGATGCAACAATCATAAGGTCTATGCTGAGGTAGCAAACTGGCCTCTCCTTTGCTAAAAACATCGCCAAACTGTTGGTACACATCCGGTATAGCCGAGGAGGTGCACAGGACCTTAACAGGCTGGATGACGCACTTGTCCATACAAAACTGGGACCAAGCAGCAATTTCACACTTTTTCCAATCAAATTGTGGGTTATGTAACTGTAACCACGGAAAGCCCAATATTACCGCATGGTGTGGAGAATTAATCAGTTGAAACTGCTGCTCTTCTCTGTGAAGTGCCCCAATAGTCATAGACAGTGGCATAGTTTCAAACATAACCTGAGGCGGTTCTAAGGGTCTGCCATCAATCGCTTCAATAGTCAAGGGATTTTCTCTTTCAATGCGTGGAACTCCGTGCAATTCAGCAAAGGTATTATCCATAAAATACCCTGCTGCACCAGAGTCAACCAAGGCCAAAACCTCCACAGAGCGTTGTGCCCAAGATAATACCACCTGTATGGTGGGTTTCAGTGTGCCCGACACTGGGGACGATTGTACACCACCTAGGGCCTGTCCCCCAAGGTACCCTAGGTGTGTGCGTTTCCCGGACTTACCGGACAGGAATTTAGCAAATGCCCTTTTTTACCGCAGTATAAACACAACCCTTGTCTTCTGCGATAAAGTCTCTCAGCCTTGGTTAGTCTAGTGAAGCCTATTTGCATAGGTTCACTTGTCTCCCGTACAGGTTCACTAGACTTCAATGCCAGGGGAGGGATGGGTGGGCAAAACATGCCACTAGGCTCATTATTCTTTGACCGTAACTTACGATCTCTGGCAATTGATCTCTCACGTATTCTGGAGTCAATTATCATAACATATTCAATGTAGTCATCTAGATCAATAGGTAGATCTTTAGCAGCGATTTCGTCCTTAATGTGGTCATTCAGGCCTTGAGAAAAAGCTGCCAATAATGCCTCGTTATTCCAACCTACCTCTGCTGCCAATGTCCAGAATTCGATGGCGTAGTCGCCTACTGTACGCCTGCCCTGATGTATCTCCATAAGGCGTTTGGCAGCAGAGGTGGTTCTACCAGGAGGCTCAAACACTCTTCGAAAGGATTGCACAAATTCTCTAAAGTTCTTAGTACAAGGTTTAGCATTCTCCCACAAGGGGTTAGCCCAAGCCAAAGCTCTGCCAATGAGCAAAGATATTGTAAACCCCACCTTACTACGATCATTGGGAAATGCGTGTGCCGTCAATTCCATAAAAATCTCGAGTTGGTTGATGAACCCTCTGCAGAGACTAGGGTCACCATCATGTCTTAGCGGCAAGGGTGCAGAAGCCGTTAACCCTTTAACAGTGCCCCCTAGGGGTCTGGTATCACTCTCCGGTGTCTGACTTGGCGAGACCACCGGGCTAGAGCTAGATTTGTCAGCAAGTACCGTGCGTTCAAGGATCGTTTGAATTGCAACTGCCAACTGATCCAAACGTTGCTCGTGCACATCCATCCTCCAATGGATATTCTGTGCATTACCTTCACCTTTGCTGTCTGAGGTCATGGCCCTTTCATACTGTCACGGTTTATTATGACTCTCAGACACAAGTTTTAGGTAAAAATCAATTTTATTGAAATAATAAATTGATAACGTAGGATGGCAATCACATACATACAGATATATACAGAATATAACAAGACAGAAGGCAGACTCTACTGGTCCTGTCAAATACCGGACAGGACAGTCTGAAGTAATAGAATGTTAGGCTCTACCGGCCTTGCCAATACCGGGTAAGGCAACCTGCAGATGGAATCGCATAACGGTTCTACCGGCCTTACCAATTTACCGGGCAAGGCAGCCTCAATAGATTCATAATGTAGGCTCTACTGGCCCTGCCAATACAGGGTAAGGCAACCTCAGATGGAATGTGGCACAAGGTTCTACCGGCCTTACCAATACCAGGCAGGGCAGCCCTGAGATAGTAGCAGCAGTCAGATGGTAATGGCAAATTGACAGAATCGTAAAGCCGCAAGGCTTTGGAGCAAACCAGCGTCCGCACGCTGGGACAAACACAGAATTGTATAGCTGATAGGCTTAGGAGCAAACCAGTGACCGCACACTAGTGTAACAAGCGAGTTTGTATAGCCGCAAGGCTTTGGAGCAAACCAGCGTCCGCACGCTGGGACCAACACAGGATAGTACAGCCGATAGGCTTTGGAGCAAACCAGTGACCGCACACTGGTGTAATAAGCGAGTTTGTATAGCCGCAAGGCTTTGGAGCAAACCAGCGTCCGCACGCTGGGACTAACACAGAATTGTATAGCGGATAGGCTTTGGAGCAAACCAGTGACCGCACACTGGTGTAACAAGCGAGTTTGTATAGCCGCAAGGCTTTGGAGCAAACCAGCGTCCGCACACTGGGACCAACACAGGATGGTACAGCCGATAGGCTTTGGAGCAAACCAGTGACCGCACACTGGTGTAATAAGCAAGTTTGTCTAGCCGCAAGGCTTTGGAGCAAACCAACGTCCGCACCTGGGACTAACACAGGATTGTATAGCCGATAGGCTTTGGAGCAAACCAGTGACCGCACACTGGTGTAACAAGCGAGTTTGTCTAGCCGCAAGGCTTTGGAGCAAACCAGCGTCCGCACGCTGGGACCAACACAGGATTGGATAGCCGATAGGCTTTGGAGCAAACCAGTGACCACACACTGGTGTAACAAGCGAGTTTGTATAGCCGCAAGGCTTTGGAGCAAACCAGCTTCTGCACGCTGGGACCAACACAGGATAGTACAGCCGATAGGCTGTGGAGCAAACCAGTGACCGCACACTGGTGTAACAAGCGAGTTTGTATAGCCGCAAGGCTATGGAGCAAACCAGCGTCCGCACGCTGGGACCAACACAGGATAGTACAGCCGATAGGCTGTGGAGCAAACCAGTGACCGCACACTGGAGTAACAAGCAATGTCGCCGACGCGACCAGGCAGGAGGTCGCCAGGATACAGGAGACAGGCGATGCAATGACAGGAACCAGCAACGATCAGTCAGGTCAGGAAACAGCAGAGAAGAAGTTCAGCAGGAACTGCAACACCAGAGACTAGGCCGGAACCAGGACTGGAAGTACTTCAGCATGCAGGAAACACTGGAACAGTAGAGATCAGGAACTCAGGAACACATGAGATCAGGAACTCAGGAACACTGGAACAGAGGCCCAGCTATCACTGGCGTAGTGATAGCAAGAAGGTCAGAAACAACACGAAAGGGCCCTCAAAGGGTGCCCAATCCAGGTTTAAATAGGCAATAAGAGGCGGGCTATCTGCAGACAGCCAATAGAAGCCCCCTACTGGTGACAGACAAGGAACTGCAGCAATCACGGGCACCATGATACAATCCTTGACAGCGGTTGCCTCAGTTAAATGGTTAACCACTTCTGCTCCGCTACCACTCAGATACGATGGCGAACCCACCTTGTGCAGAGGGTTTATTAATCAGTTGGAGATATTTCTGGAATGAACCCCTCATGCCTTTCTGAATGACCGCAGTAAGGTGGGGTTCATGATATCACTATTGACGGGCAGAGCCCTGGTGTGGGCCAATCCCTTGTGGGAGAATGGTAAACCTTGCACCAGGAACTTCAGGGAGTTTTTACGGACTTTTCGGAGAGTATTTGAAGTTCCTGGTAGAGCTGCCTCTGCTGCCAAACGATTGATGGAGATACAACAGGGCAATCGTAGTGTGGGCGATTATGCCATAAAATTCCGTACATTGGCAGCTGAGATAGATTGGAACAACGAGGCGCTGGTGGCAGCTTTTGCTCAAGGACTTGCTGACTGTATTAAGGATGAAACGGCAGCTAGAGAAGTGCCTAGTGATTTGGACGAATACATTGACTACGCCATTCTAATTGATTCTCTTATTCATGAGAGACTTATGGCTAAAGCCCAGGAACAGTGGACAAAACAGTTTTTTGATCCCACCCATGCCTCCCTCACCTCCCATGCCTCCTGATCGTAGACAGGAACCCTGTGAACCAATGCAACTTGGTTTCACTAAACTATCTAAGGAAGAACGAGCACACCGCAGGAGGCAGGGGTTATGTCTGTACTGTGGCAAAGCTGGGCACCTATTACGTACCTGTCCTGTACGTCCGGGAAACAAACTCACCTAGGGTACCTTGGGGGACAGGCCCTAGGTGGTGTTCAGCAGTCCCTAGACCCGATTATGCAGAAACCCACGATACAGGTGGTATTTTCATGGGCAGAACACTCAGTGGAGGTTCTTGCCCTGGTTGATTCCAGCACGGCCGGATACTTCATGGACAGTTCATTTGCTGCGTTACATCAGATTCCGTTGGTCAGGAGGGAATCTCCCTTAGCCATTGAGGCCATTGATGGCAGACAGTTAGAACCAGCTCAGATAACTATGGAAACTATTCCGCTTTCTATGACTATTGGGGCCCTCCACATGGAGGAACAGCCATTTCAGATAATCCATTCTCCTTATCATGGGGTCATTCTGGGGTTCCCATGGTTACATTTGCATAATCCACAGTTTGACTGGCAGACTTGTGAGATTACGTCTTGGTCCGAGTACTGTATGGAGCATTGTGTGACTCATCCAGTTAAGATTTTGTGTACCTCTCCCTCCATGCCAGCCGAATACCACCAATACAGTGACGTTTTTAGTAAGGGAGAGGCTAGCACCTTGCCCCAACATAGGGCATACGATTGCGCTATTGATTTGCCCCCTAGGGGCCGCACGTACCCTCTGTCTTGCAAGGAGAATTGGGCCATGGAGGATTACATTGACTATGCCCTTAAAAGAGGGATTATTAGAAAATCTACCTCGCCTGCTGGTTCTGGTTTCTTTTTTGTGAAAAAGAAGAATGGCGAGTTGAGGCCTTGTATCGATTACCGGAGATTAAATAAACTTATGTCCAAGAATGCCTACCCCATACCAAACTATTTGACAGGTTAAAAGGTTCTTCCATTTTTACTAAATTAGATCTACGGGCTGCTTATAACCTGATCAGAATAAGAGCTGGGGATGAGTGGAAAAAGGCATTTAATACCAGATCTGGGCATTATGAATACCTAGTCATGCTGTTTGGCCTTTGTAATGCACCTGCTGTATTTCAAGAATTCATTAATGATATCCTCCGTGATATGCTACAGTCCTGCGTAGTAGTCTGTCTTGATGACATACTCATACACTCGGCTAATTTGTCTCAACACATCAAGGATGTGTCCGAGGTCTTGCTTCGATTATGCAAGAATAAACTATTCTGTAAAATGGAGAAGTGCAAGTTTCACAGGTCAAAAGTGCCTTTTTTGGGTTTCGTGATCTCTAAGGATGGTATTGCTATGGACCAGGAGAAACTCGCAGCGGTATTGCAATGGCCACGACCCAAAGGGTTCAAAGCGATTCAGCACTTTCTTGGGTTTGCCAATTATTACAGGAAGTTTATCCAGAACTTTTCCACTACTGTTAATCCTCTGTCTGACCTTACACACAAGGGTGCTAATCCATCCCAATGGTCTGATGCAGCTGATCATGCTTTTGAGACATTAAAGTCCGCTTTCGCATCCGCTCCTGTACTGTCCCACCCCAACCCTTCCCTTCCATTCATGTTGGAGGTTAATGCCTCTGAAATTGGGATAAGGGCAGTACTGTCACAGCGCCCAGTGAGACCATGTGGGTTCTTCTCAAAAAAGCTGTCTAGTGCCCAGAGTCACTATGAAATTGGGGACAGGGTATGGCTCTCCTCCGGAAACCTTAATTTGCAAGTTCCGTCTAATAAGTTGGCTCCCTGGTTCATTGGTCCCTTCAAGGTGATCCGTAAAATTAACCCTGTTTCGTATGCCTTGGATCTCCCAGCATCTATGCGCATTCACAATGTGTTCCATGTATCCTTGCTAAAACCTCTGGTATGCAACCGCTACACTACCACTCCTGTGGTCCCCGGTCCTGTGGAGGTTCAGGGTCAGGAGGAGTACGAGGTCCAAAGCATAATTGATTCACGCAGATTTAGAGACAAATTGCAATATTTGGTCCATTGGAAGGGCTATGGCCCTGAGGAACGTTCCTGGGTTGATCAGAATGACCTTCATGCTCCTAGATTGCTGCGCAATTTTCACTCTAAATATCCTCAGAAACCAGGTCCCTCTTCCAGGAGAGGGGGTCTTTGAGAGGCTGGTACTATCACGGTGCCCGTGCTCCCCTTGCAACATTCTGTCAGTCTACACTTTGCTTTACTCCTATTGGCCATTCTGAGCTTGTCCTGCCCAGTATGGCCTTTATATACTGGGTTCTGGCACACCTCCAGTGCCCTTTCCTGGTGTTCCTGTACTAGTGCTTGATCCTGCTCTCAGTATTCCCAGTGTACTGACCCGGCCTGCCTGACTACTCTGCATCACGTCTCCTGCCTGTGAACCGACCTGGACTGCCTAACCATTCTTCTTCGCCTGCTCCTGTGTACCGATCCGGCTTGGCTGATGTTCCTGCTCCGTGTACCGACCCAGCTTGGCTGACGTTCCTGCTCCGTGTACCGACCCGGCTTGGTTGACATTCCTGCTCTGGCTGCCTCTGTGTCGCCTTGGCGACATTTCTATCGGTTAGGCATTTGTGACGCTCCCGGTTGGTTGCGACCTCGGGGCGAGTTGCTCAGTTGCCCAGTCCGTTCTTGTCACAGCAGTGCTCAGTTGTGTGTCTCCGTTACTGCTCCTGCAGAGTGCAAGTGGCCTAGTCTCCACTACTGCTACGGCAGTGTGCAAGTGGCCTTGTCTCCGTTACTGCTCCTGCAGAGTGCAAGTGGCCTAGTCTCTGTTACTGCTACGGCAGTGTGCAAGTGGCCTTGTCTCCGTTACTGCTCCTGCAAAGTGCAAGTTGCCTAGTCTCCGTTACTGCTACCGCAATGTGCAAGTGGCCTTGTCTCCATTACTGCTCCTGCAGAGTGCAAGTGGCCTAGTCTCCGTTACAGCTCGACAGTGTGCAAGTGGCCGTGTCTCTGTTATTGCTCCTGCAGAGTGCAAGTGGCCTAGTCTCCATTACTGCTACAGCAGTGTGCAAGTGGCCTATCTCCGTTTACTGCTACGGCAAAACACTAGTTGCCTGGTCTCCGTTACTGCTACGGCAGTGTTATATGTTGCTCAGTTTCTGATACTACTCTGGCAGTTCACGTTTGTCTGCTAACCTATTACTGGGCGTTACTTATCCTTAAGCTCTCTATCTTGAGTGAGCTCCATCACAGACCTCTCTTCACATGGGACTGTTTACACTCGCTGAAGACCATTAACCCATGCAGTACCGATCCCCTGGGAATCCTTCGTATTCCGCCTGACCTGTGTCAGTATATTCTGTTATGGACTCTATGGTTATACTGGACTTGTGTAGGCATATGTATATGTAACCTGTCTTGTGTCTGTATTATTCTGTTAAAATACTACAGGACCTGTGAGGGTTATTATATTACTGTGTTTTCAATAAAACTGTGTTTTATCCTAAACCACTGTGTCTGTGTGTCAAACACACCGTTACACTCAGCAGGGCCTATAGCCTTCACTTATGACAAACTGGTTGGCAGCATCGGGATATATTTAGAGATTTTTAGTGCTTGCTGGATTTTACCTGTAAGGGGATCTTAGCACTAAAATAAATTGCATACATTTTTGTGTAATTTCCAAAGACAGAGCTCAGTAATGATTTAAAAGACATACTGCGTGCAAAACAGTTCTCCCCTCCCCATTCTTGTTTTTCTTTCTCTCTCATTTCTGAATATGGAGGCTTATCGCAAACAGCCCAAAGAGACCCTGGAATTGATATGCCAAGCAAGGGATTTACCAACTTTGGAAAAAGCAAGGAACAATTTATTGCGGACCTTGTGGAAGCTGACAGACACACTGTTCAGTCAGAGACTGACACGGAAATGGTTACTGAGCACCCTACTACTGCAGGACCACTACATACTGCAATGCCTAGTGTTTGCACCCCTCAAAGTGTCATGGACGTTTGCTCTACAGATTTATTCAGACAACTGATGGTTTCAAATCCTCAGGAGGCCATGCAAGTGATGATTCAACAGCAGGCTGCACAAAGACCAGAAAGAGAGTCAGAAAGGAGACATCAGCTGGAAATGGCCAAGCTGCAGTTCACAGTTCTGTCCTCAGCAAACAACACTGCATCGGATACCAGCACATCTAGGCTCCACAAGGTGGTTTCTAGGAATAGTAACAGGTAACCAGGGGTCTGGTATTGTTAACCCTTCCACTCCCACACTCTCCCCGCTGTCTCAGCAGGGCCTATAGCCTTTGCTTGTGACAGTGCTCTTGTTAATTAGAGGTCTGTGCATGCCATGCATGTAGGTAAAACTATGCATATTTGGTATTTTTGTCCTTGGAGGAATCAGGGCTTTTAAAAATACCTGAAACATTAACAATCAACATAAAAGTTTGATATGATAAATAGTTTATTAGCTTGGCAAAATAAGTGTTTTACATTTTTCTGTTATTTGTGACATCATAGCTTATTGCGAGATACAAAGTTTACATCACTTGAGTTACCACGATAAAGCTGAATCTGTTAGTATATGGTTTTCCATACATAACTAGAAAGTTACCTACAGGAATCATATCTAAACCGTAGATAGCAAATATGCTGAAAATGTATCCGGCCAGCAGGGTATATACAATGCCCCAAGACTCTGGCACTGAAGGGGTAAGGAGCACGTTTTACTCTCTGCTATTATGGTAGCACACATGGGGAAAGATTCACTAAGTGTTGATAAAGAGGTAATAAAGTGGAGATGACTTCTCCAGTTCCTATGTTATTCTATACAGCCTATGCACTAACCTCTCCAAAGTTGAAGAAATCGTAGTTCATAAAATAACAAAGTAATTGAAGAAGTGATAAATTGGAGAAGTCATCTCCACTGTATCACTGCTTAGTGAATCTCCCCCCTTTAAAAAATAAAAACCTGTAGCAACACTGTAGAGCTCCAAAATGGCCCCTATCAGCCATTCAGGGAGTTAGTAGCTTGCATCCCCTTTCTGGAACACAACCCAGAGTTATGTGGCTCTCAAACCTTGAGAGTTGCTCAGGGGAGCAGAACTGGCATTTGTGTACTGTTGGAGTGATAGCCTCCCTTTAGGTTCCATCAAGATATAGAAATGTATGATGTATTTTATCACGTATTTATGTTGTACATAGTAGTATATGGCCTCTTATTAAAAGAGGCCACTGTTTGATTCTGTATGCTGACACTTATTGTATGTGTGAGTCGCCGTGCTTGGATAGAAAAGCACCAATAAGCACGACTGGTTCCTGCTGAACATGCTCTAGAACAGCTATGCCTGCAGTTTCACATCTCACAACTCAAGTTGGCTTTAGCTTAACTTGTCCTTGAGAAACAAAAAAACCCATTGCCCAAAGTTCACACGGGCACTAATGCCTCGCCAGCTGAAATGTTTTCACCCACATACACTGGGCAATACATATGGTTTCCCGACACTAACAACATTGGGTGTTACAAGGTTGCCAATATTTTGAATAGCTGCTTTTGTGTTTTTGGCATTTATAAAGCCGGCACTCGCCAAATTGGATTTCAAAGTGCATTTTTTATCAGGTATCCGAGGCTACAAGTCACAGCAGTGAATTATCCAAATTGTTTCTGCTAAACTAACAAAAAACAACAAAAGTTGAAACAAGAGTATAGTTTACAAGATCTTAACCCATTGAGCGCTGGGGGATAAACAAGATATTGCTCACCCCTTTGGCACTCAAATGGGCGAAAGGTAGCGTGTTACAAAAGAGAGTTTATGTGTAAACCTATGAATGCCAGAGGGGGTACGCAACATACTGTGCAGCAATGCATTGCTTACCCGACCAGCGTTCAAAGATGTCACCAGCATTGTGGAGCCTGTTGCTGCCTCTCAGATGATTAATATTCAAGGGAAGAAAACTAAGAGTTGTTTTGTGGAAAGCATATGTAACTCTCAGACCTCTTCTTGGAGTTAACTCATTGCCTGCCAGCATAAAGAGCAATACAATCATTTTCTATAGAGAATGATTAAAGGTCAACTGACAAAAAAAAGAAAAGTTGGTGAATCTCTGTCTTTTACTAATTAACACCTTGAATGCTGGGGGTGGGCGTCTCCAGTTCATTGCTTCACAATGCTTTGGAGACCTCTCTAAAGGATTAATTACCATTACGTCATCCTCTGGGAATAACAGATTCATATACTTTCAGCAATGAGTACACAGTTCTTCCTCCAGATTCTTATTCCACCTCCTGAAAGAACAGGAAGCTCCTAGTGACAGTTGCATTTCTATTGGCTGTGTAGGTGTGGCATCACAGCAGCCAATAGAAATCATCAGCTGGAGCTCACATCACAAGCTGTGGGGAAAATAAGCCTACTGGGGTCCCATAGTCTGAGTACTGTAAATTTATCATTCTGTTATTGCCAGCAGAGATTAACTAGTAAAAGACTGAGCTCTTACATGTGTATTTTCCCATGTTATGTGTTCTTTAAAGGGATGTTTCACATTAAAAGCAGCTCCAATTAATCTTCATATTATTCAGGTCATGGAGAGTGTTATTTCAGTACTGTCAGAGTTGTAGTTCATGAGTAATTGAAAGAAAAAAGTATCCCCCTCCCGCCCCTTTTACTGATGTAACACTGTTTACATCAGAGCCGCAAGACAGTCTTGATGGATTACAGAGTGGCGCAATCTTCCATGAGTATAAGAGAAAAACCTGTAAAGGGGGGGCAGGGTTTTCCTTATGCTCACAGTAAGAAGATTGTCCCTTGCTGTGAGCTGTCTCGTCCCAGGACCAGATTCTACATCTGAGGTGAGGTGGCTTACACTAGGCAAAAATTGACTGGAGGGGGATAATTTCTCATTCAATTGCTCTTGAACTACAACTCTGACAGTACTGAAATAAAACTCTACATGGCCCAAATACTATGAAGATTAATCAGGGCTGCTTTTTTGTGAAACAACATTACTATCCTTAAAAGAGACACTAAGTGAAGCTCAAAAAGCACCCTTACTGTACCACTGGCTGACACCTTGAAAGAGCAGGACATGGACGCTCCTCATAATAAGTTGGTGAGCCTAGCTACAAAAGATATATCCAATTTTAATGTGAAAGTAGGAGAGAATCACTTGTTCACTATATAGCATGGAAGCTGGGTGTGGAGAACCCTCCCAAATTCTCCAAATAATATTAGCAACAAGAACTTTAAAGAATAAAATACAATAGACACAGGCAAAGATGGTAAGGCTACAGCATTTACTTAAATATTTTAAACATACCTTTATCTGTACATGTATAGCAACTGAACCAGACCTGTCTGCATACAGCCTGTGAGGCCAACTGTAATGCCAAATGCAGGACTAAGGGAACCTTAAGTGCCTAGGCATAGGTTTCAAAAGGATAATAAATTGGACTATTGCGAATATCCCAGAGTCGGATCATGGGCAAGGCAGCCTAGGCACCTGCCCAGGGATTGGTGACTTGGGAGAGCCTGACAGCCCAACCAATAAAGCAGCAGAGTTATGGAGCTACACAGGGACTGAAGCCCTGAGTGTACCTGTTGGTAGCCCCAGCCCCCTTCTCACACGGATGCCAGTCCAGTACCTTCCCAATTCCCATGTTGTTGAACCGGCAGCCAATGAAAGAGGAGAGTTTTGTGAGGATAATCCTCTCTCATTTGCTGGCTAGTGCGTGTGACGGCAGGGATGTCATCAGTGTTTCTAAAAGGAGCTCAGAGATAGAGTGGGCAAGTCTTCTCACCTGCAGGCTACCCAGGCTGAATGAAAGAAGAAGTCACAAAACTGAAAAGTGAGTGAGTTTTGTTAGTGATGAACCCTTTGAATGCCAGAGGGTTACGCAATGCATTGCTTTGAAATGCATTGTGCACCCCTCTGGAACTCAAAGGGTTAAGATACAGCCCCATGCAATTGCCAATTTCAGGTACTATATGAAATACACACTGTACCGGATTACGGTGCAGGGAACCAAGCAGGATCCTGCCTAGGGCCATATGGAGTCTTAATCCGGCTCTGGAAGAGCCTAATACTGCTGTAAAGAATTTAAATTCACATTATCCAATAATTGTTAAGCTACCACATAATATTATACAAATCTTTATGATCCATTTTCTCCTGCTGTCATCAAAAGAATGAATATATATTAGTGGACTCTGCTGGCTCTGGGGTGTAATCCCTCAGTGTCTCTCAACCAGACTGTTGTTTTTTTTTTCCCAGCATCCCAACACAGAATTTCTTTCATCATCATTAGCTGTATTGTTCCAATACCTTTCTGGGTCTCCAGGCAAAATATGGTTTACGAATTAAGGGACATAGCCAATTCTCCCTTCAGCAAAACAGGAAAATGATCCAAACTGTCGAGGAAAATCAGTATTTGGTATTATTTCAGCTGGCAGACAACAGAAGGCTATGCAGATATTAAGCAACCTTCATTTTTTAAAGAATGATGACCCCTGGAGTCTGAAAAACACATTCATAGGGCCGTATGCATAAAGAAAAGTGGAATCATTCTTGAGCAAACCAACAGTGCCGTACGGTACAAATAAATATTCCACAGATTTCCTTTGACCTAAATGGCGTTTAAAGGAATAGTAATGTTTCATAATAAAAGCAGCTCCAATTAATCTTCATAGTATTTGAGCCATGGAGAGTGTTATTTCAATCCTGTCAGAGTTGCAGTTCAATTGAATTATAATGTATCCCCCTCCCGCCCCTTTTACAGATGTAACACTGCTCACCTCAGAGCAGCAAGACTGTCCAGATGGATTGCAGAGAGGGACAATCTTCAGTGAGTATAAGGAAAAACCTGTAAAACCTGTCGGGGGGGGGCAGGGTTTTCCTTATGCTCACAGTAAGAAGATTGTCCATTGCTATGACCTGTCCGGTCAAGAGACCAGATTCCACATCTGAGGGGAGGTGGCTTACATTAAGTAAAAGGGGCGGGAGGGGGAAACTTTATCATTCAATTACTCTTGAACTACAACTGACAGTATTGAAATAACACTCTCCATGGCCCAAATACTATGAATATAAACTAGTGCTGCTATTTTTGTGAAACATTATTATCCCTTTAACTCATTGAATGCTAGGGAACACCCTAACACATTGCTTAGCAGTGAAGTAGAATCCTCTCTGCCATTCAAGGGAGTCTAAGTAACCCCTTGAGTGCATTGCAAATCACTGAGCAAGTGGGTAAGGCACATAGGCCCAGATTTATAAAAGAAAACAAGTTATTCTGGAGTAACCAGCTGCACCATAGGGGACAATTTAAAAAAATCATAAATTCCCATGCACTTGAATTGAGTTTTTTTTAACTCATTGAGTGACAGGGAGATCACAATTCACTGGAGACCTCTCTAGCATTCAAAAAGTTAAAAACCCTGTTTAATCTAATAGGACTTTTATTTGTCCCCTTTGGTGCAGTTGGTTTACTCCAGAATAATGCCAGTCTATTATAAGCCATTGTTAATTACTGCATTTAGCTGCAGTGGAGTTTTTGTTGATGAGCTCAGAATATTCTCATTGTGCCTGAACTGCATCTAAAAGTTTGCATAGAAATGCATGCAGCAGTAGACGCCTCAAACATTTTACTAGCATTGTTAACATTTCGCAGATGCAATGTGAGTTTTTATTAGAGAAATGCAGTTAAGCACTGCTAGTTTTTTTTTTAACAAATGTTTTTATTAGAGAATTGCTTTTTTTTCTTACAAACAATGCATATTTTTATTGGCATTGCTATATATTTTTTTTTAAACTATGCCAACTATGCAGTTTTTTTTCCTACTATTGCATATTGCTTTTATAAGAAATGCAAATTTTTAGTCGTAAAATGGCTTTCTATCAATGACCCCTTAAGTTCCCATGACGTGCCAGGACCGTCATGCTGGTCCCAGCTCTTAAGGACTAGTGGAATTCTGGGCATTCGTTAAGGGGTTAAATATGACTAACGCAGTCATACTCCTTATTTGTTTTGAGCTACATTTTTTATAACCCTTTTAATGCCATAGAGATATCTAACAGATTGTGTTGCAATGCATTCAATACCTCTCAGGAACTCAAAGGGTTAAATTGTAATTTTATTAAACAGACACCAAGAGGTTAAAGGAACACTGACACCTAAAAATTATCTGGGGTTATACACACACTTAAATACCCTTACTCCATGCATACCTCTGTCTATATTCTCTTATTTGTTTAAAGCGGAACATTCATTCAAATTAAAGTACCCCCCAATTCATTATTCACATAGTGATACACATTTCAATACTTATTATTGAGAAATCCAACTTGTTTGGAGACTTACAGGTAGGAATCTTGCTGTAGAGGCGCCTGTGCCGCCAGTCCCTTCCTGTACCTTAAGGTACAATGCAACTTACCCTCACCAATCCTAGAGGAGATCGGAATGGACAGCACAGATGCCCAGATCCCTCCTCAGCAAGATGTCTGCGCTGATGCCTGCCAGTGATTCTCCGAACAAGCTGGATTTCTCAATAATGCAGGACTAATTCAGGATAATACAAGTATTGATATGTGTATTGCTATGTGAATAATGATATGAGGGGCACTTTAATTTGAATGAAAGTTCCGCTTTAATGAGGCTTAAAATCTACTCTCTTTAAGGCATCTAAGCATTGATTGTTCTTTAAAGAAATAGTAATATTTTAGAATGTCAAAATAAAAATGTTGTAGGATTTATCCCCTTGAATAAAGCAAGAGTACTTCCACTGCTGAGAGGTGTTTTTATAACTCAGACTTGAATTCATTAGTTGCAGTATCACAGTGGCCTGAAATTGTACAGTAGCGCTGTTGCTACACCATCCTATGGACAGCTCTAGTCAGTTGAACATAAACCTTCATAGAATGGTATAGCAACAGCACCACTGTACAGTTTCAGGCCATTGAGATATTGCACCTTAAAAAAAAAAGTTTAAGCTGTAAAACCGTTCAAATAAAACACCTTTCAGCAGTTTGAGTTCCCTTGTTTTACTCTGGGTGATAAACAGGGGGGGATAAACAGTGCAATATACATTCTTTACATATTAAGTATTTTGATCCCTTTATATGGATTGAAATAAGGCCACAACCTGCTGATTTCAGTACAGTAATAATATTTTCACTGCACAAACAATTTTGTGTCTATAAAGGACAGTCTACACATGTATTAAAATGCGGATTTAGCATGAGATTTTAGGAAACTATTTAATTTTATAGATGTTAGCTGGAAGTGCATGATATTTAAAATGATATAACTTCATGTCATTTTTAGGTGTTAGTATCCCTTTAAATGGAAACTAAGATGGAAAAACATAATAAAGTTCATTCTTTTACTGGATAATCACTGATTCTCCCAGCTCTGGGTGTAGCAGCATTACAGACTTACAGTCTTCAATGTACAGGTCTGCATTCAGCCTTTTGTCACACCTCCTGCAAGATCTGAAACTGCCAGTGGCAGCCTCATTCTTATTAGCTGCTCATGTGGGTGTGACAGCAGTAGGAATCAGCTGCTTCTCTGGAGCTCATACTCTGGGGAGAAGAAGACCAAGGACTAACTGTACATAGTGGGCTGAAAGTTGTTAATGTTGCTGTTGTCAGAGGTGGGTGTAGCCGTGTTTATCTAGTTATTTGTGGACTGAGCTGTAGCATTTTTTTATTTTATCATTTAGTTGACCTTTAAATCAATAGGAATGTTTATTTGTTGCCAGTAGTTCAATTGGTTTACTCCAGAATGACTACATTTTATTTGAGCATAAAGCTCAAAGGTTTAAAACTTTTGCACCTGGTAGCTGGAAAGCACTTTGCTATAACATTGTGGAGATTGCTAACAAGGACCTGAAACAACTACTAAATAAAAACAAATCTTCTGAATTCCTTTTCCGAGCTGCGCATACGTCATTGGTTTAAATCCAAGACATGTTGGCTAATTTAACTTCTGTGGGGTCTACATAATAGTTTGTAACATAAAGGGACAATATATGAGAATGCACAGTGCAGGGCTTGCTCTTTGATCACGGTGACCCTGCATTGTGCATTTTTCATAAGCTCCCCTGTTTAAAGCGGCAATCTCGTAACCTTATTATAGCAGTCTCACCCCTTGTAAAAGGGCAGGATTTTAATACCAGCATTCCCAGTTGCTTAGCACATTTTCACTGAATTGCCAAATATGTGAGACATGCTTTAAGATGCTTAATGTGTTTCTCTGTCAAATTCTTCATTGAGTTCAAATGAAATGAGGTTCTGTAAGGACAGTCCTGAGAGACACTTAACCCTGTGGATGCCAGAAAGGTTTGTACAGCACTGAATGGACTCACTGAAATACCTTGCTGCAGGGGAAACATGAGGTTTTCCAGCAACTGTTGAACTACAGATCCCATTGTCTCCAGCAGAACAACATTTAGGTGCACGGTGTTGAAGTCCTTTGGGTGCTTGAGAGTTATTCATTGCATTGCTGTATATGTACATGGAATAAATATGCAGGTAGGTGTGTATGTACATTGAATACATATGCACTACACCTACCTGCATAAAATCAAAGAAACATTTAGTGCTTCTGGATCAAAGAGAACAGCCAGTGAGACCAGCTAGATTTTTAAAGGCACGGTAAAAGGGTTTGTTCATAGTAAGCATTCGTCTTGTTGAATATACCCCAAAAGAAGGGAATGCCAGGTATAGGTCCTTAACCCTTTAAGGACCAATAAGGTGATAATATATTATGTTAATTCATGGAAGTGTATGAATAGTCGGTTCAACATTTCTGTGTGACCCTGAATTGAAAGGGGTTCAACTTAATGCGTTTGGACATCTCACTGGCCCTTAATTATTTGAAAACCTCCCAATGAAATGAATAAATGCAGTCCTACATTTCCAGAAATACATTCTGGCAGCTACAATCGGCATAACACTAAAACAGCTACCTGTACTCCCAGATCCCCCTCCTTACTTTGATAGGAGTCGGCAGCTGGTTGAGATGCACTGCTTCCTGCGCCTGTGCAGGGCTGGATTTACATCTCAGGAGCCTGTAGGCACAGAAATCTGAAGCCCCCCCCCACAATGCCCCTAATCTCCACATTGCTCCCCATCAGCTTCATATTGCCCTCACATTGCCCCCATCATCTCCACATTGCCCTCATCAGCTCCAACTTGCCCCCCATCATCTCCAACTAGCCCCCCATCATCTCCAACTAGCCCCCATGATCATCTCCATATTGCCCCCATAATCATCTCCATATTGCCCCTCACAATGCCCAATCATCTCCATCTCCCCTCACATTGCCCCATGATCATTTCCATATTGCTCCTCACATTGCCTCCGTGATCATCTCCATATTGTCTCTCACAGTGCCCCCATCATCTCCATATCCCCTCACATTGCTTCCATGATCATTTCCATATTGCCCCTCACATTGCCCCCATGATAATTTCCATATTGCCCTTCACATTGCCTCCATGGTCATCTCCATATTGTCCCTCACAGTGCCCCCATCATCTCCATATCCCCTCACATTGGCACCATGATCATTTCCATATTGCCCCTCACATTGCCCCCATGATCATTTCCATATTGCCCCTCACATTGCCTCCATGATCATCTCCATATTGCTCCTCACAGTGCCCCCATCATCTCCATATCCCCTCAAACTGCCCCATCATCTCCATATCCCCTCACATTGCCCCCATCATCTCCATATTGCCCTTCACATTGCCCCCATGATCATTTCCATATTGCCCCTCACATTGCACCCATGATCATTTCCATATTGCCCTTCACATTGCCTCCATGGTCATCTCCATATTGTCCCTCACAGTGCCCCCATCATCTCCATATCCCTTCACATTGGCACCATGATCATTTCCATATTGCCCCTCACATTGCCCCCATGATCATTTCCATATTGCCCCTCACATTGCCTCCATGATCATCTCCATATTGCTCCTCACAGTGCCCCCATCATCTCCATATCCCCTCAAACTGCCCCATCATCTCCATATCCCCTCACATTGCCCCCATCATCTCCATATTGCCCTTCACATTGCCCCCATGATCATTTCCATATTGCCCCTCACATTGCACCCATGATCATCTCCATATTGCCCCTCACAGTGCCCCCATCATCTCCATATTGCCCCCCCTGTCCTACCCTGGAGAGGAGAAGTCTGTCTGTGCCTCCTCCTTCTACACAGAGCTGCACCTGTTAGAGCTCCCACGCGGTCTTCTCTTCAGTAATGCAGAGCGCTGGGAGATGATGTCATCTCCCAATGCTCTGCATTACTAAAGAGCTGACGAGGGAGCTCACAGCAGCTACAAGTTTGTGCCAAAGAAGGCACAGTCTGAGACCTCACCATGTTGTTGTAGGCCGTGGGCACCAAGCGGGGGATCCGAATGACAGGCGCCCCTCTGTGGGGTGCGCCTGTAGGCAGATGCCTACTCTGCACAATTGCAAGTCTGGCCCTGCGCCTGTGTGTGGCTCTTGGTCCTCTCGGATGGGGCAGCACGCACCAATGCGGTCACACACAGGGCCAGGAACAGCCCTGTTAGGGCAGAGACTGCACAGCGCAATGTCTGCGTGGGAAGGAGACATAAGAGGGGAGGGGGAACAGAAGGTGATTGACAGCTGTACCGTACAGCGCTGTACCGTGGTGATCCAAATAATCAGAACAGAAGGTAAGACTTTAAAGGCTTGTAATTTGGTGACATTACACATGGAGAGAGGGGTGCACTGGTTAAAAGACGGAGGCAGATGAGGAAGGCAGTGAAGAGGACAGTTAACAGCGGCAAGGCAATCCTGGCACTGAAAGGGTTAAGTAATCGATGATGGGAGTATGTTGTTGATGGCAGCGGTATGGTGTATAGGTTGTGAGGATCATGGGATTTGTAGTGCAGTATACGATGGGCTAATTCCAAAGTGCGTAAAGATGATGGGGTTGTGTGTTGATGCGGCAAACTGAATATGGCTCATTGTTGTAGGGTGTGTGTGTGTGTGTGTGTGAGTGGTGCGGGTGAGTATGTTGATGAATGTAGTATGTGTGGGGGGTACATGTAAAGGTCATATGTTATTTTTGTGTTAGTGGTGTGTGTGTGAGTGGGTGATGCGAGTGTGTGTCGGCCATGTTTAATTTTCTTTACAGCCAGATACTGAGGGAGGGGCAAGTCCATGCGAGATGTTCACAGTTCTAGTCAGGGCACTCCAAAAAATACTTTCAAGAAAAAATGCCTACATAACAAATTAGATAAATAGAAAGGTATTGGAAAATGATCCAAAAAATAAGCACTCGTAAAGACTTGCAAATAGAAAATAAGTTTATTGTCAACGTTTAGGCTCCAGAGTGGGCCTTCCTCAGAACTCAGAACAATACAAAATGGTGACCTTAAATACCCAACCCCAGTATAGGAACGCCAGGTGTACACGAGGTACTTGACCCCTGACCTCAACAGGGAGTGATGTCATTCACTCCAACTATACCTAGAGTGTAAAAATAAATATAAATGAAATAAATAACTATAAGTGTGTGTAGTTATACCAGGGCGAAGAGAGAGAGATGAGAGATGAAAATAGAATCCATAATAATTAACCCCTTGCAACCTGGAGGTTCACACTACTCTACTTCAGTGCCACATTAACTGTCTTACAGTGATACTACAATTGCAAAATAAGCAACCAACACAAAAGGGATTATGCACTAAGGCGTGATAAAGTAACATCTCCAATGATATCACTTCTACAGTTCCTATGTTATTCTATGGAGCCTATGCACTAAGGTCTCCAAAATTGGAGAAATCTTAATGCATTGGCCCCATAGAATAACATAGGAATTGGAGAAGTGATATCACTGGAGAAGTCATCTCTGCTCTATCACCTCTTTATGACATCTTAGTGCATAACTCCCTAATAAATCATTTTAGATACTGACTCCCTCATGTAAATATATATAAAATTATATGGTTAGATAGTAATAAAATGTTATTGCTCCTTTATAAGGTGAATCTACCCCTTATTGGGTGTCAAACACCCATGGCAATACAGCACATATAGGTCTTGCACTTGAGATGTCTGCTGTGACCCTTACTTTCTTCTGTTTGCTGCCTCTGATCTGCATAGCCCAGGATAGTTCTTAAATCCCTGGCTGACCAATCTAAGTCGCATGCCCCACCCTAGAGGCATTAGGGAAATATTCTAAAGAGGGCTTGCAAAAATACATACACAAGGAACAGCAGTTAGATTCACAAAGAAAGCATGGCCAAATTAAACTGCCTCACATATATAAATGATAATTCTTTCCATGGATTTTGGCCTCCACAGTGCTGGCAAAGTACATGTGGCAAGGTTTCTACCTGGAAATGATCCCACTGGACTGAGGTAGGACTGAGTAACCAACCAGAGAAGAAGGGACAGAGTCCAGTTATGAGAGAGAGTAGGATATTTATCAACCCTTTGATGTTAAGCATTAGATGAGTGTGCAATGCATTGCTTCACAAAGGCCAACTATTCTCCTCCCTACAGCTGGCTGTGAGCCACGAGAAGGCACCTGGTGATTCCTATTGGTTGCTGTGACATCTTGCCTACTTGAATTGCCAGTAGAAATGAGGCTGCCACTACTAGCTTCAACTTTTGCAGGATGAGATCGGCATATGTACGGCACATGTATAAGCAGATTTGTAAGGTTATAATGCCAGTATTTCCATATGTGGAAGTAGAGGTGTTTAATCATTTAAGGACCAAAATACATTGAACTTTATATATTTTTTTTTTCTTTCATATCCATTGCCCGTCAAACAGAGATGAAATCCAAATTCAGGGCCTTAAGCAGAGGTACACAACTAGAGTCTCAAGCCAGCTGATGATAAAGGGAATTGTCTAACAACACCTGGGGTAGAAATGCACTAAGGTTCAATGCTATGGCGATGTGTGTTTGTCGATGTGTGGTGAGCACATTGCCTTGGTGATATATTAGAAACTCATTGCCATGTGCACTAAGAATTAAGTATGCATGGGGTGGGGGGTTGTATATAATCGCTAGCATGCAGGGTTGTTCAAATTCAGTTCAACAACTCTGAAGTCTGAGTGCATTCTCTTTGCTCCCCCACTTGCTCACTGGCAGAGCGGAGAGGATTCGCTCAGACTTCACAACTAAAACGGCCTCATAAGAATGTGGCTTGCACACGTCTGTGGCACTGAAAGGGTCCCAAACTGAGAGAATGTCAGACAAGCTATATATCACAGCTTCTCTGCCCTTCTGTACTGACTGAACCATCTGAGCCAGCTTTCCACCTATCAGTTAATTTAGGTAAACACAGGACCCTCAAGGCACTCTTCAGTGGAGCATGGGAAAGAGAAAGGGGTGATGCATTGTTGAGTGGTCTTAGAGAGTAGGGAAGATCATATGGGGCTAAGACAGGAAGTGCCATGCCTTAATATGCATATCAATGCTTTATCACTGAGCATAAAATAGAAGTAAGTCAATAAATAAATATATACATTAATAAAAGGAGTAGCTGGGAGATGCTTTATCACAGCCCATATCTCAGACCTCTTAGCTCTACTAAGCTAAATTCCATCCCAGGAAAGGGAAGAGTCTCCTGCTGACACACAGACTTGGTTACATGCCAGGTGATCACTAGATTACATGGCATGAAACAATGTACAAAATATGGGGGGAGGGGGGTTTGAGCCAAAGAGGACGGCTCTAAATTAGCTCAGAATTCCTCCTCACTACTTCTATGTATACTTTAGTACCCGTTTTTGAAAAAGGTGAGCCTTCTCTTTCAAACAATGGTACTCTTTAAGCAAAAATGCTAGTCAGAGATGCTCAGCTGGGAATGAGCCTGCCCTCAAAATGATGAGCCTCTATAGTTTAAGTATCCTACCCAGGGTGCAATCTCTTTTAGTTCACTAGTGCCTTTCACAAAGAGGAAATATCCTAAAGCACATCATACTGATCCTACGAAAAGGCAGTCCAGCCACAAAGTGCAAAGGCAATTCTTCTCTGAACAAGAGAGGCAGCCAACACCAGATGTACGTTTCAGCCTTGTTAGGCCTCATCAGTGAGGTGCAGCTGATCTCTCTAGGCACTGTGATCAAGTGGTCCACGTCTGGATTACCCTGTTATCCTTAGGGTGACTAGTCCCAAGGGCAATTTGCATATGCAGAAGAGCTAGTCAGAGACGCTCAACTAGGAACGAGATTGCCCTTGAAATGATGAAGCTCTATAGGATAAGTATCCTACCCAGGGTGCAATCTCTTTTAGCTCACTAGTGCCTTTCACACAGAGGAAATATCCTAAAGCACATCATACTGATCCTACCTACTCTTTAGGCACCCATGCCAGGTTGTCTCTTGATCACCTAGCAATATGTAAAAAAAATTAATAACTGAATTTTGTAGGGGACAATAAAAGGGCCCATCTTGCCCCATGGCTTTAAACATTCCGGTTGTATCCTGCTTTGAAAGGGGGTAATACACCTCTTTCAAATGATTGTACTCTTAGTAGTAATAATGTTGAGTGATCATGTGATCATCCAACATGAGTGCATTTGGTAAATTTACTGGTTATGAGCGCTTGGAAGGGTTAACAAAAAGAACCCTATCTTACCTCCAGGCCCCAGAGGAAACAATAAACCTTAATCTGAAAGAGAAGGTCTCTTCTTTCATCTGAGGGTACCCCTGAGAGTCACGAGAGAAACAAGATTACTCTTTACAAATCAGGAACAAAAAAAAAGTTCAGTTCAGCTCTATATTGGTAATATAGTTTAATAGTACCCCAATAGTATGTCAGTCCATACTAATGAGGTAATTCTTTTTTCCCATGAGGGCAGCAGCTTCTGAATACAGCAGGAAATTCTATGGGTATCAATTATTTTAGAATCTTTGAAGTGGTAATATATATATATATATATATATATATATATATATATATATATATATATATATACATATACAATTTTGAGAACATAGAAACAGCACTCACAGGGTCTTTTTTGTAACCTGCTTTATCACTTCAAAAAAGACCCTGTGTGTGCTGTTTCTAAGTTCTCAAAACTATATGTACTTTTCTCTTTGATTTGCGCACCCAGGCAACATATATATTGTTTCAGTGAGTGCAATCCAACATTCACAATTACATATATCATCATCATCATCTTCAGCCATTGTCGATCCACTGCAGGGTGAAGGCCTCCTCAGCAAGCCGCTAACAACTTTTGTCTTTTGTTGCCACTGTTTATCAACAAATTTGGTAATTTAAAGGGATAGTAATACTTAAAATGTAAAAAAATATGTTGTAGGGTTTATCCCCCTGAGTAAAACAAGAGTACTCCCACTGCTGAAAGGTGTTTTATTCAAAAGTTATTAATTTTCAAAGTTTAATTTTTTAGGTGCAAAATCACAGTGGCCTGAAATTGTACAGTGGCGCTATTGCTACACCATCCTATGGAGATTTATGGTCCCGGGACCAGAGCTGTCCATAGGATCGTGTAGCAACAGCGCCACTGTACAATTTCAGGCCACTGTGATATTGCACCTAAAAAATGCAACTTTGAAAATTAATAACTTTTAAATAAAACATCTCTCAGCAGTGGGAGTACCCTTGTTTTACTCAGGGGGATAAACCCTACAACATATTTTTTTTTACATTTTAAGTATTACTATCCCTTTAATGTTCTGTTGGAGCCTAATATGAAAGATAAAAAGGAGACAGTGGATAAGGATGATTAAGTAACATTTGTGACTACTTCTAGCTGTGAATATAATAAAATCGTTAGTATAATTCAAAAACACTTACCAATACTAATGAGAGACAAACAAGTACAACCAATTATAAAACAAGGGTGTAGATACATTTCAAGAAAAGCTCCCACTTTAGCAAATAAACTATCACCTAGTATGTATAATAGTAATGTGAAATCAGACACATGGCTTAATGCTGTGGATACATTTAAATGTGGACATACTCGATGCGGTTGCTGTAAATGGATGCAGTCATCAAGAACCTTTAGTTCTATAGCAAAAGGCAAGACTTATGAGAACAGACAGCATATTAATTGTGCCACAAAGTTTGTTATTTATTTGATTACATTTAAATTGTGTCAAGTCCAATATGTGGGCAACCTGAACAATAAGAAAATGAATTCGCGAGCATATCAGTAACATCAGCTGTGGAGATCATAAAACGGTGGTTGCCCATCATTTTTGTACAAGACACAATTCTGAATTAGGAGGCTTTTCAGTACAGGGTCTAGAGAGATTAGTTAGACCTATTAGAGGAGGAGATTTATCCAGTAGGCTTTCATACCAAGAAGTGTACTGGATATTCACTTTGTCTACCAGAGAGCCAATAGGATTACACAAAATATATGATGTCACATATTGTGTGTATGTAGAAAGAAAGGAGAAAGATGCTCAACTAAGCTCACGAGTTAGCAAATACTTGCAAGAAGCTCACTGGGACTGTGTCATCATGCCCAGGGTGCAATCTCTTTTAGCTCACCAGTGCCATACACAGAGAGGAAATCTTCTGAAGCATATCATACTAGTACTGCCAAATGACAGTCCAGCCACAAAATGCCAGACAATTCCTGTCTGAACAAGGGAAACAGCTAATCCCAGAAGTACGTTTCGGCCTTTTTGGGTCTCATCAGTGAGGTGCAGCTGATCCCTCTAGGCACTGTGAGCAAGGGGTCCATGTCTGGATTCCCCTCATTACTCTTAGGGTGAACAACCCCAAGAGCAATTTGCTTGCTTGTTTGTTGTGGACCCTTGCACAAGACTGCAAGGGTCCACAACAGCACCTGATAGCTGAACAATCCTTCAGTAACAACATCATAAAGATATATTTAACAAATGGTTTCATAATGCAGCACTTAAAAGGTTAAGGACCAGAAAGGTGGACAGGACAACACATTTCAAAGCCCCCTCTCCCCATCCCAGGGCTGGATTAACAAAGGGGCTTGGTGGGTTGGCCAGGAGGAATATTTGCCCCCCACCCCCCACCCCCTCTGGAAAAATGTCTGCAGACACCCATGCACTCTAGTCCTGAAAGGGTTAATGTAGCGTGCTCTACTGTATTCTATCACAATGCAGGGACTTGTACAGTGGACACAGGAAGTCAGCCAGTCATGTGAGGAACATTTCTTGGCTGACTAGTCCACTGGAAGGTGTTGATGTGACGGACAAGGCTTTCTCCTGATAAAAGTATCTCTGCAGCAGGGATATGAAAAGCAACACCTTAAACAAATAAACACTGAAAGTACATTCACTAACACATTGGATGTTTTCTTTCTCTTTCTTTTACAATTCAGGCAGTTGGGAATAGGGTGACCACGGGTCCCGGAACGTCCGGGACTGTCCCTTATTTTAGGGCTATGTCCCGCGTCCCGGGTCCCCTTCAACCGGGACAATGAAGTGTCCCGGAATGAAGGCAAGCCGCCCTGGATGTCAGCCTGCAAGCGGTGTGTCACATCATGGACGCCGCTCGCGGCGTCCATGATATGACACACCGCTTGCAGGCTGACATCCAGGGCGGCAATGCAGCTTACCTGGAGGCAAGCGCTCTAGTAATACAGAGCGCTGGGAGATGACATCATCTCCCAGCGCTCTGCATTACTGAGCACAGCGCGCGGGAGCTTCAGGGACCAGGGACTTAAGGTATGATGGGGCAACTAGGGTGACCACGTCCCGGAATGGCAGAAGGGAAATGTGGTCACCCTAGTTGGGAAGACACACAGAAACATACCAATGCTGCAAGACCAGTCATATTTCTACATGTACACAAGTGAAGGAACGGGTTATATAAACTCCATGTGTGGGTTGTTGTTATTGTTTTACTCTTTAACCCGTTAAGGACCCATGACGTGCCAGGAGCGTCATGGGTAAAGTTGCCATAAGGACCCATGACAGTCCTGGCACGTCATGGAATTTAGGGCTCCCCACACAGCTGCATACCTCCCAAGTGTCCCTCTTTAGGAGGGACAGTCCCTCTTTGAGACCCAAATCCCTCTGTCCCTCTTTCCTACCCTAATGTCCCTCTTTTTAGGACATCAGAACGAGTGGTGTGTATTACATCGCTCCACAGCAATAAAACTCACATAAATGTGTTGTTAATCTTCAATATATGTGTTTATAAATGAGTCTGTGTAATAAAAAATATTTGGTCTTGTTCTAAATCATTAATCAGTTGCACAAAGAGGTGCAGATAGGTCAAGAAGTAACCTAAAAATTATTGGAAATGCCCCGCCTACCTGCCACACCCCCAGAAATGCCACCTAAATCAGAAGTGTCCCTCTTTGGCCATTTGAAATGTTGTGAGGTATGCAGCTGCATGCCATTTGGGGAGCCCTGAATCGGATCCAGTTTAATCCTTTTAGTGCAGGGAGGTATCCAAAGCTTTGCAACACTATAGGGTAGATTCACTAAAAGGTGAAAAAGAGGTGATAAAGTGGAGATGACTTCTCCAGTGATATCACTTCTCCAGTTCCTTTGTTATTCCATACCCCCCAATATTTCAAACTGCCAAAAAGGGCCACTTGTGTTTTAGGGGGTATTGCTGGGGGTGTGGCTGGTGGGCTGGGCATTACTGAGAATGTTTAAATTATTTCATGACTTATTGATACCTCTTTGTGTAACATAATAAATTACATATAACAAGACCAAAGTATTTTATTTACACAGACTAATTTATAAACACATATTCTGATGTTTAACCCCTTAAGGACTGGGAAAATCTGAGGTCGTTTTCCCTTAAGCACCGGAGCAATCTGACCTTTTTGACTATGTCTTTGTTCAACAGTGTTTT
The DNA here is from genome assembly GCA_037306005.1 of Rhinophrynus dorsalis. Lineage (NCBI taxonomy): Eukaryota > Metazoa > Chordata > Amphibia > Anura > Rhinophrynidae > Rhinophrynus > Rhinophrynus dorsalis. The sequence goes on from CM074721.1 coordinate 80,595,886, forward strand.
CCCTCTTAGGCTTTTATTCCACCCCCATAAATTATATACTGTTTTTTTAAGCACAAATAGGGCTTTCATTTGATACCCTACTTATATGGATAACCCACCATTTACTTTATTAAAATTTAAAAAAAAGTACAAAAAATGTAAAAAAAAAACAAAACATTTTTGTTTTTTCTCTTGGGATCAATTGGGGACAAAGGGTTAACATTTTATGGCGACTGCATGAAAAGTATGACCAGTCAGTCATACCTACAAAATGTTCAGTTTAAAGTGGCCACTGTCCCCCCTTGGGTGAAAATCCCCATGGCCCTTTTTCCTACCCTATTTTGTCACTTTTTTATTCCTGACATTTGGCGGTGTGTATAAGTGTATTACATAGCTCCAGAACAATCACACTTCTAAAATTGTTTAATATGATTATTAAAAAAAAAAAAAAAAAATATATATATATATATATATCTTTTTGTGAAAAAAAAAAAAAAAGTATAATTGCAGGTCAAAAATTGACCTGCATTTAGCCAGCCTCCTGCACCAGCAGTGAAGGGGTTAATACCCCCAGCTGCTGTATTTTTTTTTTACCACTAGGTGTCTCCCATCTACTTCTGTCTCCCTTACTTTGATAGCAAGGGAGACAGAGGTAGAAGAGACACGCAGAGACAGCATGCTTTGCATGCTGCCTCTGTCTGTCACTATGGCGGTACATGTGATCGCTGCTACGGCGATCACATGAACTGGCACAAGCAAGAAGGGCTGAGACTGAACGCCCCGGTCTCGGAGCGCTCAGTCTCAGCCTGGAATTAATGATAGCAGCATGCACGGAGGCACGCTGCTATCATTTAAGCCACGATGGTCCTGGTCCATCATGGGTCCTTAAGGGGATAACAACCCATGACGGTCCAGGACCGTCATGGGTCCTTAAGGGGTTAAACAAACATTAATGTGAGTTTTATTGCTGTGGAGCAATGTGATACACTTATAGACGCACCACACAATCTGATCTCCTAAAAAGAGGGACACCAGAGTGGGAAAGAGGGACAGAGGGATTTGGGTTTCAAAGAGGGACTGTCCCTCCTAAAGAGGAACACTTGGGAGGTATGTTATTCTATGGAGCCTATTCATTAAGATTTATACAATTCTGGAGCTCTTAATGCATTGGCTCCATAGAATAACATAGGGTCTGGAGAAGTGATATTACTTGAGAAATCATCTCCACTTTATCACCTCTTTATCACCTCCTTATCCCCCATGTTGGATACCTCCCTGGCACTCAAAGGGTTAATCCCTTGAATGCTGAGCATTGCCAGTAAACTGGTAATCCGTTCTGAAAAACTGTCTGTAAACACTGTGTGTATAAGGAACCCTGGGGGTAGAAACTGCTGCAAGTGAAATGAAAGGATAATCTGTACTCACAAATCTGCTTTTTTACTGATTGGTCAATATTTCTGTTGCTTTGCTTTCAGGACCTGAAATATTGACCAACCAGTAAAGTGAGACACTTACCAATGAGTGAGATCTTCCCAGCTTCCACATGCATTACTATACCCATTCTCATCGTATTGCTCTCTTCTGCTCATATTCCTGTCCTTCTTCCTATATCTCTTCTTTTCATTTTTGAATTAATATGTTTATTTATATAGTGCCACAAGCGCTTTAATATGTAAGGGTTCAGACAATACTGGGTTACAAGTGCTTTGCAAAGTGAAGTACAGAGTACATTAGGGTTCAACACACTACGCAAAATATCAAGAGAACCTCAAACACCATTACATTCAGATGAAAGACTTAAAGGGATAGTAATACTTCGTTTTAACTTTATTTTATTTTGTAGGCATTAAAAAAACATGAAGAATGATATAAGTCGTATCTCTCAAACCTTTATGGTTTAAGAGATATTCACAAACAAAGTATCCCCCCCCTGTTCAACCAGATCAGAAGGGAGATGCCCAGGTAGACTGCAGAGAGGGACAATCTTCAATTAAGATAATGGAAAAAGCTGAAAAACTTGTCAAGGGGGGAAGGGCTTTCATTGTTTTCATACAAAGAAAATTGTCCCCTTCTGTTATCTGTCCTGTCATACAACCTGATCCACATCTGAGAAGAGATGGCTTACACTAGGTAAAAGGGGAGGGGAGGGGAACTTTGCTTGTGAATATCTCCTAAACCATAAAGGATTGAGAGATAAGACTTATATCATTCTTCATGTTTTTTTAATGTCTACAAAATAAAATAAAGTTAAAACGAAGTATTACTATCCCTTTAAGCACATATTCCCACAGCCTCCCTTATTATCCTTCAAACAGCCTCCCAATTTAAAACAACTGATGGCAAGGAATGCCCTGAATAATTATACAAAAAATGGCCCATCTCCCTACCTACAAAGGAGGTGTAAAACCTGTGCACACATTTGCCGCACTGACAAGGTACTCATTCCAAACACCCAGTTGCACCATAAGATCAATGGTACCTTCACCTGAAGATCATCCAGTGTAATATACCTCATCATGTGTGCAAAATGTCCAACAGCTCTTTATGTGGGTGAAACTGGACAGCCATTACATAAAAGGTTTAATTCCCACAGATGTACTGTTAGCCCTTTGAGTGCCAGAGGGGTACGCAATGCATTGCTTTGCAATGCATTGCGTACCCCTCTGGCACTCAAAGGGTTAACAACAAAAAGACAGAGACACCAGTGGGAGAACATTTTTGCCAAAGTGGACACAGTGTCAGTGTGGTGAACTAAAGATGCCAAAACACATATGTGGTGCACGGGTTGTGAATTTATGTGCTTGTAGTTGCACGGCTCGTGACGCCAGGGTAGTGTTTTACACCACACTCCAGGGGTGAAGCAGGTCTCCTGGGCCCAGCGCTGGGGCAATAAAACACCAGACTGCAGAGTTATGGATAACTGCGTTTACTGGAGAAGCAGGACAGGTGAAATAGTCCATTAAAGCAATGCAGAGGTAAGGCAGGGGCAAGTGCAGAGGTAACAGGGAGCCACAGGGATTGCTGAGACTTGTAGTAGACTTTACTCTGAATCTTGACTTTACTAGTGACAACTTTAAACTTTACTGTAGTTACTGAAGACTTCTGACTTATGTGGCCACATACACTGTCTGAACCATAGGTCGCTCTTGTACACTCTACCGCCAGGTTAACTAAGGACTTTTGACTAGGATTTTTGAGACTACAGAGCGGAGGCCGCCATAGGCTAATCACTCACGATAAGTAGTACTCTATGGGGCCCATTCGCATTCAGCACTTCTCCCCACAGCTCTTCTTGTTGACAGACACAGACTTGGACTTGGACTCCTGTGCGGTGGAACGCCTATGGTTGTGCTGTGGAACACTGTAGTTGTTTAGCTCCACTGGTTTCCTTCACCTTCTCCTCTGTCTTTATCTCCACACACTTCCTCCAGTTCTCTCTCCTCTACTCTCACATCCGCTCTCCACAACTTCCTCACTAGACTCCTCTATACTGAACACACACTAGCTTGCTCCTTCCTGTCTGGCTAGACCAGGGGGCTGCTGGGTAAAAAACCTCATTGGCTCCTGTGGTCACATGTTACCCTCTGCACTGCTCACCTTAAAGGCACATGAACAACATAAATATTACAGTTATACCAACATTATACAATCACACAAATATATAAATAACCATGTTTTAAACTTAAAGCAACATATACCAGAAAGGACTGGTAAATGTAAATGTTCAACTCTGGGACATTACATCAGGGACATTAAATTGACTGTACTGATGGGATTGTTACTGTTATGGACCAGGAACCAGGCAGACACAGATATGTAAAGTGCAAAACACCTTTATTAAAATAACAAAATCAAGCAAAGCTAAATCGTGATGCAGAAGTGTAAACCAAAAGACAAGCCGGGGTCAGGAACCAAAACAGGTACTCAGCCAAGCTGGGGTCAAGAATATGGAGATCAGTGATATCAGGAGCAAGCCAGGAGTCAGGAACCAGAAGGGATGTCAGAGGAAGCCAGATCATGCACAAGAAATCAGGAACGCAGTAGAACACTCTTGCAGCCAGAAGTAAACACAAGGGCAATCAGGTAGTGAGCTAAGCTGCTTTAAACACCCCTCTATCTTCTCGCCACCACGTCATCCATTCTATCCTTTATTCCCCATCATGCATCTCTATTTGTCTACCAAATATTTCTAAGTCCTACACGTTTTCCCAGTTTACCCTCCATTCTCATTAAAGACAAACACTGAGTCCCCTTTTCCTAGTTTATAATTAAAAAATATTAGAACTCTAGTGTTAATAAAAAACTCATACTCCCAAAATATATCAATGAAATGCAAACTTGGTACTGATGAAAATGTATATAACACATTGAAACACTGACACCTATCAAGTAAAGATTTTCTACTGAAGAGTCCTGTGAGTGCTGACTCTTCTATGACTTCAGTGAAATGCATTGAGATAAATCAGGTTGTAACTCTCTGTTGTTCCCTAAAAATGTATAGGTGGAGCCAAGAGGTTAAGCAAATGAATATTTCTCCTTTGCAAATACACTAGAGAGTTAAATATTCCTGAGCAGTGATTAGCCAAACCAATGCTGTTCTTTTGTTAGTTCGCAGTGAAAATTTAATTTTGTGCTTCCCTTTTTTTGAGGCTGTAGGGTGTCTCCCTTAGGGTAAAGGGTACACCAAATGTGGGTGATTAGAGAAACCAGCTACATATTATTGATGAGACAAAAAAAAAAAAAAAAAAAAAAGCTGAAATGTATGTCTCCAGTTTTCTGGAACTGTAATGCAGAGGGGAATTGCCCTACATTTTTGGCCTGGACTGCCCTTATGGGTGGTGTTATATCAGTATGTAAACGGTTATGTCTCCTTTGCAAATACAGATGAGAGCCAACTAGTGATATTTATGAGATGTGACTATTGTGCTTTTGTTCAGTCTCACCGAATATTCACTTTTGTTCTTCTCTTTCCTAAAACATTCACCGTTTAATCATCACACCCTAAAACAAAATAGATTTTTGTTACATTGATAATGATTAACACATGTTAATTTTATACTATCCTTATTTTAACCTATTAGTTTTGAATTCACTGTATTCCAATAAAATAAACCAACTGAGATTTGGCTTTTCAAAAATAAACTTTTCTGGCATAAGGACACCCCAAACAAGGATTGTTGAATGTATGTCTATATATATATATATATATATATATATATATATATATATATATATATATATATATCATATGATCTCTATGAGCACTGATAAATAGACATTAAAGGAGCTCTCTCACCTCCTAATAGTAAACATTCACTTGCTAATTCTGGACAGAAACTCCTAATGGTCACTAAGAATCAATTCCATATGGATGGGTTCCCCAATATTAACATTTAATTAGTACCATATAATATGTCCATACAGGCAAACATGATTCTTTGATGCAGGACTCCAAAACACCGCCCACTGTTTTCTTCTTATGGAGAAAGAAAACCTTCAGTGGGTGGAGTTTGGATTCCTAGATTACGGCAACAAAGAATAATGTCTGCCTCCACTGACACTGTATCCAGGACTAATTAAAGCTTAATTTTTGGGACCCAGTACACACAGAGCTGTTTTTATAACAGTCATAAGACTTTAATGCCTTGATTAACTCCTTAAAAAACAGACAGTGTGAAAAACATTGTCAAGTGGGACTTTATTATTAGGAGCTATTAATGTCCCTTTAACCCATGGAGTGCAAGAGCGGAATCCAACGCATTACTCCACTAATGGTTTCCTTTCTTTCCAAGAAGATATCAGTAGGAAGAGTTTTAGAGTCCTGCATCAAACAATCATGTCTGTCTCCATGGGCATAATATATGGTTCTAATTAAAGATTAATTTGACTAATTTTGGGGATCCAAACCATGCACAATTGATTCACAGTGGCCATTTAGCCTCTGAGTGCCAGAGGTGTAGGCAACGTGTTGTGTACCCCTCTGGCACTCAAAGGGTTAAAAAATACTGTACAGAATTTGTAAGAGACACCAACACCTAAAAATGGATTATATAATGTTAGATATCATATACTTCAAGCTAGCATCTGTAAAATTTAGTTATTTTATGGTAGATCCCCAAAAATGTAATCCTAACTTATCTGTAGTACTGTGGACACAAAGTTATGAACTAAGGAGCGATAAAGAGGAGATAAAACAGAGATAACTTCTCCCGTGATATCACTTCTCCAATTCCTATGTTATTCTATGGAGCCTATACACTAAGATCTCCAAAGTTGGAGAAATCTTAGTGCATTGGCTCTATAAAATAACAAAGGACACGGAGTCCTGAAGCTCAGGAAATAGCAGAAATGGGAGCCCCCACAGAGCATATGTAAGAGAATATTTTAGGCCTCAAAAAACAAATAGAGAATTTTTACAGAGACTGACATGAAGTCCAAGGTATTTACATGTGTTTAACCCCAGATCATTTTTAGGCATTACTGTTACTTTAACATAATAATTTAACACGGATAGGGTATTAACCACACTGGTGACGTTTGGTACTTTAATAATATTTAACCCGTTAAATGCTAGAAAAGTCTCCAACACATTGTTTAGCAATGTGCTGGAGACGTAACAAACATCCAAGGAGTTAAAGGGATAGTAATTTTTCATAATAAAAGCAGCTCCAATTAATCATCATAGTATTTGGACTTCGGAGAGTGTTATTTCAATTCTAGTTCAAGAGTAATTCAATGACAAAGTATTCCCCTCCTACCCCTATGTAACACTGCTCAGCCAGAGCAGAAGGGAGGTGCACAGGTAGATGGCAGAGAGGGACAATCTTCAATTAAGATAAGGGAAAAACCTGAAAAACTTGTCAAGGGGGGCAGGGCTTTCATTGTTCTCATAGGAAGAAGAATGTCCCCTTCTGTTATCTGTCTGGTCTATGGACTGGACTCCACATCTGAGAAAAGATGGCTTATACTAGGTAAAAGGGGCAGGAGGGGAAACTTTGCTTGTGAATATCTCTCAAACCATAAAGGTTTGAGAGATAAGACTTATATCATTCTTCATGTTTTTTTAAGGCCTACAAAATAAAATAAAGATAAAACGAAGTATTACTATCCCTTTAAAGGGGAACTTTCACATCTAATATACTTTGTCTCATATAATTCATCTAGTAAAATGGTATGTGGATTGGCTTGTTTTTTTTTGTACTTACATACTTTAGTAGATATTAGGTCTAAAATATAGCCTTCATGCGGTCACTTACGCATTCTGCAGTACAGGGGTAATGTCAGCACAGCGGCGCAGGACTTCCCAGACCTCCAGTTTCTTCTCCCACCTCTCTCCCAGAGAGCGTGGTTCACTCTTCCTTTCGTATTGATGTGAATCGTGTCCACTGTAACAGCAAGCTCTGTTTGTCATTAAACTGAATGTGGAAGTGACCGCATGAAGACTATATTTTAGACCGAATATGTACTAAAGTATGTAAGTACAAAAAAAAAACAGCAAGCCAATCCACATACCATTTTACTAGATGAATCATATGAGACAAAGTGTATTAGATGTGAAGGTTCCGCTTTAAAACCTTTGGCAACATTTATTTATGAAGGTTGATTGTTTTCCTTGTTCAAACTACAGCATACAACAATATCACATAAAAGATAATACAATCAATAAACAAGCCGCACTTCTCCTCTCATCTCCTGCCAAGCCATTGTAAAACAGGCATGCTTTAAAAAGGTTTGATAATACCGTCAGCTTCCTGGTAATCATACACAGGGTTTAAAGGCTGCTTTTTGATCTTGTTTTAATAAATGAGTCGTCTTTCAGCGAATAATGGAACATTCTTACATGACACAGGTGAAATAACAATGTTTAACTTTCCCCGGTGGTCACTGTCTGTAATGACAACTTCCTATGCATTCAAAAAAATGTGATGCATTTTTTTCAACTACATATTTGTCTACTGTAACTTACTGTAAAAGAAAAAATAGAAGATGCAGTAAAAACATGTAGGTGCATTCATAAATACGTTTACCTGTGAAGAATAAAAACACAGTCGGCCATATGCACTTAGATAAGTAGAGCAGTTTTGGAGCAATTACCAGGCTGTAAACTTTTTCTTGAAAAAATACACATTGTAGGGCTTTTCCTGAGTAATTCAAGGGCACTCCCACTGCTGCACCCACCACTGTATATTCCCAGAGTTATTACAGCTTAAACTCTTGTTTTTAACACTGCCTCTCGTGGTCAAATTCTAATTAGTTATTCTGTTGCAATATCTGGCAGAGGTGAGTCACTGACAAACAGTTCTCCACGGAAAGCGATACAAAACTGCTGAGTCATGCTGTCAGAACTTTCAGGAAGTAATCACACTGTAATTCACATCCTGACAATTTGAACGGTTATAGCTTAAAGGGATAGTAATGTTTCATAATAAAAGCAGCTCTAATTAATCATCATAGTATTTGGACTTTGGAGAGTGTTATTTCAATTATGTCAGAGTTGTAGTTCAAGAGTAATTCAATGACAAAGTATCCCCCTCCCGTCCCTTTTACTGATGTAACGCTGCTCAGCCAGATCAGAAGGGAGGTGCCCAGGTAGACTGCAGAGAGGGACAATCTTCAATTAAGATAAGGGAAAAACCTAAAAAGCTTGTCAAGGGGACAGGGCTTTCATTGTTCTCATAGGAAGAAGATTGTCCCATTCTGTTATCTGTCTGGTCTATGGACTGCATTCTACATCTGAGAAGAGATGGCTTACACTAGGTAAAAGGGGCGGGAGGGGAAACTTTGCTTAAGAGATAAGACTTATATCGTTCTTCATGTTTTTTTAATGCCTACAAAATAAAATAAAGATAAAACAAAGTATTACTATCCCTTTAAAACAACTGGCAGCAGTGGGAGTACCAATGTTTTACTCAGCAGAAAAAGCTTTGATACATATAAGTTATTGTAAAAAAACATTTACTGCTCCTTTAAGTGCCTAATGGACACGGAGCTGAAAGTTATGATGGGCTAACTCTAATGGAAGATGTACAATTTTCTAAAGACACCTTGTAGAAAACACAGGAATCACACAGATTGTTTAAAACTTATTTTTTAATCAAAGCTTCAGTCAGTATTAAGCTTCATTTCTCCTTGAAGGGGAAATGGTGGGTGGATCTGAACACCTTTTTGCCCCAATCCTCCATAGGTCAACTAAGGTCTTGTGGTGGGTGTGTCAAATTATTTTTGCCATAAAATAGGTGGGGTTTCACTAGGGTTGGAAGAATTGGGAAGAGAGTGCGGAGAGTTGGAAAATCAGGAAGTATTGACTGGAACTGGCAGTGACGTTTGCAAACTTACATGGGAAAGCCCTGAAAATCAACATCTGTCCCCAGAGACCTGCTAATTAAAGGGATAGTAATACTTCCCATGTAAAAAAAAAATATGTTCAGCAGTGGAAGTACCCTTGCTTTACTCGGGGGATAAAGCCTACATAATATTTTTATATATATGACGTATCACTATCCCTTTAAGCTAGGCTGACCAGATCTCACCTTTAACCAGGAACACATAGGAAATAGCCATTTTTTCAGTATTTCACTGAAATCAAAGCAGTCCTGCAGTATGCATTTTTCCTATGTGTACCTGGTTAAAGATGAGGTCTGGTCAGCCTACTTTAAAGGAGCAGTAAACTTTGTTTTCTGAAAACACATATTTTATTGAGCATTTCCTGCTGAATAAAACAAGGTCACTCCCACTGCTGTCAGATGTTTCATTCAAACTTTATAGCAGTTTAAATAATCAGGAAGTGAATTTACTGTGTTTACTTCCCGATTGTTCTAACTGACAGGAAGTGACAGGCAGTTTCTATCACATTCTATGGAGAACTGTATGTCTCTGACTTTTCTGACTTTCCTCTCCATTAGAATCTAACAGGAAATCTAATTAGAATTTGACCACTAGAGGGCACTGCTAATGTAAAAACATATGGGTTTAAACTGTAATAACTCAGGAAATATAAATCTCTCCGCAGTGGGAGTACCCTTATTTTACTCAATAGGAAAATCCCTACAATATATATTTTTTCATAAAAAAAAGTTTACTGCTCCTTTAAGCCTACAAACTGGAGTCTCCATGTCAGTTGCAGAGAATTCTCTGGTATGATAGTTACCAACTGTGGCTCAATTACTACTAATAAGAATGGGCCAGTTGTTTTCACTGGGCCTGGAGTTGCAGTATAACAATTTGAGTGCTTTGCAATGCATTACATACCCCTCTGTCACTCAAAGGGTTAAATCAGAACTCTTGTTCACCAGGCCCTAGTATTTACACTGTAGAGGCAAATAAAAATCCTCCAAACCCCTACTGACATTTAAACAAGGCTTTTAACCATTTGAATGTTATGGACTTTTAAAACGTATTGCACTGGAGACCTCCATAGCATTCAACTGGATAACCATTTCAGTGCCACAAGGATGTGCTACACATTGCTCTGTGGTACTCAATAGACTAAAGTCTATTTTAAATATTCCTACCGAGTAGTGTTTGCCAAATCCTTCCAGCACTGAAGGAGTTAAAATTGTCACATTTATATGTTGTTATAAAGTTGGCCCCTGGAGGACAACTGAAAATTCCCATTGATTTAAATGGGGGAGTTTAACTTCTTTAATGGTAGAGAGGTCACTAAAGCATTGTTTTTCAATGCACCAGATACCAATTCAGCAATCAAAGGGTTACAATCCACATGTGAATCAGTGTGAAATTGTATTTGTTCTTTACAGTACAGATGGTTTACCCCAAAATGTATTGTGTTTATTCTATTTAGAGAGGTACATAAGATGTACAAAGTGTTAGAACAGGGTAATCAACCCCGGTCTTCCTGAACTACCAACAGTGCATGTTTTCAGAATATCCCTGAATGAGCACAGGCAGACTAATTCATGGGATGGTCACTCTGTTTGACCTGTCTGTGTTCATTAAGTGATATTCTGAAATTCTGTACTGTTGGTAGCTGTTGAGGACCAGGGTTGTTTTCCCTTGTTTTAGAATATGATGGCGAGGGTCATTGACGTGTGCTGGTAAGGTATTGGATAGGGTTAGGTTGACTACAAAAAAATATAGATCTCATGTCACTAGTCTGGGCACCCGTAGCTTAGAACAGGGGCTCTCAAACATGTCCTCAGTAACCCCCTCCCCCCGTTTCTGGGGACCAGCATTTGAGACCTCTGCAATGACGTGGTATGTGCCCGGGCTTTTCTTCTGCTGTTGCAGCACCAGTTCACTCAGGACAGCAAGTTTGAAACTGGTGCTCCAAGAGCAGGAGGAAAATGCCAGCATGTACCACCCATCATAGCAGAGGTCACACATATTGGTCCTCAGCTCTTGTTACTGGCTCCATACGAGCAGAGGACAGGCACAAAAGTATATAGCAAAACTGTAGCATTCTGACAGTTCCCAGAGGACTTACTGGAACACCAATGGATTGCGAAAAAAAAAAAAAGCTAAAGGGCTATTAAAAGTATTATATTGAAAGGTCCCAGGAATGTGTATGGTGAGAGCTGTGACAAGCTTTGGGAACTAGATGATTGGAGAGCCACATTGCAGTGAGTAGGCTTAGTGGTAGTAAAGAAATCGTTCAGACCAGGTGGAGTAGATAGACATAGTAGGATTGTGGAGTGAGTCAGAAGGTCCTATTCTCTAGAGAGATGTGCAGGGAAGGTATGCTTATTCAGGTGGTACAATCTAAGATAATTATTGTGTGCTTCTGGTGCTAGCTGTGAGTCACGTAGATAGTTAGGCTAGAGTTCATTCCTAGTAATCTGTTGTAACAAAGGGAACTTGAGCTATGGTAGAAACTATTGGGACTGTGGGTGTGGGATTCCTTGTAAGTGGGATTTGGGAGAATGCTGAATTGTAAAATGTAGGTAAGTGGAACTGTCATGATCCAAACCTCCTCACCAATGGATTTGAACCCCACCAACAAACTTAAAAGACCTCACAGTATATTTATAATTGTTCCCCCTATGATGAATAGCTACCTGATTTTTCTTCAATAACAAGAGGGAGAGCACTGGTTGATGATATTTAGAATGATTGTCAACACTCTCCCTCTAACCTCTAACCTAAGCCAGCCCCCAGTGTTTCCTTTATTGGGGCCACGGACTGGAATACCTCAACTAACTGTGTGCAGGTCCGTTGATCCACTGCCTCTCAAACTCCACAGATGGAATAAAAACTACATAAAACACAAGTCATCTCATGCTTTACCTGTACCACCTGTCTGATATCATGGTAAAGGGGCTCTGCATGACACCCTTCTACTACCACATAGGAATAATGTAAGATATTATAAACAATGTATTAATCATATGCTACTAGCATCACTCCATCACATTGCAACACTTAATGACTGAGGCTAAATACATTTTGGTGAAGTGGACAGTGTGATAAGTGCGCTCTCTGCTCCAGCTTACAGGCAGAAAGCCTCCGTCATGAGAGGAGGCTGGATAGAGGGAGGGGAGCAGAGGCAGACTGACAGACTGCGATTCAGAGCAGGTAACTGCAGTCTGTCTGGAAATAGGGTGCAGGGCAATATTTATTCCCTAGATTTTGGCCAAATAGCATTTTAAAACAGGAAAGTAATACAGTATTCATCATAGTTGCTATATAACCTAACATTTAAAGGGATAGTAATGTTTCATAATAAAAGCAGCTCTAATTAATCATCATAGTATTTGGACTTTGGAGAGTGTTATTTCAATTCTGTTGTAGTTGTAGAGTTGTAGTTCAAGAGTAATTCAAAGACAGTGTCCCCCTCCTGCCCCTTTTACTGATGTAACACTGCTCAGCCAGATCAGAAGGGAGGTGCCCAGGTAGATTGCAGAGAGGGACAATCTTTAATTAAGATAAGGGAAAAACCTGAAAAGCTTGTCAAGGGGGGAAGGGTTTTCATTGTTTTCATACAAAGAAAATTGTCCCCTGCTGTTATCTGTCCTGTCATACAACCAGATTCACATCTGAGAAGAGATGGCTTACACTAGGTAAAAAGGGCAGGAGGGGAAACTTTGCTTGTGAATATCTCTTAAACCATAAAGGTTTGAGAGATAAGACATATCATTGTTCATGTTTTTTAATGCCTACAAAATAAAATAAAGTTAAAACAAAGTATTACTATCCCTTTAAGAGAAACTTGTATAGGGGTGATAGATCCCCTTTAAGGGTGAAAGTTCCACTTTAAGTTTTTCATGATAGTTGAAGCCAGTTACATATCTTACTCTGAACGTGTCTCTATTTTAAGTTGTTTAAATACAACTGCAGGTTGCTTTTTATCCAAAGTATTGGTCTCTGTAGGGAATACTAGTTCCTTTCTATCATACTGAGTAGAGGCACTGTGCCAATATATCTGGTAGTTGATTCTGTCCCAGCTGATCTTCACATAGGGTTGCCACCTTTTCTTCAAAAAAATACCGGCCATGGCATTCCCTGCATAGACTTAACATTGGACAGAAGCCAATTTTTTACCGGCCTGCCAACATCACAAAACATAAAGATTAAGCATTAAGCAGCACAGAGAGAAGTAAAATGGGGTATGCCTAAAAAGATGTTCCCGCTCATGCACAACACACACACACACACACACACAAATATATAGACACCATTCCTCACCACTGATGTTACCCAAACCAAATTTTGTATTTATTTCCCAACTCAACCACTACAACTTCTTACAAGTTAGCTTATGACACAAGTAACCACTCGAGCTTCAGTCTTTTATAAGACAATCTTTCAGACTTACCTTTTTAAAGGGTATGTATCACCTTATAACATTATTTTTTACCATAGGTTTGGTTACTAAAGTATTATTAGAAAGCTGTTTTGTTTTTTTTAATGTAAGTACTTTTGCAGATATTAAATTTTCTAGGTTTTCTGGTCAGCATAATGTAGCACGCTGAATCACCGACAAAGCTCTTGTTCGCTGCCTAATTCTCCTCCCACCTCCCTCCCAGCTGCCCCAGGTAGTGCGTTCATGCATCCCTTTGGTGTTGTGTGAATGACTTCTATCGTTATATCAAGCTCACCTCAGTATAATGCTTCCCGGAGCTTGATATAACGATAGAAGCCATTCATACAACACCGAAGGGAAGTGTGAACGAGCCCCCTGGGGCAGCTGGGAGGGAGGTGGGAGGAGAAGACGAGTTGTGCTGTGCACATTATGCGAAAGTGCACAGCACAGAAGATAGTATATCTGTAAAAGTACTTACATTAAAGGGATAGTAATACTTGAAATGTAAAAAAAAATATGTTGTAGAGTTTATCCCCTTGAGTAAAACAAGGGCACTCCCACTGCTGAAAGATGTTTCATTCAAAAGTTATTGATTTTCAAAGTTGAATTTTTTAGGTGCAATATCACAGTGGCCTGAAAATGTACAGTGGCGCTGTTGCTACACCATCCTATGGAGATTTATGGTCAACTGACCAGAGCTGTCCATAGGATCGTGTAGCAACAGCGCCACTATACAATTTCAGGCCACTGTGATATTGCAACTAAAAAATTCAACTTTGAAAATTAATAACTTTTGAATGAAACACCTTTCGGCAGTGGGAGTACTCTTGTTTTACTCAGGGGGATAAACCCTACAACATATTTTTTTTACATTTTAAGTATTACTATCCCTTTAAAAAAAAAAACAGCTTTCCTAATAATACTTTAGTAACAAACCTTAAGGTAATTTTTTTATAAGGTGATAAATCCCCTTTAACTTGATATTCCTATTCTCCACAAACATCCTGTCTGGGCTCTGTGGTGTCAGTAGTGTCAAGGTCTGATGGAGTGGGCATCCTTGAAGAAGCTTAGAGAATACATGTAGGATTTTCTCCCAGATGCCTTCAGCCCTCTTATCTCTCTCTCCCCAAAAATCCTGGATCTAATAAAAGCAGTATATCAAAGGCAAAGTTACCCATATGAACAAAAAGCAGCTCCGATTAATCTTCATAGTATCTGGGCCATGGAGAGTGTTATTTCAGTACTATCCGAGCTGTAGTTTAAGTATAATTGAATGATAAAGTATCCCCCCTCCTGCCCCTTTTTACTGATGTAACACTGCTCACCTCAGAGCAGCAAGACTGTCCAGATGGATCACAGCAAGGGACAGTAAGAAGAGTGTCCTTTGCTGTGACCTGCCCGGTCATAAGACACTAGATAAAAAGGACAGGAGGGGAATAATTGATCATTCAATTACTCTTGAAATATCACTTTGTATGGCCCAAATACTAGGATGATTAATCAGAGCTGCTTTTTTTGTGAAAAATTATTATCACTTTAAGATCTAATGCAGTTTTTACAAGTTAATTATCTAAAATATAAAACATACACCTGGAGTATTGGATTTTACTACAACAAAATGTAAAAATAAATATATAAAATAATAATAATAACAATAAAAAAATGCTTGCATGTATGGAGGATGTGTTTATATGTTAAGCTCCAAGCATACCATAAAGGATTTATTTGGAAAATCTTACTTTGAAGTCATGCATCATGACTAATTCATAACACGCCACATGGGGGCAGTGAAGCACTGATTTTATAAACATTTAGAGGGCATGTAAGACCAAAACAGTTTTAGAGGGGATTTAATTTGACCTATCTGTTTATTTTCTTTTGGGTTTAACCTTTTGGATGTTAGAGAGGCCTCCAATGAATTACAATATCGGTAACATAAATGAGTAGAGGGGGGAATGAGTATAAATAAATACAGGGCCGGATTTCCCAATAGGCAGACTAGGCACCTTCCTAATGCTAGTTCCAATGCATTGTGGAGCAATTTGTTGGAGATCTCTCTAGCAACCAAGGGGTTAAAGCTTTATGCCCTTGCTTGTTGTAGGCCAAAGGTGCATTCTGTGCCAGGAAACAGTGGATGAGACTGGCGACATGGTCATGTGAGAAGTGGGGTATGGCCAATGGCATAGCTAAGGGTGCCCAGAGTGCCTTGCCTAGGGGAGCCTGGAATATAAATCCGGCCCTGATTTTCATATATATATATATATATATATATATATACATACATATATTTTTTTTTTTATAAAGAAAAAGAGATCAGCGTTGCCAAACAGCAACCTTCCTCAAGCATCCGGAACGTTGAACAATACATTTTCTTCTATTAATTTATGTTGGAGAGCTTGAGTGTGCTTATGGTCTCCACCTCAAGTACTGCATATGCCCTTGAGAGTGTTTCCCACTATCTATCTATCTATCTATCTATCTATCTATCTATCTATCTATCTATCATCTAGCTGTCTGTCTGTTTGTCAGTCTCTCTGTCTATACACACACATTATGATGCTGAGTATTACCATACACTAGTAATAAGTCTACATATTGAGAAGCAATGTGTTAGAGAACTCTAAATCGTTCATGGAGATAAAAGCCCTGCTTATATGAGTGGGAATGTTAAGAACTTTGTTCCCCACAGTGTTCTTGGTTTGACCCAGAATTGCTCCAGTTTTTTTGTGTTCACAGTTGAGAAACTGCTTATCATCTGTTGTGGTTTGTGAATATAATGGGCCTTAGAAACATAGAATTTGAAAGCAGATAAAAACCATTCAGCCCATAGAGGGCTAGATTCTATTACAGGTGCCAAGTCTATCTCTGCTTTTATCTCCAGTTTTCCCCATAGACTTCCATTAGGGTTGCCACCTTTTCTTCAAAAAAATACCGGCCGTGGCAATCCCTCCATAGACTTAACATTGGACAGAAGCCAATTTTTTACCGGCCGGCCAGTAAAATACCGGCTGGGTGGCAACCCTAACTTCCATTGGAAAATGTTTGATAAAACAGGTGTTAACATTTAGCACCTGCAATAGAATCTAGCCACTAGTTTTCCAATTTGGAACTTATTTATCAAGCTAAAAATGTGCAATTCTGGCACAGACCAACTGCATCATAAAGGGGAAAAATGACAATTCCCACTAATTTAAATGGGAATTTTAACTCCTTGGGGGAGGTTCACTAAGGTGTGATAAAATGGAGATAACTTCTCTAGTGATATCACTTTTCCAATTACTATGTCATTCTATGAAACCTATTCACTATAAGCTCTAAAGCATGAGAAATCTTAGTGAATTGGCTGCATAGAATAACATTGGAACTGAAGAAGTTATCTCCACTTTATCATCTCTTTATCACACCTTAGTACATCTTCCCCCT
Source organism: Rhinophrynus dorsalis (assembly GCA_037306005.1). Lineage (NCBI taxonomy): Eukaryota > Metazoa > Chordata > Amphibia > Anura > Rhinophrynidae > Rhinophrynus > Rhinophrynus dorsalis. Next base: position 80,613,047 of record CM074721.1, read on the forward strand.
TGAATGCTAAAGGTCTCCACTGATTCACAGATCGCTACCATTCATGGGGGTTCAACCCCATTTACATCACTAGGAATTTTGGACATTTTATTTCCCTCCTTTGGTGCAGTCACCCAGAATTACACCTATAAGACTGCATTTGATATGCTAAATAACTGTAATTCTGGGTAAGCCAATTAAAATTCCCAGTGAGTCATACGCTGACCCCAGGGACCCATTAATTCAAACTTAAAATAGGAGTCTCTGCAGCAACTCCGGAAAGTTCCCAAATATGTCTATGGTGCTATTGATTTGCCTCAGAATTGTTTTAGTGAAATGTAATAAAATTTATTTTTTATGCTAAAAAAATGCTCATGGCAGTCTGAACTACATGATAGAGAAGAGATCGTCTTCCTGAGGCTGATGTATAAATTGGTGGTGCAGCATATGTTACAAGCCTATGAAGAGGAACTCAGTAGCATATGTATGCACACTTTAGTGAATACAGGTACACATTTAGCACCAGCCATTTCTACTTACAATACTTTTACATATGTCCCTCTTTGGCAATATTAAAGGAGCAGTAAACTTTTTCTAATGAAAAAATATATATTGTAAGGTGTTTCCTGTTGAGTAAAATAAGTGTACGCCCACTGCTGATAGATGCATATTTCCAGCGTTATTACGTGTGGCATTGAAAAGCAATGTGTTGCATACCACTCTGGCACTCAAAGGGTTAAGTCTTTGGGCATGATGTATATCTTCTTATGGGTAAAGTGTGGCACTGCAGTAAAGATGATACCTTTAATGTGTGAAGTCTCCCGTACATTTTCTTTTAGCCTACCACAGGCATCACTTTTTGTCATAGCAATCAATGAGCAGCTCTCCCTCCTCTGCGGGGTGCCGGAGAAAGAGCGGGTTGCGCACTGATGTCCAGTGACGTACAGTGACCCCTCCTGCATAGCTGCCCTTGTCTCTGCAGTGTCCCTGAATGGCAGAATGGAAACATGGTCACCCTAAGGGGAGTCTGTTATGTAAATCCGGCCCTGGGTAAATAGATCCAAGTGTTATATGTTACAAAAGTGTTATAATTTTTGAAACAATATGTGCATATTTAATATGAGATATTAGTATTATTACATTTTACTGTACTCTTGTAATGTAGAATTACATTTTTAGCAGAATGTAACCCTTTGATTGTCATTGCATACACCTCCGGCATGCAAAGAGTTAATAATAGGCTATAAAGACAGTTTTCAACCATAAGCAATATCTTAGTATTCATTTTTTATGTGGCCCACAATCCTCCTACACAAAACCTGAAGGGGGCAATACTGAACCATACCAATTATACCATAGGGAACCAAAAAACCCTAATTGATTTAAATAAAGACTTTAATTACTTGAATGCCAGGTAGATCCAGACCTATGTAGCACTTAGGGGTTAATATCACAATTTAAATAAAAGGAAATACGTATGTACATCAGAAGCAGTTGGTTTTCTCCAGAATTGCTCCAATTATGGTTTGTGTATATTGCCCAGATAGGGTTTACTAGGAAATAAATCTTATGCTCATTTATGTACAGGACAAGATCCTGGGGCCAGTTTGTTCCCACGGTATCTAGATCAGCCAATAAAGTTCGGTTTTACAGAACAACCTACACGGAGTAAAATGTATCCTAAGCTGTGATTGGATGAACTGTAGTGCATTGCTACAACTGTATAATTCCCATTGTTGCCCTGCAATGCAGAAAAGCAGATAGAAACCCACCTGGCAGAAGACTTACCTGGGCATGTGAGCCTGGCACTGTAACCAGCACCCACTATGGCTAGGTTTGCATTAACCATCGTGAGACAGTAAGTGCTCTTTTATCTCGTTACCGGTGTTTGCTGTCACTGTAGGGCAGCTTTTTAAAGGTCATCTGTGTGCAATCTTCCAGAGTAGGGAGCTTTGACTGAGGCCAGGCTTCTGATGCCTGGGGGGATTTCTATTTAGATGGTATTCACTGAGATAGTGCTCCTTATAGGGAGAACAAAGAGTTTGGTATTAGACTGTTGTTTATTTCCCATTATAAAATGAAATAATGGAGATCCATCAGTTGGTTTAGTATATATTAACACTATTCTAGCAACCAAGGAGTTAAACCCACTATTTTGCAGGCAGTGGAGTGGTAAGTGGCCATACCTCCCCTATAGAGAAGGGCATGTTGTGTAAGGGGACCAAATGTCCTTGAGTGCCCATGACAAGCTCTTTTTCTTTTTTTTTTATTAACCTTTTGAGTGCCAGAGGGGTATGAAATGCACTGTGACCCCTCTGGCACTCAAAGGATTAAATGTGTGTTCTCTGTCAGCCCCCTTCATTAAAATACACTGTCTTGGAATGAAGTTCAGAGTTCTAATCACCAAGGAAGTGATTCCCAAATTTGGGTGGGGTTGCAGAGCTTTGTTTCAGCATCAGACCTCTGCGTAGCTATGCAACATAGCAATATCTTTGGTGTCAAATTTGGAGAAGGCTGGTCCAAAGAACGATCATGAAAACATTCTGCTGTTTGTTCTCATGCTATATATGCGGGGGGCCTTTATATATAGTTTGGTAGAAATGTCAGTGGCAAAGAAAGAACGTGTAATTAATTAGTTCCTTTAAAATATTACAAGAAGTAAAATACAACTAGATTAATGAAATAACCCTTTTGAAGGGTTAATGTATTTAAATAAAAAAAAAGGCATCAAGATTTAGTAAAAACAAAAAGGGATGTTTCACATAAAATGTTTGTGAACCCCCTTGCTCTAGAGAGAGAGAGCCGGGCACTGTCTACTTTAACAGAAAGTGATGTCTATATTGGGCTACAAGAAAAGGAAATATAAGCCTCAAGCCTTAGCTTAGCCTTATTGTGCTATAAGACATTTGTGTTCAAGCTGAGGAATTGTAGAACACAACCACAAAGGGGCTTTAACTTGCCCATTACTGCAGTAAGAAAATGGTTCTGCAGTAAGGTGGTCACATATCCCTTTAAATCGGGGACAAATTAAAACACACACACTGAAGGGTTAAATTGATTACTGTACAGTCCTGCAGAATGACGTTTTATTAAGTGTCTGTGATTTAACCCCTTGAGTACCAGATGGGTGCAGTACACATTGCTTTTCAATGTGTCATGCACCCCTCTGGAACTCAGAGTGTTAAAGGGATAGTAATGTTTCATAATAAAAGTAGCTCTAGTTAATCATCATAGTATTTGGGCATCAGAGAGTGTTATTTCAATTCTGTAGTTCAAGAGTAATTGAATAATAAAGTATCCCCCTCCTGCCCCTTCTACTGATGTAACACTGCTCACCTCAGAACAACTGAGAGTGTCCAGGTAGTTTACAGAGAGGGACAATCTTTAATTAAGATAAGGGAAAAAGCTGAAAAACCTGTCAAGGGGGGCAGGGCTTTCATTGTTGTCAGAGTAAGAAGATTGTCCCCTGCAGTTATCTGTCTGGTCTTACAACCAGATTCCACATCTGAGGAGAGCAGTGTTACACTAGGTAAAAGGGGTGGGAGGGGGATACTTTACCATTCAATTACTCTTGAACTACAACTCTGACAGTATTGAAATAACACTCTCTATGGCTTAAATATTTTGAAGATTAATTGGAGCTGCTGTTATTGTGAAACATTACTATCCCTTTAAAGGGAAATGTGGTCAACTTATATTGCAGTTTCTGTTTGGAGTCAGGAAGGAGGACTCTTTTTCCCTGTAGTGGTTTGAACTATGAGCAAAGGCCATTTTATTGTAGTCCAGCAAAGGCACCACTTTCACAACAGTCAATGAGCAGTTCTTTCTAAAGTATTTTCAAACTGTGGTGCTCCAGAGCAAGATGTACACTGATGTCTATTGATATTGGTAAATGAGTGTGTTGGACACTAGACATGGCCCACACATCCAAAGTAACAAATTAGGAAGGACAGGAAATCTAGTCACCCTAATGCTGGGTGTTGTACAAGTTATGCAGCTGTACAAGAATAACATTTGTGGAGTGTTCTGTAAAGAGAACCTGGTCATCTTATTAATCATTGCAGATATAAACGGTAGTACTCAAACACCTCTAAAACAGGAAATAGTGAGGATACAACAAGGGTAGGCAGCCTGAGAGTACAATTTCAGTAACATTTAGCCAGAGACACTTCCACCTTTAAAATAAAAATGGTATATATCAATTTTAAATGTATTCTTAGCTGCCAAGTGTTTCTTTTGTGTAGGAGTTCTAAAATCTGTCATGAACATACTCCTTTTAATTGTGCAGAGAGTTTTTGTCTCCTTAGAATGGAGATGGGCAATCCCGCTGGCTGCTGAGGACTACAATTCCCAGTGTTCCTGATCAGCCGTTCATTGGCCATGTGTTCTAGGAGTTTTACTCCACAAGAGCTGGAGGCACTCTGTTTATCCGACCATGCTAGAAGGTTGCATAAACCAGGAGTGGAAAAATCCATGGAATCTGGGTGGAAAAATCCATGGAATCTGGAAGCCCAGGTTTCTAAAACTTATATGCAGGAAGCTTAAGAAAATTGTATTCTACAGGACTGCTGGGATCAGTGCAACCATGCACTCTGTATTTTACATAAGACTTGCATAGCAGCCTACTCACCCATAGGAAGACTATGTTAATTCCTGATTTGATGGAACCTGAATCCTTTATATTTTTAAGGCATTATTTTAATTTGTTCTAATACATTCTTAACACATTTCTATTTTACCCACTGCCAATAGCAGTTGTGCTTGGAGATTTGTAAGTAGTCACTTAACCCATTGATTCATAATGCCTTGGACACCCTTCTACCACTCAAATTATCATGTTATAATTGGCCTCTTAATAGGTCTGATCTTAACTTCCAGAAGAATGGTGGGAGTTGTAATTCAACATATAATCCAGTGCCACATGTTGCCCAACCCTGGGATAGATAATGAAGATAATTTACATACAAATCATGTACAAAAAATCCCATAGAATTAGTGATGCAAGTTTCAAATATTTCATTGAATATTCTATAGATCATTGATTCTCAGTGTTAGTCATCAGGCCACAGTAGCAGGTCCATTTTCAATACATCCCTGCATGTTCCCAGGTGTGTAATCAGTAGCTCAGGCATTTTGATTACACTACCTGTGTAATCAGGGATAGCCTTAAAACCTGACCTATTGGTATGTCCCGAGGACTGGAGTTGAGAATCATTTCTATAGATTTTCTTTGATTTGTCAGTACAGTTGACAGAATTATAATGCCTTGCAAGAATTAGGACCTTTGTACCTTAGTACCTTTTTGAGGACAGATCATGGTCATGGCACATCTTGAGTTAATCAATGCAGTGTGCCTCAGGGCTCTCTGTGATCAATGTGGGGAGGCTGTAACTGACTTCTTCAGGACTGGAGCAGTAAGTTCCAGCCATTCTTCGGTGGCTTTTGTCACTGTTCTCTGCCTCTCTCTTCCTCACGAACACAGTGAGGAGGAGAGGGGCAGAGAACTTGCCTCTCTGTGATTCAAACGGCCAAAGAGGGAGCATGTTGTGCTGTGAGCAGGACTGTTGGGGAGAGCATAAAATCATTTTAGGCCATGACCTATTGCTACCGTGCAGCCACGCAGAGACCCCTGGGTTCCATGAAGTGCCATGACCGTCAGTGGTCCTTAAGTGTTCCTGGCATGTCATGGTTCCTTAAGAGGTTAAACAAACATTAATGTGAGTTTTATTGCTGTGGAGCAATGTGATACACTTGTATACGCATCACACAGTGTGATCTCCTAAACCAGTGTTTCTCAACTCCTGTCCTCAGGACCCACTAACAGGCCAGGATTTGATGATTTCCTTGTTAGAGCACAGGTGAGTTAATCAACGTGAATGAACCTCTGATCACCACACCTGTGCTCTAGCAGAGAAATCCCTAAGTCCTGACCTATTAGTGGGTCCTGAGGACAGGAGTTGAGAACCACTGTCCTAAACAGAGGGACACCAGGGTGGGAAAGGACAGAGGGATTTTCATCTCAGTGGGACAGTACCCGTCTAAAAAGGGACACTTGGGCGATAGGAATGAAAGTTCATACCTTTCATCTGGTCTCTAACTGAGCACAAAGCATCACAGGAAAACCTGTAAAAATGTTGTTTTTTGAAATTTTTTCCACTTTCTTTATATTATTGTCAATCTAAATGATGGGCTATATTTATAAATATGGCATCAAAAGAAAGCCCCACTTATCCTTAAAAAACAGTATATAATTTGGTAAAAAAACCTTGTCTCCAAGAGGTTAAAGGTGATGATTAGTGTTGAGCGAGCGTGCTCGGCCGATGCTCGGATCGGCTCGAGCATTGCTCTGCTCGGCACATGGCGGTACTCGTCGAGTACCGCCATGTGCTCGCCCGCCATGTTCGGGTGGCGGGGATCTGTGCCGGAAGAGGCACAGATCTGAAGACGCTCCGCTGGACCACCAGGGACTGGAGGTACGGGGGCATTGCGGAGATGAAGGGGGACATTGTGGAAGAGGGGCATAGACTCTATGCCCCTCTTCCACAATGTCCCCCTTCATCTCCGCTATGCCCCTCTTCCACAATGTCCCCCTTCATCTCCTCTATGCCCCTCTTCCACAATGTCCCCCTTCATCTCCGCTATGCCCCTCTTCCACAATGTCCCCCTTCATCTCCTCTATGGCATAGAGATGAAGGGGGACATTGTGGAAGAGGGGCATAGCGGAGATGAAGGGGGACATTGCGGAGATGAAGGGGGACATTGCGGAGATGAAGGGGGCATTCGGAGATGAAGGGGGCATAGCGGAGATGAAGGGGGGCATTGACCAGGCACCCTCCCCTCATCAGAGCAGGGGGTGCCTGGTGTAATGCTCGTGTCGCCCCATTCATTTCAATCGGGGTGCTCGCTCAACACTAGTGATGATAAGTTGATAAAACATTAATCTACCTAATATTTTTAATCGAATGTTAAAAAAAAAATAAATAAACCAATGAAATATTGCAGCCGTATGTAGAATGGATCTGCATACAGGAGTGGGCATCCTACACTGTTCCAGATGTTATTGGACTACAGTTAACCCTTTGAGTGACAGAGGGGTACACAATGCGTGTGTAGTCCTCTGGCATTCAAAGGGGTAAAGTGACCACATATGCCTTTAAGTCAGGGACACAAAAAATGCACCCTAGGATAACAAAGATTCCTGTACAGTTCTTCAGAATGAAGTTCTACGTCTCTGCTGATCTACTCAATTTATACCGTTTTAGAGAGATCTTATGAACAAAATTTAAATACACTGGCTCCATTTATGATCACACTGCATACAGACCATTACGGAATAGCTGCACAAAGCAAACAAAACTAAGCAAAACTCAATATTTTACTGACAACTTGAACAGTGACATATCAAAACTGACCAACTTTTGGAAGGTTATTAAAAATATCTACAATCCTCTTAACTATTCTTACTCCTCAACTATAAAATAGATAATGAAACAATACAATGTCCCATAGCTAATGCATTCAACAACTACTTAGCTGGATGTGCCACTTCCCTGATTACACAAAACAAAGTAACGTGGAAGTAGAAACATGCATTGAGCAGTCTGTCACCTTTCCTTGGTCCGATAACATTGCCAAATTCAGTTTCTTGCCAATATCCAATAGTGAAATATATGACCAGCTCCCCAAACCAAGAATGAAATCACAATCCGGGACTGACCAAATGGCAGTAATGTTCCGAAAGCTTAGTGCCTTGGTTGCTGCCCATCCCATATCATCCCATTACATTCCTAATTAATGCCGGTACACTCTGAAAATGTCTCACACATAAGACTGTACGACATAAAGGTGCAATAACCAGGTCGCTGGCATGAAAAGAGCAACATCAAAATCTTACCTGCATCAAAAGGGCAAGATTCTTATGTCTCAGCTTTAAACATTGCCTTCATCTGTTTTAGTGCCCGCATACCTTAAGCTTTAACCCTTTGTGTGCCTCTGACCTCTGTGCACGGATAACCCATGTCACTTCTCCCCTGCCTGCCATCGATTTCCCCAGCAGCTCCCACCAACAAAGTTTAATTAAATTTGTGCCGTTCTACAGGCACCTGGCTCATACACTCTGCTTATGGTGCTGTGAATGGGGCTACGGTTACATGGTATTTCCATCATGCTCCGGTACACACAGCAGGGACGTAAATAGGGGCCCCCCATGTCTCTCTCCCCCCTTATTCTTCTTTCTACCATGCTCCATGCTAAAAGGTAACCGTAGTCCCACGCACAGCACCATAAGTGGTGAGCAGGAGCCAGGTGCCTTTACAGTGGCACAAACTGTATTAAAATTTGTTGGTGGAAGCTGCTGGGGAAAGAGATGGCAGGCAGGGGAGAGGTGGTGTGGGTTATCCATGAATGGAGATCGGAGGGACACAAAGGGTTAAAGTTTAAGGTATGTGGGCACTAAAATGGATGGAGGCGATGTTGCAGGTGAGATTTGGATGTGGCACTTCTCATGCCGGTGACCTGGTTATTGCTCCTTTATGTTGCACGCTCTTATGTGTGCGACATTTTCAAAGGATACCATTAATGCTTACATATTATCTGAGAATATGCCTTAAGCTTTAAAAATGACAAGGGTTGTTCCTGTCTACAAAATGCAGCTACATGGTGATCAGTCCATATACTTTATTTACTACACTGTATAAGGTCAATGTAATTGCTTCAGCCAATGCAAGTTTTGGGCATAAAGTTTTATAAGTAGTTCTGTAGGTGTCTAACTGAATTTCAACTCAGAGACAGTTAAGTGCCTTGTTTTCTGGTGGAGGACATTTTACCCCCTATGTTCTCCACTGGATTAAGAGAGAGTATTTATTAGTAAGTACAACAAATCCCCATTTTCATTTGTCCTCTATAATACAGAATTGCAACTTCATAACTATGGCCCTTTATTCTTTGATACATATAGGGCAGTTATTTTACTGCCTGTTGAATAAACCAAAATCAGGGTCCTCTCTGAGCGACACCCATAATTTGATTTTAGTTTTCACTTGTTTGTAGATGATTCAAATACAACTATGTGTGTCATAGCAGTTCAGAATTATGGGATATCTTGGCTGCCAACTAAAAGAGTCTGCCATCTGTGACAAGTCATATTTCACTGCTTGATGGTACTGTAGCTGGCCTTTATGTAATCCGTTGTATATTACCAATCATTACACACCAATTTCCATCTCTTAGTTGCATATTGTCCCATTTCTGTACCAGTCTAAAATATCATCTCTTTAGAACACGATGACAACATTACATTAAAGGGCAGTTATGGTTTATTGTATTCTCCAGTGTGAGCAGACTTAGTAAAGACCAGTGCTGTACCATGCAGTCTCAAAATAACTTATATTAAGAATTCAGGGAGTCAGAAAACTGCCTACCCCCACACCTGGAAAAAACTAGAATGTGGCTCTCGGACAGAGAGAGAGAGTCTGTGGGGGCAGGCATAGTACAGGACAGTCTCTTACTGGGGGTGTATCAGAGGTCTCTGTTCAGCTCTCAGCCCTGTTCCTGTGTAGGCCCATTGGGGCTCACAAAGCATCTCTGGCTTCAATGAGATGTCTGCTCAGGGGAGCCAATCTGTCAATAGCTCAATATCTAAATGATAATTGCCCTTTGACAAAAGGAACAAATCGGTCCTGATATCCACATTTTGATGGAGTGATCCCATAAATAATATAGAATGTGTATCTGTATAGACAACATCTGATTAATACTCCCTGCACCAGTTGTCATTCCCCTTCCTGACTAAGATGTGAGTGAAAGTGACAGAGGGCTATGTCTGACTGTTTTTGTGCTTCTGTTTAATTGCCGTGCTGCTACAAAGTGAATGTATAAAGTCTGTCTCTCTCTTCAGTGGTGGAATGATACATTTGTATTAGACTTGTACTTTATAACACACATATCATTCCTCCTTTGAAGAAAACCAGAAGTAATATGTTCGATGTATAGCAGCACTGATGAATTAGTACAGCCAGCCAAACTCAAGGGCCAGATGCATTGGTTTTCTTCTGAATTGCTTCTCTTAGTTTGTGCTTACTGCCCTTAGATGCAGCTCTTGCAGTGCTTGCATTGTATGATTTTTTTTTAAATATATGTACAGATTGCTCAAGCATTTGTAAGTTGTGATACATGGGTACATATGCATCAAGACAAAAGTTTACTAAATCTGGAACAAAACAAAGGTGTTGCATCAATATATGTAAAATTGGTTTCAGATAGCTTTTTTGTTTTGGAACTTAAAGGGATAGTAATACTTTGTTTTATCTTTATTTTATTTTGTAGGCATTAAAAAAACATGAAGAACGATATAAGTCTTCTCTCTCAAACCTTTATGGTTTAACAGATATTCACAAGCAAAGCATCCGATCAGATCAGAAGGAAGGTGCCCAGGTAGACTGCAGAGAGGGACAATCTTCAATTAAGATAAGGGAAAAACCTGAAACACTTGTCAAGTGGGGCAGGGCTTTCATTGTAAGAAGAATGTCCCCTTCTGTTATCTGTCTGGTCTTACAACCAGATTCACATCTGAGAAGAGATGGCTTACATTAGGTAAAAGGGGCGGGAGGGGAAACTTTGCTTGTGAATAGCTCTTAAACCATAAAGGTTTGAGAGATAAGACTTACATAATTCTTCATGTTTTTTTAATGCCTCCAAAATAAAATAAAGTTAAAACGAAGTATTACTATCCCTTTAAGGTGCAATTTTGGTTTTCTTCAGAGTAAGATAGTACAATTTGGACTTTATGCATCTGTACACCTGGGAACATCTTGGTCTACTCCCCGAAATTGAAGAAAATCTGGAATGGGAGGGTACCACTGAGGGAAACTGGATCATAATATAGGAGGTGCTTAATCAAGATTGGTGGAATGAGTAAGGGAAAATTGAAGGGATTTGCCTCCAAACTGGTCATAAGTGGGCAGGAAGTGGGTGGGACAGGTAGAGGAGTGGGTGGTGCTGCTCAGAAACTCTCCTGCACTTTGAAGGAAAGAGTATGAGAATCCTGAGAGTTTAACCCTTTGAGTGCTAGAGGGGTACGCAACGCATTGCTTTGTGTACCCCCCTGGCACTCAGATGGTTAAACCTGGAGTCTTTGGGGGCAAATCCGGAGAGTTCCTAAGAATGTGACAATAACAAATGCCTCTCTGTGAATGCATAACATTTGATATTTAATTACATTTTTATTTATTTATTTTTTGTTTAACCCAGTGGAGAAACAAGATACAACAAAGAAAAGCTGCTACAAGGTGAGAAATTTTAATTTTACTAACTTCATATTAATTTCTTGCTTTAGAAAATCCTAGGTTAAAGTGGAACTATCACTGAATATAAAGTGACCCACAAGTCATTATGCACATAACGATAAGCATATCCATACTAGTATCATCCTGAATAATTCCGGCGTTATTGAAAAAAAAAAAAATCCAACTCATTCCCAGACACACATGCAGGCGTCAGAGCAGACATCTTTCCGAATAGACATCTGAGTTCCTGCGCTGTACATCCCGGTCTCCTCTAGGAGGAGTTTCATTGTACCTTAAGGTACAGGAAGGGACTGACGGTGTTGGCTTACAGATGCCTCTACAGCAAGCTGCCTGCCTGTGTGTCTCGGAACAAGTTGGATTTATCAATATGCTGGACTTATTCAGTCTAATACTAGTATGGATATGTGTATTACTATATGCATAATGATTTGGGGGGCACTTTATATTCAGTGATCGTTCCACTCTAAAGCAGAGCCCATTGTTTAAGAAATCTAGATAGTTATTATTACCTCATAGCCGACTACCCCCCAAAAAAGCCCTTATAATGTAAAAGGGGAAACTATTTGGGGGCAAACCAGAAAGTGAACAATAAACTTTAAGAAAATTCTCATTGATTTAAACAGGGCTTTTAACAATACCACGCTAAAGAGGCCTTCAGTGCAATGCACTGAGGATTACTCTAGGACCCTTCTGGCCCTCAAAGGGTTAAATTAATGGGTCTTTTATCTGTGTCCTGTGGAGTAGGTAGTTTGCTCCAGAATGACTCCAGTTTACCTTTTAAACATATGCTGTAACCTGATTACAGAGGGAAAAACAATATAAATAAAACATAAGAATTAATTAAAAACGCAATGACTTACAAAATTGTCAATTCTTTGGACCTTTATCTATAAAAGTCGAGTGGACCGGTCCTGGAGCAAATCAAGTGCACTGTACAGGACAAACTTTCCCAAAAGTCCTACTGATAACTCACTGAATGCTAGAGAGATGCTATTGATATCTTTGTAGCATTCAAGGGATTGAAAGCCCCATTTAATTGATGGAAATGTTTTGTGCCCTATAATGCAGTTGGTTCGCTACAGATTTGCTGAATATTGCTTTTATACCTAACATCCTATGACCACTAGTTGAGGATCATGTCTGTTGAATTTAGACCATGAACGTGGCTGAGAATTCTGGGAAAATGTGTTTCATGCACCAATAGTACTTCTTCTAGATATTGGTGCATGTCCTGCATAAGCACATAAGGACTGGAAATGCCCACTAGTTTTTGATATGTAAAATAAAATATCTATATAATCTCCAGCATCCAAGTAAAACATTATGCTGTTCTCTGTAGATAACCCTTTGAGTTCCAGAGAGGTTGAGCAAGTCTAGTGAACTAATAACTTTTTTATCTCTTGCCTGCAGAGATGGGTTAAGCCCAACACTTTGCCCCCATTGGTGTGAGGATCTTTATATTTGAGCATAGCTAACTCTGAGCCATGATTTGTCAATGGTTGAGTGAGGCAAAGTTTTTCATATGGTGTTCACTGCCATTACCTGCACCCAGTCATTCATAGATTTGTATATATATGAATGAGCATATCGCTCTGGTTAGTGTATGCCCTGTTGTATGCCAGGTGATTATTCTGGTTGGTAACCATCTGAGTGCAAAGCAATGCGTTGGGCAACCCTCTGGCAGTCGAAGGGTTACAGTCATACCTCTGAACTTTTCCTTCTATAGTCCCCGGAGGAGACTCATGTGATGCCGGTGGCAGGATATAAATGACGCAAATTGTCACAAAGGGGTGGGGCCTAATGGACTGCCTAATGAAGTGGGTGGGAAGTGGGCAGGGCAAGGTGAGAAGGAGGAGACATGGAAGGAACAGGCTAGGAAGGAGCAGAAGTGAGCAGTGTTTCACCTGAGAATCAGCCTCTCCCCCTGGAGACCCGGTAATTCACTGCAAAGAACAGAGTATCAGGGGCAGATCCAGAGAATCCATAGCTATGGTTACAGGGTTAATTAGGCTCATGCACTTTTCCTGCTTCAGTTTGAAAAAAAACTGCCAGCAACTGTCATGTCTGCCTTCATGGACATGAAGTCCAGGTCTGCTTGAAGGTGTTATCTCTTGAACACAGTCACAAGAGCAAAATTCATAGAGGCCATGAGGCTTTTTTGGCCATAGTAAGGTAAGGAGGTTAAGTATTAGGGGGTGTTAGTTGTCCTTGAACTTTCCACATGTGAAAATACAGTTACTTATATTGTACCCATATATGCAAGTTTGCGTCCAGTGTCTTTCACAGGATGGTCTTTCCAGGTACTGGAGAAGGGAAGTAGTTTATCTCAGTTGTGTATTTACTCATATAACCATGTGCGTCCATACATCTCTGACACTCACAGTGCTCAAACATACTCTGATAGGGACACTTGAGGAATGGATTTAAAGGAACACTAATACCTCCTAATAATAATCCTTCACTTACCTTATTATGAATAGAACATTCTAATGAACCCTGTGAATTTTGCCTTTGCTGCTTGATTCAAGAGAAAATCTGTTCAGTGATTCCTGGGTGTAATTTCTGCGGAGGTGGACATGACTTGGTGGCAAAAATCCTGAACCCAAAATACCGCCAACTGGAACTTTTTTTGCTTAAGACTGAAGTGTGCAGAGTGCATTAGCCCACATCAGAGACGAGATACACTAAGGTGTGATAAAGCGGAGATGACTTCTCCAGTGATATCACTTCTCCAAGTCCTATGTTATTCTGTGGAGCCAGTGCACTAAGATTTCTCCAACATTGGGGATCTAGGTGCATAGCAGTGGTTCTCAACTCCTGTCCTCAGGACCCACTAACAGGCCAGGATTTGATGATTTCCTTGTTAGAGCACAGGTGAGTTAATAAATGTGAATGAGCTTCTGATCACCACACCTGTGCAGAGAAATCCCTAAGTCCTAGCCTGTTAGTGGGTCCTGAGGGTAGAAGTTGAGAACCACTGGTGTATAGGCTCCATACAATAACATAGGAATTGGAGAAGTGATATCACTGGAGAAGTCATCTCCACTTAATCAACTCTTTATGACGTCTTAGTGCATAACCCCCCCCCCCTCTAGTGGGAGATATCTTAGTGCATTGGCTCCATAGAACAACATAGGAATTGGAGAAGTCATCTCCACTTAATCACCTCTTTATCATTTCTTAGTGCATAACCCCACCATATCTCAGTACTTCAATATGATGAGGTTAGGGTCTTGAGTCCTGCCAGCAAGAGTCCACCTCCATGAACATAACAAATTCAGTCCGTTCTGGATTCCTCTATTCAACCAAGATGCCAGATCAAAATTCACAGGGGCCTTGAGGATTTTCTGGCTATAGTAAGGAAAGAGGTGTGAATGTTCCTTTAAAGGGCAATTAGCATGTTTTGGGGCTGAGATGTGCACTGTCTGAGCTATACGGTGATCTGCCAAGGCTCACAGTGCAGTCTCAGCATCCTTGGCAGGTCTGCTACTTGATAGCTGGCCATTAAAAAATCCAGTAGAAAACATCTTGCAACTTTGTTTTGTATTATTATTCTAGCCCATGACTGATAACATGTCCACCTTTTGTCCCCAGGTCAGGGAGTGGACGAACCTCTCTCAGAAACAGGATTTAAGCAGGCGGAGGCTGCTGGTAGATTCCTCAGCAATGTCAAGTTTACTCACGTTTTCTCAAGTGACCTCATCCGTGCAAAGCAAGCAAGTACTATTTGGTCTACTTCAGACAGCCATGACAGATGCACACTTTTTATAAAATTCCTCTAGTGATCATCGGGTGGTAGTTTGTTTTAATTTGAACTCGCCAGTTTGAATATAAAACCTTGCAGTATGTTGCAGGCCCATATGGGTGCCAAATAGGTATGTTGGGAATTATGTTTGTTTCCTTTGGAAGGAACCAACTCTCTGCACCTTTCCTTGCAAATGTAGTTGCTCTTTATTTATGTCTGAATTTATAGGCCTCTCTTGCTTTTTATGTACCTTGAAATAGTTAGCATTTTACATAGATGTAGTAAGAATGCCCCACCAAAGTGTTTATTTAATGTCCTCAAACACCTAGCTAGTGCAGTTCACTCTGCAGGGAACACAGCCTTATGTAGAAAACAAAAGCTAAGCAATTCTGCTCCAAACCAACTGCACCATAGTGGGGAATTTAATATATGTACAATATAATGTACTTAAACCTATCATAAGTAAAACTTACTCAGATGTTCCATCCCTAAAATATAATCCTAAACTCTTTACCACATGTAAATTGTCCTATACAGATAGCATTTTTATTTTTATTTTTTTTGCTATTTGTAATGAGAGAGAGGTAAGTTAAAGGAGCAGTAAACTTTTTTCTATTAAAAAATATATATTGTAGGGATTTTCCTACTGAGTAAAATAAGGGTACTCCCACTGCCAAGAGATTCATATTTCCAGAGTTATTACAGTTTAAACCCATGTTTTTTTACATTAGCAGTGCCCTCTAGTGGTCAAATTCTAATTAGGTTTTCCTGTTACATTCTAATGGAAAGGAAAGTCAAGAAAGTCAGAGACATACAGTTCTCCATAGAATGTGATAGAAACTGCCTGTCACTTCCTGTCAGTTAGAACTATCAGGAAGTAAACACAGTAAATTCACTTCCTGATTATATGAACTGTTATAAATTCTGAATAAAACATCTGACAGCAGTAGGAGGACCCTTGTTTTATTCAGCAGGAAAAGATCTATAAAATATGTGTTTTCATAAAAAAAGTTTACTGCTCCTTTAATTTACAGTGATTAATGAAGACTAACTACCCTTTAGGTTCAGAAAGACTGGTATTTTATCTCGGCCCATTTACAAACAATTTTGGACAACCAGCTCAAGGTTGCTGCGATATTTGTAACTCTGGAAAAGATAGGTATGACGTCTCCCTGAGTGTAAATGCAAAATTAGATTTTAGGCATTGGAAAAGTCTTGCAGATGCTAACAGGTATAGGGTATGTAAAGACATAGTAACGTCTTGTATTAACCCTTTGAGTGCCAGAGAGGTATCCAATGCATTGCAACTCAATGAATTGGACACCTCTCTGGCTCTTAAAGGGTTAATAACACCCCACTAAACTTACTGTGGCCATAAAATTATAATGACATCTACGAATTTTGCCCTTGTGCCTTTATCAAGAGATAACATCATCAATCGGTACTGGATTTCATGTCCTTGGAGGCAGACATGACAGTTCCTGACTGATATATATATATTTTTTTAATTAAACCGAAGCAGGCGGAGTGCATGAAACTGCTAAAGCCTGTAACAGGCATGGGCAGTGCATTGCAGAGTGATATGTTCCACATTCTTAACTCCTTGGATGTTAGAGAGGGCTCCAACCAATTGTGAAGCAATGCGTTGGTGACATTGCTAGCATTCAAAGCATTAAAGGGTAAAGATTACCATGTGCTGTGCGTGGGAGTTTATGTCCTGTGGTTCTGCTAGAAACTGTCATGTCTGTCTCCATGAGCATGACATCCAGGACTGATTGAAGATGTTATTTCTTGAAAAAAGTCACAAGGGCAAAATTCATACTGGCCATTAGGATTTTCTGCACATAGAAAGGTAAGTGGAGGCTTTGTATTAGGAGATGTTATGTCTCCTTTGCAACCCCAGTTCATTTTTAGGTGAGAAGCAAATCCGTGGTGACCCCTTCAGCATTCAAATAGATAAAAGCCCCATTTAAAACCCTTCTGAGTGGCAGCAACCTCTCTGACACTCAAAGGGTTAAATCAATAGGAATTTTGTGTTTCTTTGTCTATCGTTCAGTTGGCTTGCTCCAGAATTTCTGATCTTTAGTGTCCTGAATGTGGCCCTAAATCTTGTATTTGTGTTCCACAGACAGCGTGCACTATTATGAAGAATAATGAATGTAGCAAGGACATTGAAATTAACTACGATTGCAGACTTCGGGAAAGGGTGAGCATATATTATAGTGAATGCTTTTAAAATGGGAACAGTACCCTAGGAGTAAATTCATTTGTTTAACCCTTTCCGTGCCAGAATGCTCTGGCACTCAAAGGGTTAAAGGGCCAGTAATATTTAATTATTAAAGGGATATTCATAGATAATTTCCAAAGCATTTGTTCATCATAGGGAACAGTACTACCGGCTGCTGCTCTTATTGACCACATATGTACAATTACACTGTTAATTTATGCAGTAGATTACCCCTCCGCCTCTCTCCTCGTTCTAATGCCGACTCCCCTTCGATCTGAAGTCAGGTCACTTGACCAGACAAATCACAATGAGGGGTAATCTTCCCTCAGTCAGTATAAGGACAAAACCTGCCCTCTTTGTCAAAGGAGGGCAGGTTTTTCCTAATAATAACTGAAAATTGTCCCTCATTATCCATTGTCAAATCTCATCCTAAAATGTTAAAGTCGGAAAAGTGGCAGGAGGGGTATACTTCTGCATGAAATAACAGTGTGATTGTACAGTTGTGGGCAATAAGAGCAGCAGCCGGCAGTACTGTTCCTTATCATGAACAAACTTGTTGCTTAGGAAACTATCTATTACTATCTCTTTAAAGTACAATCGAGTCGTCTTTATACATTTTTATAACAATGTGTAGCAGTATAACCTTCTAAAACTTTACTGTTTTACCTTCATTCTATAATAAAGTTTCCCCCTCCTGCCCCTTTTACTTACCTCAAACAGCCTCCCTTCAGATCTGGAATCTGGTTTGGGACCGGACAGATAGCAGCACTTCACTATAAGGAAAATCCTGCCCTTTGTCGAAGGATGGCAGGTTTTTCTTTATGCTGAAAGAAGATTGTCCCTTGTCGTGACTCATCCAGACCAGCTTGTTGAGGCTGCTTGAGGTAAGTAAAAGGGACAGGAGGAGGAAACTTTATTATAGAATAAAGGTAAAACAGCAATGTTTTAGGTTATACTGCTACACATTGTTATAAAAATGTATAAAGAAGACTCTATTGTACTTTAGTAACTAAACATTACTATCCCTTTAACACACTGACTTATGACTTTCAAACACGTCACATGTATCTTATATTTTCTGCATTATCATACCTGGGAACTCTCCGGATTTGCCCCGGAGACTCTGGTTTTGGCACTGCTTTACCGGGTCTCCGGGGCAGAGGCTGAGTCCTCCGGATGTGGGGAGTTTCTATTGAAACTCTACCCACTTCCACTCTTTCTCCCCGTGTTGCTCCCCCCCACCCCCAGCCTTCTTTTAAGCCCTCCACCCGTCACTCACGTTAAGCCCCACCCCTTTTTGACGTGATACATGTCATTCTTCACACCACTCATGGCAGCAGAGGACTCCCCTCCAGGGAGACAACAATAAAAAGTTCCCAGGTATGTGCATTATACATGTGTAGTTTCTCTATCTATAGTGATCTCTCTGCTGGTAGGCTACACCTCCACAAATAACAATAGGCATCAATAGATGCGAATAGCTCATAAGGGACACAAGTTGTTATCATAGTGTATAAGGAAATAACTAACAGTACACCAAAACAGAGATCAACTGAAAATAAAAACAGTAAATAGAAATAGGTGGCTGCTGTTTGATGGACACCTACCTAGGTAGTAAGTACATCTGATAAATCATTTAAAGCGGAACTATCATTTAAATAATATTGGCACCCAATATATTTGTAACCTAACGATTTGCAAATCCTTACTGACTTTAAACTCAATATGTCCGCTTTATTGCTAAAAACCACTTCTTCCGCAGGAAACAGAGGACAGACAGCACAGACATCTTACAGGAAATGACAGCGTTGTCTGTCCAGTTCACTGCCAGCATTGGTAGTGATATTAGTTGGTTACCTTAAAGGGATAGTAATGTTTCATAATAAAAGCAGCTCTAATTAATCATCATAGTATTTGGACTTTGGAGAGTGTTATTTCAGTTCTGTCAGAGTTGTAGTTCCAGAGTAATTCAATGTGAAAGTGTCCCCCTCCCGCCCCTTTTACTGATGTAACACTGTTCAGCCACAGAAGAAGGGAGGTGCCCAGGTAGACTGCAGAGAGGGACAATCTTCAAATAAGATAAGGGAAAAACCTGAAAAACTGCATTCCACATCTGAGAAGAGATGGCTTACACTAGGTAAAAGGGGCTGGGAGGGTAAACTTTGCTTGTGAATATCTCATAAACCATAAAGGTTTGAGAGATAAGACTTATATCATTCTTCATGTTTTTTTAATGCCTACAAAATAAAATAAAGTTAAAACAAAGTATTACTATCCCTTTAAGGTAACCGGAAGTTTCTGAATGTGCAGGCGAACAGAGTTTCCATTGTAAGCTCTGTTCAGCCCGTTGCCTTGGAATGACGTGGTTTTGCAGCAATAACGGGACTTAATGAGTTTAAAGACAGTAAGAATTTGCAAATTGCTAGGTTACAAATATATTGGGTGGCAATATTATTTGCATGATAGTTCCACTTTAAGAGCCTCTTATTGTCAGGGTATATTTCCTCTTTAACACCTTGTCTGCTACAAACGTCTCTGATATGTTGTTTTTCAATGTGTTGGAGACGTCGCTAGCATCCAGGAAGATGAATAACAGTGTGATA
Organism: Rhinophrynus dorsalis; assembly: GCA_037306005.1. Taxonomy (NCBI): domain Eukaryota; kingdom Metazoa; phylum Chordata; class Amphibia; order Anura; family Rhinophrynidae; genus Rhinophrynus; species Rhinophrynus dorsalis. The sequence continues at coordinate 80,632,904 of CM074721.1, forward strand.
CTGTCTTGGAGGAACATGTAAAGCTTATGGTTATGCAACAGTTGGAGGTATACATTTAAAATGGAAATATTTATGTTCATAAAATGGAAAGAAAATTCCAGTCTTTGTCAATGAATCTTAGCACTGTTCGCTTTGAGGTGCATTTTTTTAATGTTAAGATGTACCTGTTACCTACTCAACTTTTAGTCTCATTAAATGTATCTATTGAAATGGTCAGTAACTTGTGATTTTTGTTATTCAAACCGATGAATTGTTTTAGGGACTGTTGATTTTGTAGTTGGGGAATCTAATATCAGCATAGCTTTATTCTTAACTTGGTCTGATAAAGCTGTATAACTAGTTAGTCCCATGTCCAGAAAATTATCTCTCCCCAGCTTCTTAGGCTGCTAGAACATATCAATTTCCACCAGAGGGGTGGAATAAATTGATAAGGAGGAATATTCAATCAAATGCTTTCACGATCAAACCTATAAATGAAGGGAGTATTTGGAAAGGTGAGAGGTCTTCATTTAAAATAAACAAAAATATATAAGGAAAATGGAGTATCTATGACATAAAATAAAAACACAAATTAAATTTAACTTAATTTAACTTTAACGTAATTAAGGGGGAACTATCACCTTATATCAAGTCCCCCACAATAATTAGGCATATGGTGATTAGCTTCTTAACAGCGATAGTATTGGGTAGAAGTACCACGTTCTGAAATAATCATTCTTCTTCTGAGACTGGTGGCTAGGATTACACAGGGTCACTATACCTGGCTTTTTATTGATATTATTTTTTCTTTGTCGTCCAATACAGGTTACTGGTAACTTTGGGTAGGCGATCAGCCCCTTTAATAGGCAGGAAGAATTCTGAGAAGTGACTGCTGGGTGGAGCCTACCTCCTCTCCTTAGCTTGCAGCTAGCCAATCCCCAACCAGTACGATTTGTTCCTTGGTCAAGACACAAGCAAGAGAACAGTTCTGCTATAGTTTTAGCTTTTTATTATTTTTCTGTTAGAAATGGAATACCACCATTAGGTGGATTACCATCACTGACAATTCCCATCACCCAAATGTGGATAGCTCCGTTTACCAGGCGCTTTTGTGGACCTAAGCCCTGGGGGGGGTAATCTTGGCTGCAAGTTCTTTCCCCAGGAGTTGCTCACCGAGGCTTCTTGATAAATGGTAATCTGAAGACAGAAGACCTGCTGAAAAAGGTGAGCACCCTTTGAGTGCTGAGGTCCACATGTCCCATGCTTCCCCTCCGCACAGGGGTCTCTATTGGAGTTCCTATTACATACTCATGCACTCATTGGGTTTATTCTGTTTGTCTGTGAGGTGTTTGTAGCAAGTTTCTGTGGTAACTTAACCCTTTTGCTGCTGGTTAGCACCTTTTGGGGGGGGGTTTGGGCACTTTCCCTGTTGGGTTCAGTGTTTATTGAGTGTTTCTACTTTTGGTATTCTGCTCACTAACTTTATGTTCCGTGTCCTTAAGGCGCGCATTTATCTCATAGACGCCATTGCTCCATTCACTTCTATGGGACTTAACAGTTTGGACCTTGTCTCTGCAACCGCTCCACATATCGTGGACAGAGATGGCTCATGTTGTTGGTTTTCCCTTGCTCTGTCATCTGATCAACATTCTGGATATGTTGGGGGCTTTAGGGGGCATAGGGCACTGTTGGGGTACTCTCTTAGTGAAACTACGTTTCCCATGAGCTCCCGCTTCGCTTGCTCGTTTCCGATAGGCTCAATTTAACCCTTTGTCTTAATTTAGTGTTTCTGGGGTGCATTAATTATCATACACGCTTTGACTCTGTGAGAATGTCTACTCCGTTAGACCTTGAGGCTAAACCTAAGACTAAGGATACTGGGGTGTCTGTGTCCCCCATTGCTTCTCATGTCAATCAGGGTTACCTAGAGAATACGCAGGTCATATTTGCCCAGCATGTGCTTCTGCCCCTGATTCCCCTGCTGGGGCCTCCAGCCATGCACTAGAGCCAATATGGATGCAAGAGTTTAAGGCTACTACAAGGGACCTCCGGTCCACCTTACAACTCCTTCCATCCACCTTACAGGGGGTCTTCAATTTGTTGCAGATCCCCACCCCTATCAGATCTTCCCTGCCTAAACCGCCGGGTGTACCTGATGTGTCTGATTCCTCTAAGGAGGAATTATTGGTGGACTCTGATGATGATGACTATTCAGCTGTTCCTTCATCTCAGTTTTTTGGGGACCCCTTCGAGGCGGACCCCATTCCCTCGGCTGAGGGCCTGATCAGGGCAGTGTTGTCCACCCTGAACACTCCCTTGGTGCAGGAGGCGTCTTCTGACCCCTCTGATGTTTTCCAGGAGCCTGTTAGGCCCCATGCCTGCTTTCCACCTAATCCCACCCTTGACCGCTTGGTGTCAGAGGAGTGGAAATTTTCAGACAAGAAATCATCTGTGTCTAAAAAGTTTGCTAAACTTTATCTGTTTTCTAAATCGGCCCTTACTCAGTGGGTTCATCCCCCTAAAGTGGATGCCCCAGTTTCCAGGCTTTCTAAGTCAACTGCCTTGCCAGTGGCTGATGCCTCTGCTCTTAAAGACTGGACTGACAAGAAGCTTGAGATATTTTTGCGACAGCGGGCTCTGCTTTTAGCCCTACCTTTGCTGCCGCGTGGGTAAATAGGGCTGTGGCTGTTTGGACTGAACAGCTCAATTCTGCTGTCTTTCAGGGAGACCCTGCTTCTGACATGTTGTGTCTTCTCGCGAACATTGCTGAGGCTCAACATTATGTCTCTGCCGCCCTGCTTGACGCTGTGGGTATGGTAGCAAGGGCATTCACCAAGTTTGTGGTAGCCAGAAGGGCTCTTTGGCTTAAGATCTGGTCGGCTGACACGGCCTCTAAGAAGGCACTGCTGTCTTTGCCTTTTAAGGGTTCTTCCCTATTCGGGCCTGAACTCAAGGATCTCATCAACAACGCCATTGGAGGGAGAAGTTCTCACCTGCTAGTGATCCTGAGGATGAAGGCACCTGTTAAATGGAATCGGCTTTTTCGTTCCTTTCAGGCAGACTTGCACCAAACGACCCAGATGGTCCCTCAGGCTCCTCGCTCCTCATCCAAGCCTAAGCAGCAATGGAGATCCAAGTCCTCCATGAAGCCCAAGGCTTCCAAACCTTCTTCTGCATGACTCACTGGACCCGGGTCCCCACCCGCAGGTAGACGACCGCTTATGCCACTACCTTTCAGCTTGGCAGGCCTCTGTGGCAGACCCATGGGTTTTACAAGTGGTGGCCTCGGGATACAGGATTCCCTTCATCTCTCTTCCTCTTTCAAGGACCTTTGTTTCTCATTCTCCCTTGGGATCAGAAAAGAGATGCCTTTTCGAGGAAGCTATACAGGCCCTTGTGGACAAGGCGGTCCTAGAGCCAGTTCCCCCTCAGGAGAGGGGCTTGGGATTCTATTCCAACCTCTTTGTGGTTTCCAAGAAGGATGGAGGCTTTCGCCCCATTTTGGATCTAAAGGATCTCGACTCCTTTGTGGTCAGGTCCCAATACCGCCAAGAGTCTCTGCGCACAGTGATAGCGGCCATGTCTCCTGGGGAGTTTCTGGCCTCTCTGGATCTTCAGGATGTCTATCTGCACATCACCATTCATACAGAGAGTCGACAGTATCTCTGCTTTGCCTGCGACTGAGGGCACTTCCAGTTCTCTGCCGTCCCCATTGGCCTGACCATGGCTCCTCAAGTCTTCAACAGAGTCCTAGGAGCCTTGATATCTGTCCTACATCAGAACGGCATCAGGGTGACTCCATATATGGATGACCTCCTTCTGAAGGCCTCGTCTCCGGAACTCCTTCACAGCAGGTGCAGGACTGCATTCATGCTCTCTCCCATCACGGGTGGATCATCAGCTTGGACAAGTCAGACCTTGTTCCTTCTCAGAAGATGGTCTTTCTGGGTCTCCTCTTCGACACTCAGAGGGGGATGGTGTGTCTGACAGACGAAGTGGCTCATCAGATCACCCTAAAGGTCCAAGCTATCCTGTCTCAGGATCCTGTTCCAGCCAAGAAGTTGTCATCCTTGGTGGGGAAGTTCATTTCCACCATAGAAGCAGTCCCGTTTGCCATGGCTCACACCAGGGTACTTTAGAGGTTTCTGATCCTGGCCTCCGGAGATTCTGGACCTCTTAGTGGTGGAACCTCTTTGACTTCCCTCCTGTCCAGACCTCCTTCTACAGGGTTACCTCTGGAAAGAAGACGTTCGTCTTCTGGCCTTGATGGCATGGAATTTGAATCCTCAATTTTGAGGAAGAAAGGATTTTCTTCTGGTGTTGTGGCTACTACACTTATTGCCCGCAAGCCTGTTTCCTCTAATGCCTACCATTGAGTTTGTCAGCACACCAAGCCAGGAAGGTAGACCAAAGACCTGTCTCAAGATTTTGACCTTCCTACACTTCTTTCCTTCCTCCAGGATGGTGTGGATAAATGTCTCAAACTGCGGTCTCTCAAGGTTCAGACTTCTGCGCTCTCTCTTTTTTTCAGAGGCGTCTTGCCATCATTCCTGATGTCAAGGTTTTCTTCCAGGGTGTTGCTCATACCCATCCGGTGTTTAAGTCCATTGCTTCTCAATGGGATCTTAACCTGGTCTTGGGAGTGCTCCAGCGTCCTCCCTTTGAGTCTTTGGCTACCATTCTTCTAGGTATGCTAACGTGGAAGATGGCCTTTCTCCTGGCGATTGTTTCCGTTCGCTGAGTTGTGAAGCTGCATGCCCTGTCCTGTAAACCACCCTTTTTGTTTTTTCACAAGGACAAGGCGGTGCTTCACACTTCACAAGAGTTTCTCCCAAAAGTTGTGTCCGAGTTCCAAATCAATCAGGAGATTGTGGTTTCTTCCTTCTGTCCTAACCGTACTTCTGACAAAGAGAGGGATCTTCATCTGTTGGATGTTGTGTGTTGTCTCAAGTTCTGTGTGCATTGCACTGAGTCCTTGAGGCAGTCTGACACTCTTTTTGTCATTCCTGAGGGACCTAGGGCAGGGAAGCCTGCTTCCAAGGTTACTATTGCTTCTTGGATCAAGTCCCCGATCCATAAGGCTTACGAACTTCGGAAGAAGCCTGTTCCCTTCAGGGTCACGGCCCATTCTGCGAGGTGTATTGGGGCTTCATGGGCCTACAAGAACCAGGCCTCTGCTGATCAGTTGTGTAAGGTGGCCACTTGGTCATCTGTGCACGCCTTTTCTAAACAATACCGTGTGGATGTCCCGATGCCAGTTTTGGGAGAAAGATTCTGGAGGCAGCCTTGCCTGTCTAGGATCTCTCAGTACTCCTTCACTTTTGAGCCCTGTTGGCTCTAGTTCTGTGCGCTGTGTAACAGTTCATGGGTTTGTTTTACCCCTGTTCAGTGTCCGTTGACACTTTGTGGTTAGTGTTGATCTATTTATGATCTTAGGTTCATTGGTGCTCTGGTGACTTTGGGAGCCTGCTTCTGATCCTTGCCTTTCTTCCCACCCTGGTGAACTTAATGGTTGACATCCCAAATTTACCAGTAACCTGTATTGGACAACAGAGAAAATAGGATTTTAATCTTACCTGTTAAATCCTTTTCTCTTAGTCCATACAGGTTACTGGTCTCCCACCCTGTCAAGAGACCGTGCTTGGTGCTCCTGCGGCAGAACGTGGGAAGACTCACAGGAGTCTTCCTTTACCTTCTTACTATCTAGTCAATAGTTAGTCTGCTAATCTTACTGGTTGGGGATTGGCTAACTGCAAGCTAAGGAGAGGAGGTAGTCTCCATCCAGCAGTCACTTCTCAGAATTGTTTCTGCCTATTAAAAGGCTGATTTGCCTACCCAAAGTTACCAGTAAAATGTATGGACTAAGAGAAAAGGATGTAACAGGTAAGACTAAAATCCTATTTTAATTTCTTGTTGCAGCTTTTATATCATTTTTATACAATATTTAATATTCATTATAGAGTAATCCTTTATAGTGCTCTTTGCCTTTGTGGGGTTCTTTTTCGATTCTGTGAGCATATCTACTCCCCTTGAATACTTTAGGTGGTTCTCTTATTTTGAGAAAGCATTATTGGATTTATACAGGAGGTTTGCTGTACCTCCTGTGAATCCTTTTTAGCCCTGTTTATTTTTATGTGGAAGAACCCTTACAGGAGGTGGAGTAGAGAGAACCATCCTGGAGTTTGCGTATACTTTGTGGCACGTGTTTAGCCTCAGAGAAATGTGGCTATCGATCCTAAGAACACTGGGCGAAAGTAAAGGTCTGGAAGAATATCTATATGCTACACCTAGAGCAGTGTTTCTCAACACCTGTCCTCAGGACCCACTAACAGGCCAGGACTTAGGGATTTCTTTGCTAGATCACAGGTGTGGTGATCAGAGGTTTATTCACATTGATTAACTCACCTGTGCTCTAACAAGGAAATCATCAAATCCTGGCCTGTTAGTGGGTCCTGAGGACAGGAGTTGAGAAACACTGACTTAGAGGGACCTTTCTGTGCTGCTGTTTGTCTCTGTTTTTATCCTATATAGGAGGCAATTGTAGTCAAGTTGATACCTTTATTTGCTAACTAAGCAGACTTAGGATGTGAGCTTTCAAGACTTCTTAGGTCTCTTCCTCATGCATATTATATAACAGCCTGAGGAAGACCTAAGAGGTCTTGAAAGCTTGCATCCTAGTTAGCCAAAAAAGCAAGAGCTAAGATGGTTAATTTATATTCAGAAAGGCTGTTCTCTGATCCCAGCCCACTTACAATACATCATTAATACTTTTAAGACACTCCTCAAGATCGCTGTGGTAATAGGAAACAGGAAGTCCTGGAAGAGGTGGGAATAGCTGCTCCAACAGACCATATGTCATGTTCATGGAGGCAGACCAGTCACTGGAAGTTTTTTCAAGCTGAAACAGGCCAAGTGCATCAACCTTCTTAACCTCTTTTCCATTTTTTAGTGCCAAAGAGCTAGCTATTTATTGGCTACCTCTCTGGAACTCAAAGTGTTAAGTATCAGTGGGCGTACAATGCATTATAAAACACTGCATTACACACCCATTTAATACTTTAATACCTTAACGACCCTTGACGTGCCAGGGCCATTATGCCGGTTCTGGCACTTAAGGACCGGTGAAGATACTGGCATGACATGGAATTCTGGGGTCAAACTCGGCGACCCCAGAATCCCAAAAAAATGCCCATTGGTCCTTAACCACCACCCACATTAATGGGCTAAGATTACCATGTGCAGTGAGTCCTGTGGTCCTGCTATGACATTCAGGACTGATTGAATATATTATTTACTGAACAATTGTATACATGTGTGTATAAAACATAAAATTATAATATATTAATAATGTTTTATTATTAATACATTTTTATGTTTTCGAGTTCTTCTTTTAGGTGTACATTTTCTCTCTTCACAGTAAATATTAGTATTTTAAACATAGCACCCTTTTATTATTATTATATTGATGATCACCAAAGTGCTGATAGGTCAGTGCGGTATTTCATATTCTTATTTTCGATGCAGAAATACGGTGCTGCAGAGGGCCGGCCCTTGAGTGAACTGAAGACAATGGCCAAGAAAGCTGGAGAGCAGTGCCCTTCATACACCCCACCTGGAGGAGAGACTCTAGATCAGGTATGTTATATATTGTAGATTGGCCCTTGTGTGTAAAGGCAATTCTGAGGCCGACCAACTGCACCATAGGGGACATAGGGGAGCAGTAGATATAGCGTATCTAGATTTCAGTAAAGCATTTGACACTGTCTCTCATAGAAGACTCATTAATAAATTTCAGTGTTTGGGTCTGGATGTAAAAATAGTTAAATGGATAAGGCAATGGCTGAGTGACAGGAGACAGAGAGTGGTAGTCAAAGGAGACTATTCGGACGAAAGGAGTGTTAAGTGGTGTACCTCAGGGATCTGTACTGGGGCCCATTCTGTTTAATATTTTTATTGCAAAAGGTCTTCAGAGTAAGGTATGCATTTTTGCAGATGATACAAGTATCTGCAATAGGGTAGACATTCCAGGGTGAATAAGCCAAATGATTTAGGTAAATTAGAAGAATGGACAAGAGTGTGGCAGCTGCAGTTTAATGTTGATAAATGTAAAATAATGCACTTGGGACATAAAAATCCAAAGGAAAAATATACTATTAAGGGTACTGTGCTGTCAAAGACAACAAAGGAAAGGGATTTGGGAGTAATTATTTCTAATGACTTAAAAGTAGGCAGCCAATGTAATAAAGTGGTGGGGAATGCAAGCAGGGTGCTGGGTTGTATAGCTAGGGGCATAAAAATGGAAGTGGTCATGACACTCTACAAATCTCTAGTTAGACCTCACCTAGAATATTGTGTACAGTACTGGAGACCCCATCTCTAGAAGGATATAGATACTCTAGAGAAAATTCAGAGACGGGCTACTAAAAGGTGACTGGTTTACAGGAAAAGAAATATCAGGATAGACTAAAGGATCTGAACATGTATAGCTTGGAGGAGAGGAGAGAGAGAGGGGATATGATTGAAACATTCAAATGCATGAAGGGGTTCAACAAATTGAGGAAGGACGTACATTCTAAAGGGATAGTAATACTTGAATATAATTTTATTTTATATTGTAGCCTTTAAAAAACATGAACAATGATATAAGTCTTATCTCCCAAACCTTTATGGTTTGGGAGATATTCACAAGCAAAATTTCCCCCTGAGTGACATCACCGTTCTAGCGCTCAGATTTGGAATCCGGTCCCTTGACCGCCTGTGGCTCTCCAGAAGTGCCGAGATCAGGATCTTTAAAAAGAATTTCTTCATTGGACTGGTCTACAAAGTGTGCTTGCAAGCCAGGCACACTTTGTACACAGTTCCAATTAAGTAGTTCTTTTTAAAGATTGTCAACTTGGCACTGCTAAAGAGCTGCCGGTTGATCTGTGGACCAGATTCCAAATCTGTCCACTAGATGGCAGACTTGGCTGAAACAGCCAGGAAAAGGGAACTTTTCTTTATTTTACTTGTGAATATCTCCCAAACCATAAAGGTTTGTGAGATAAGACTTATATCATTTTTAATGTTTTTTAAGGACTACAATATAAAATAAAATTAATTTCAAGTATTACTATCCCTTTAAAGGAGTAAAAATGTTAGGAAAGAGGACATAGTCTAAAACTAGAGGGACACAGGTTTAGACGTAATGTAAGAAAGTTTTACTTCACTGAGAGGGTAGTAGATAAGTGGAATAGCCTACCAGCAGAAGTGGTAGAAGTTAATACAGTGACAGAATCTAAGCATGCGTGGGATAGGTATAAGGCTGTCCTTAACATAAGAAAATCCCAAGGACCAACTAAAGTTTGTGGTTTTTACAGTAGGAAAATGGGCAGACTAGATGGGCCAAATGATTCTTATCTGCCGTCAAATTCTATGTTTCTAAATAAAAATTTAATTGAGTTAAAGGCATAGCAATACTGAAAAAATGTATGTTGCTGAGTTTATCCTGCTGAGTAAAACAATGGTTCCCCCATTTCTGAGAGATGTTTTATCTGAAAGTTATTGCAGCTCAGACTTACATTTTTGAGGTGAAGTACCTCCATGGCCTAAAATGTTATGGTGGCGCTGTTGCTACAGCAGTCTCTGGTTTGCTATGATCATAAAACTCCATAGATTGCTGTAATAACAGCAACACTGTAAAATGTCGCATCATGGAGGTACTGCGACCCCCCCAAAAAAAGCATTATTTTGAGCTGCAATAACTCTTTTGAATAAAGCATTTCTCAGCAGTGGGAGTACCTCTGTTTATATAATATACACACACACATGTATAAAGACAATACAGAGTATATTCGGCTAAGTGTTTGTGTATATATATATATATATAGACACACATGTATTATACACAGTATTAACCCTTTGAGTGCCAGAGTGGTACGGAATGCATTGCAAAGCAATGCATTCCGTACCACTCTGGCACTCAAAGGGTTAAGTTTAATATCTCTTTTATTTGGGGCTTTTAGCATCTTGAGTGTGAGAAGTGTCTCCAATGCTCTATTTAGAAATTCTAGGGGTTAAACACCACAAGCATAATTTCAAGCCAGTGGTAATGTTCTGTATTTTTATTTGTCCTCTGTGGTGCAGCTGGTTTGCTCCAGATTTCCACCTCTGTGAACACGACCCAAAGGGCCTTCCTTATGCAGAAAGCAAAAGATGAGAAATTCTGGAGAAAACCAGTTGCACCATGGGGACAAATAAAAATTCCCACCGATTTTTTTTTTTTTTTTTTTTTTTTTTTAAGCCTCTTAAGGACTCATGACATTCTGGAACCATCATGGCTCTCTGCACTTAAGGACCATGGAATTCAGGGGTCCATGCATGACTGCAAGAAAACCAAAAAAACTGCAGGGCGCGCGGCCGGTCGTTAAGGGGTTAAATGCTTGCCTCATAGTTGCAGCACATTGCAACAAAATAAATAAATAAATAGATGTTGCTAAGTGATATGCTAATATGTGCAGAAATACCAAAAATAAATACCTTTTGCTATAGAAGATCTTAAAAAAAACTGGTATGTGACTATATAATTGAATCAATTATGAGTCTATCTGTGACTCATTCAGAAAATGTTACACAAAGTTATATGTGAAACCTGTGCTGAAATAAACTTAAATTAGAAGTTGCTCCTTCACAATTTCTCTTGTATAGAAATTAACACTAAACATGTAATGAAGGAGGCTGTACAGAAGATACAGATAGATCATTCATCCTATATCCAGGAAAGGATAGAACAGTGCTTAAAGAAGCAGTAAACTTTTTTTAATGAAAACCTATATGTTATAGAGCTTTTCCTGCTGAGTAAAACAAGGTCACTCCTACCGCTGTCAGTTGTTTTATTCATACTTTATAACCGTTCAAATAATTAGGAAGTGAATTTACTGTGCATTTACTTCCTGATTGTTTTAACTGACAGGAAGTAAATCAGCAGTTTAAATCACATTCTATGTAGACCTGTTACTGACTTCTTTCTCCATTAGAATGTAACAGAATAACTAATTGGAATTTGACCACTAGATGGCATTGCTAATGTAAAAAAAACACAGGTTTAAACAGTAATATCTCTGAAAATATGCATCTATCAGCAGTGGGATTACACACAACAGGAAACACCCTACAATATATATTTTTTCATAAAAAAGTTTACTACTCCTTTATAAAACAATACATGCATAAATGTTTACACAAATTCACAAAAGACTCATAAAAGTCCATTAAACGTGACCTGGTTTTGAAAATTGGAAAGGATGGAATGAGGTCCGTAAGGCTGAAATGGGCTGAGATGGAAAAGCAGTCTTGTGGCTCATATGTTGTCCATATGCACACAAAAGAAAAGAATGCAGAATCCTGGGGTGGTCTGGGTAAACTGTTCCAAACACGTGTATCCAGAACAACTTTAGTGTAGATGAAAAGAGAGCAAATCAGTAGATGGAAGCGGGAAGAACAGATTGCTCACAATGGTAAACTTCCCGTTATTAAATTAGACCGACAGACAAAGTGCTCTGGGGGAACACAGAAAGAACTCTCAGACATCCTCTATTAAAACCCACCCCTAGTACAGTTTTACTCTCACAATGTATAGAAGATTCCATTCAAGCAGTCAGGTTTAAAGGAGCAGTAAACTTTTTTTTATGAAAAAATATATATTGTAGGGATTTTCCTATTGAGTAAGATAAGTGTACTCCCACTTCGGAGAGATTTATATTTCCAGAGTTATTACAGTTTAAACCCATGTTTTTTTACATTTGCAGTGCCCTCTAGTGGTCAAATTCTAATTAAATTTCCTGTTACAGTCTAATGGAAAGGAAAGTCAGAAAAGTCAGAGACATACAGTTCTCCATAGAATGTGATAGAAACTGCCTGTCACTTCCTGTCTGTTAGAACTATCAGAAAGTAAACACAGAAAATTCACTTCCTGATTATTTAAACTGCTATAAATTTTGAATAAAACATCCTACAGCAGTGGGAGTGACCTTGTTTTTTTCAGCAAGAAAAGCTCTATAAAATATGTGTTTTCATAAAAAAAAAAGTTTACTGCTCCTTTAAAAGGGGAAATGACTGGAACCTTCCCTTATCAGTCACCTTGAGAAGAAGTCACAAGGAAGTACAGAGCATCCAGTATAATAAACAATAATACTAGGAGTGGAGCACCAATATGACTACAAAATCAACACGGACTTGTGAAGTGGTGGGGGATATCTTGTTCGCCCTCATTTTTGGTCCTCTTTGCAGCCAGCTGTGCCCTTAAAATTACAATTAAACAAGAGCAAAAAGTGGAAAAAACTCAGGACTCTGAATTAGAAAAATATGAAAAACACAATACAAAACTCTAGAAAGAAGTGAGCTCAATGAATTTCATAACCAAAGTTATTTCTTCAGGAGCCAAAACGCGTTGTATTATATTTCGTACACTGGACCGTACTTTAGAGAGGGTCCCCACAGACTAAACTACACCCAAAAATCAACTCTAGTGAAATAGGGTGATACTCTAAATATATCTGTCGTATTTGTGATGTTCACATGAAAAAATATTTGTCAGGGATTTGCAACTTTGGCTCTCCAGTTGTCATTGAGCTACAGCCTTAATCATCCCCAGCTAGCCAATGGAGAGCAATAGACTCCCGATCCCCTGTGTATGCCTTCTTTGTAACCTCCCACTTTAATTTCTCCTTCTCTGTTTCCTTACCAGGTTCGAGCCCGAGCCAAAGAATTTTTCGAATTTCTTTGCCAGCTGATGTTGGAAGAATCTCATGTAAAAGATCAGCCGGCGTTAGGAGCTGTGGGAAATGTGAGGGTCACCTGTGAGGACCTCGCCCCATTTACAGATCATAACAGTGAGACTGCGTCTTGTTGTAATGACAAAATTGATATCTCACTGGACGCTCATGTACTGTTGGTGAGTCACGGCGCATATATGAGAAATTGGATCAAGTATTTTGTAGAAGATCTTCACTTCTCCTTCCCTCCTGCCTTGAAGAAATCTCGGGAACTTTCAGTTAGCCCCAACACTGGAATTAGTCATTTTATTGTCAGTATTGAATCGGGAGGAACCCATACGCCTGAGATTCGTTGCATTTGTATTAATCGTCATGATCACCTAGCAGACATTAATGCAGACACTGCTCATTATGTTGTATGATTTGTACAGACTATACCATATTTATTACATGCTGTCATTGTCTCATAAAGGGGCACTGATATTCAAATGCAATTAAAAGGGAATCATATCCTAGCAGTATGTGGCTTTTAATCCTGTGAATGCAGGAGAGGTGGCAAATGGATTGCTTAAAGGGGCCCTAACATCAAAAACCAAATGTAATGATTTTGAAAGAGCTTTCCAAATCATATGTTGTAATAGCTATTTTTATTTAGAAAAACTAGTTTTTCAGTTATTTAGACTTTTAGGAACATGTTCAGAAAGAAAGGTGGAGGAGTTCTGGGGCAAACCACTTGTTCTATAGGGGAAAACTAGAAAATTCCTTTTGATTTAAATGGGGATTTTAACCCCTTGAATGTGAGAATGCCTCTCTAGCATTCAAGAGGTTAAAATCCTCATTTAACTCAGTGGGAATTTTTATTACTTCCCTATAGTCCAATTGGTTTGTTCCAGAACTCGTCCACTTTTCTTTTGAATGTATGGCCCATAGGATGTTAATTATAGGCACGCAGAGCAGACACTTCCTGTTTTAGCCCTAAATTGCCCCACGCAGTCACTGACATTTAACCATAACAGTGCTAGGAGAACATAGGCCCACTTGAAGGCTTATGTGTCAGTAAGTGGGTGGTGTTTAAAGTAAGTCTAAGGGCCTTATGTTCAAAGGGCTAACAACAAAAAAATGTCATATGTATTGTAAAAATAAGTCATTGTATGCATGAACGACCTATTTTCTATATAGTACACAACAAAAAACTAGTAATGTCTGTTGTGTACGACACAACTCCAGAATTGCCGAGCAAAGCGGTGGGGAAAGGGCGTGGCTAAACAATTCTCCAGTGTCATATAGAGGAAGAGAAAATTTGTTGTATACAACGACAAAAAATGTCTTGCAAAAGACAAAATTTGTACGTTAAGAAAAAGTGGAGGGAATGTGAAGTCCTGAATGAGAGAAATCTATAATAATTGAAGGAAACACAACTCATTTACCATACCTCAATACTGACATTTTTGTCTTTAGTTATGACATTTTTGTCATTTCATACGACAATTTCAGTCCGGAATTGTACTTCAATGACAAAACGACATATTTCCAACATTTTGACATTCTCTGAAAATATTAAAAAGTACAACGACACTGTACTTTGAAATGTCATTACAAATGACAAAAGCTTTTTTGCTACTTCTTTGAACATATGGCCCTAAGACAGGAAGTGCCTGCATGGCATGCCTTAATTAGCATAATCTATACATCTAGATTTCTCCAAAACTAATTTTCTCAATGAAATAAAGTGCCTAAGAATTACCTGAAGGTTGTATTAAAGGGATAGTAATACTTAAAATGCAAAAAAATATATGTTGTAGGGTTTATCCCCCTGAGTAAAACAAGGGTACTCCCACTGCTGAAAGGTGTTTCATTCAAAAGTTATTAATTTTCAAAGTTGAATTTTTTTAGGTGCAATATCACAGTGGCCTGAAATTGTACAGTGGCGCTGTTGCTACACCATCCTATGGAGATTTATGGTCCCGGGACCAGAGCTGTCCATAGGATTGTGTAGCAACAGCGCCACTGTACAATTTCAGGCCACTGTGATATTGCACCTAAAAAATTCAACTTTGAAAATTAATAACTTTTGAATGAAACACCTTTCAGCAGTGGGAGTACTCTTGTTTTACTCAGGGGGATAAACCCTACAACATATATATTTTTTTACATTTTAAGTATTACTATCTCTTTAAAGCGCTTTCACTCTAGGGGACATATCATAAATCCCTTTGATTGAAAAAGGATATTTAACCTTTTAAGTGCTAGATTTCACTCACTGATTTCAATCAGTGAGAATATTTATTCTTTCCTGCAGTGAAGTTGGTTTGCTTCACTTTACACGTGGCCGTAAATTTTACCTTGAAACAAGTGTTTTTTTTTTTTGTTTTGTTTTTTTATGTACATGTCCAAAGGTGCTATGGAACAGTTATGTGTTCTGCTATGGTTTTTACCTTTAACAGTTAGTCAGTAGATCTGTTGGTGCCACTGTAATAGAAGGAAGAGTTCATGTTACTCCTCCCTTTTCCATCACTGATTCACTTGTGGAAAGGCATGATTTTGCTCCAGTGCTCATTTTTTCTGGCATGACTCCAGGAGGTTGGCACCAAAATAGGAAGCTGACTGATTTTAAAAACTGCAGGAGCAGAACTGTGGTCAGTGCTTGTCCGCAACTGCATCCATGATGAAAAGGGGAGGAGCAACAAGGATTCTGAATATCTGGTAAAGGCCCATACTGTGGTATAATGCAATCATACTACTATTTAACTATTCTTGAACTATGAGGTACTGGTAGTCAGTCATTTCAGACTTACTAGTTCTTGTGTGCTAATTAGTTCTTTGTTAAAGATCTCAGATGGCCGCTCTTTGAGGTCAGATTGACCACATTTGGCCCACGGGCCACACTTTTGATGCCCATGGTTTATGCCAACAGTTGACAAAGTGTGTCCCACCAGTTGTTGGATTCCATCCCCTGTGATTCCCAGACTACCGTTGGCTGTCTGAGGGTGATTGAAAGTGTAGTTCAACAACAGCTGGAAGGCAGTAGCTTGCCCACTCTTTTAGCCTATGCATATAGACGGTTACATAGGGGTTGGACCTGGAAATAGATATAGAAAGCAAAATATTAATATTTGCAGATGACACTAAATTATGCAAGGCAATTAATATATGAGAGGTCAATACAAGGATCTCTGCAGTGAACTATTTATTCCAAGGCCTGATCAGGTGACCAGGGGACACCCCTTGAGACTAGAGGAAAGGATGTTTAGACTTCAGCAGAGGAAGGGTTTTTTTACAGTAAGGTCTGTCAGATTGTGGAATTCCTTGCCTAAGGAGGTGGTTATGGCAGATACACTGGATACATTTAAAAGAAAATTAGATACATTTCTTTCAAAAGGGAACATACAGAGTTATACTGTTTTTAGTAGGCAGATCAGGAAGGTCTGATAAAGACTAACTTATTTGGTATCAGGAAAGCTATAAAATTCTCAGTCACTGGGGTATGAGATGAAGGTTGAACTTGATGGACTTGTGTCTTTATTCACCCTAATTTACTATGTTACTTTGTTACTATGATGCAGAATTAAAGAGGAACTATCATTTGTCTGTATTTTTAGCTCAGTGGGAGAATTGACCTTGACAAGATTTAAATGATTGTCATTTTCTGCAAATTAGCTAGTACTGGATAGCAGCGAGCTGCAGGTGGGAAGAAGAGCACTGTGGAATGATAGTGTGTGGGAGGAAGAGCACTGTGGAATGATAGTGTGTGGGAGGAAGAGCACTGTGGAATGTTGGTGTGTGGCAGGTGGGAGGAAGAGCAGTGTGGAATGTCAGTGTGTGGGAGGAAGAGCAGTGTGGAATGATAGTGTGTGGCAGGTGGGAGGAAGAGTAATGTGAAATATTAGTATCGACCTGACAGGGCGTGGCTGATGAGAGGGCAAGAAATGTGGCATTTTCGTATCCAGCTGACATATTGGTCTGTATTGTCTAATATACGTAAGCCGACAAATAAAGCTATTTATCCCCTAGCCATTTTTTATTTAAAACAATGCTATAACATAATATATTGGTCATTGATTTCTGAAAGCTCTTTCAAAATCACATTAGTTGGTATTAATCAGGTATTAATCAGGCGCCCCTGCTGGCTGCCACACTTTTCTCATGCTCCTGACCTCTCCAGGAATTATCTTCATTAATAACCTCCTTGCTTTCAAAATTCACCAAAAATATTCCAAGGACCAAGCTCTACTCCACATTCCACATACCTGGACTTACCAAAATTCAACGGATGGCATTATAACACTGAGATATACAACGGATTGAAATATACTTCCCCTGGACCCTCTGCTAAGAAGAGATAACTCCACTGGAACACCACAAACAAGGTACATTGAAACTATAAAACTAACTCTCCTCCGGTTGTTATTTGGGTTTTGTATTTGATCATCCATTCAGCAATTCTCAGATTTCATTTCTATACACTCAGAAAACTTATTGATGAAATATATATATTTATATATATTTCACTGAAGCACACTGGTTTTGAACTCCTGTAATCTGACCTGCATGCATGCTTTCTTATCTATGTTATCTACAAAGCAGCCTGAAGTGCAAAATTCCACACCTCACACTGGCCTGCATCCTATAGAACAGGACAATGTGACCATCACCCACAGCTGACATCCCTGCAAAAGGTAGATGCTATTTTATCCCTATGAATGCTGAGGGAATTATCACCTATACTCACCTCCAGTTAATTGGGTTTTGGATTTAATCATCTATTCAGCAATACTCAGATTTAATTTCTACACTGTGAAAACTTATTGACGAAAAAAACCCCCAAAGAAACAAAAAGAAAAAATGTCAACTATATATTTCACTGAAACATATTTGAAACTGCAATCTGACCTGCATGGATGCTTTCTTATCTGTTATCTACAAAGCATCCTGAAGTGCAAAATTCCACACCTCACACTTGCCTGCATCCTAAAGAACAGGACAATGTGATCATCCCCCACAGCTGACATCCCTGTAAAACTCAGAGGCTATTTTAACCCCCTCACTGCTGAGGGAATGATCACCTATTCTGCCTCATATCTGTTTTCCCTACAACCCCAAAAAGTGGTCTCTCCGCTCAGCCCCTCGCAAGTGGTTACCTTAAAATCGCTTGGCATCTTCAAAGGCACTCACAGGGGCTGCCGTGGTGGAAAATCAAAACTTAAAGTTCAATCTCCTGACACTCTCACAGCCACTCCGCCACTTCTACCTGCAAACCCAATTGAAGTGATTCAATCCAGAAGCCACAAAAAGCGCACATTCAAATCAAGGAAACCTCTTTGTGTGATCCCCATAAGAAGATGCATTGTTTCCAAAGTACAGAGCAAGAACTCAGAACCCCAAGACTGTCCTATCAGATCAATCCTGTGCAATGCCAGATCAATAAAGAACAAAACAGCTATTATCGCCAACCTTATTGAAACATGTGAATTAGCGTGCATTACAGAATCTTGGCTAGATGACAATGCGGGGCCTATCCTAGCAGCAGCTGTTCCAGGCAACTATACAGTGTTACACCGACCGAGACAAGAACGCAAGGGAGGTGGAGTAATGATTTGTGTCAAATCATCCTTAAACCCCAGGCCAATATCAGTCCACACACCCCAATCTTTTGAATGTGTAGCTGCTAGCATCTCAATAGATAGAGGATTTCGGATACTGTTAATATACAGACCCCCAGGAGATGGGAAGAGATTTCTTCAAGATCTCTCAGACCTTTTGACTGGTTTAATCCTTGAACATCCTAGATGGATTATATTGGGAGACTTCAACACTTGGATTGATGACACACTATCCCAACTGGGGCAGGACCTCCTCAGCCTGATGAGTGCACTCGGTTTCATACAAATAGTTGCCACTTCCACCCACAGAAAAGGTCATACACTTGATCTAGTGTTCCAGTGTGGACTAGAAGTGTCGCCAGTAACTGTAAATCCAGTTGTATGGTCAGACCACCACTCCATACACTTTTCCATTGGATCACAATCAGCCAAACCACAGCCTCAGAACCTGGTCAAACACCGCTCATTAAAAGGGGTGACCCCACTAGACGTAACATCAAATATGGATCTAAGTAAACTGATGGACACCTGTGAAGACCCTGGCTCCTTAGTCCAACTCTACACCCTAGAAAGCATTGCACCATCACGCATATGCACTATCAAAACTCACAATAATGCACCTTGGTTTGATAGCACCATCAGAGAATTGAAGAGAACATGCCGTAAACTCGAGAGAAGGTGGCGCAGGACACATGACCCAGAGGACAAAGTTGCTCTTATCAATCACTTAAATGAATATCAAGTTAAGATAACTCAGAAAAAATCCTCATTTTTGTCACGCGAAATCACACTTTCCCGCAACAGACCCAGGCAACTGTTTCGCACAGTAGAAAGGCTCTGCAAACCAGCATGCATGCATATACCCAACAACTTTTCTCAAGATAAGTGTGAAGAATTTGCAACCTTCTTCACAGACAAAATTTCCTCCATCCGAGCCTCCATCACAGCAGGCCAACCAGTTACCCACCAGAACTACTACAGTGTAAGACCAGATTCCCCCAGTTTCTGGTCTACGTTTACAAATGTGGATATAGAGGAAGTTAAAAGAACCATGCAAAAGTTGCGCCCCACTACATGTGACTTAGACCCTGCCCCAACTCGTCTTATATCTGCATGTACTGAAACCCTTGCCCCAGCCCTCACAAAAATAGTGGAGTGTTCACTAAAAACTGGAATCTTCCCAGATCCTTTAAAACAAGCAGTGGTAAAACCCCTCCTAAAGAAACCCTCACTAGACCCAGACTGCATAGCAAATTACAGACCAGTATCCAACCTTCCATTTCTGGGGAAAATCATTGAAAAAGTAGTGGCAACTCAACTGGAGGCCCATCTATCAAGCTATAACATCTTTGATCCTTTCCAGTCAGGTTTCAGATGCCGCCACAGCACGGAAACAGCGCTAGTCCGAGTGCTAAATGATCTCCTTTTGGCAAGAGACAAAGGTGATTACTCCATCCTAATCCTCCTGGATCTTTCAGCTGCATTTGACACCATTGACCATGGGATTTTAATAGCGCGCTTGCAGCACATCTGTGGTCTAGGAGGCACAGTTCTTAACTGGTTTAAATCTTTCCTCACTGGTAGATCACAGAGAGTAACATCAGGATCTTGCTCATTGGCACCAACAGAATTAGCCTGCGGAGTTCCACAAGGTTCCATCTTGTCTCCTATGCTATTTGCAATTTACTTACTACCACTGGGAGACATCATCAGAAGACACGGCCTAAGATATCATTGTTACGCAGATGACACACAACTCTACTTCTCCTTTGCTCCAGATACTAAAGACCCAACATGCCTCATCAACAGTTGCTTAGCAGACCTCATAGAGTGGATGAATGCTAGTTGGCTTAAAGTGAACCCTGACAAAACAGAGTTACTCTTGGTGAGGGGACCCCGGGCAACAAGAATATCTCAGGATCACCCAACTGGCCTGGAACTTGGAGGCTCTGAACTCATTAGTTCAACAGAGGTATGAAGTCTCGGAGTGATGATTGACTCTGGACTGTCATTTAAACAGCAGATCTCTTCTGTAGTAAAATCTGCCTTCTTTCATCTGAGAAACATAGCCAGGATACAACACTTAATTCCACCAGATGATATGCCAACATTAGTCCATGCATTTGTGTCTTCTCGTCTAGATCACTGTAATGCACTCTACTTGGGCCTCCCAGAAAAAGAACTCCATCACCTACAAACAGTACAAAATGCAGCAGCCAGACTACTGACCAATAAAACTCGCTCATGCCACATAACACCTGTTCTCCACTCCCTGCATTGGCTTCCAATTAAATGGCGAACATATTTTAAAATTGGCCTGCTGACCTTCAAAGCCTTAAATAATCAAGGCCCACAGTACCTGAAAGAGCTCCTGACACCCTATATTCAATCCCGCTCACTGCGGTCAGCCAACAGATCCCTCCTGTCAGTGCCCAGAATAAAGACAACCTCAGGTTCCCGGGCATTCAGCCACGCTGCCCCCACATTCTGGAACTCTTTACCACCCTCAATCAGAGAGGCGCCATCATTACAGACTTTTAAAAAAAAGCTAAAGACCCATCTCTTTTATCAGGCATTCAGTCACCTCATGTGACCATAAGGAACTCTACATTTTATGTCTGTTTATAGAATTGTAAAGCGCTTTGAGTCTCACAGGGAGAAAAGCGCTATAAAAATCACAAATTATTATTATTATTATTATTATGAGATGTTCGAGCTTAATACTTTCAGATTGCGGAAAGCTCTTTGGTAAATCCTTCGTTTGCCCTTACTCTGACATTCTATAGCAGGACTGTCCAAGTTCAGTCCTCAAGAGCCACCAACAGGCCATAATGTAAGGATTTTATTTTGACTGACTCACTTGTGCTGAATCCGTGACATCCTTTTATCCTGGCCTGTTGAAGACCCTTGTGGACTGAACTTGGAAAGCCCTGCTCTATAGGATAGTCAATGGAGTCCTTCAGCCAAAGATCAGCTACAATAAGCTTAATTGTTGGACCGCAATACTTACCTTTTAAAAGTATACTAAAACCTCATATTAATAAACCCCACTTACCTAATCTGAGGAGAAAATTTTTATAGTCACAATTAAAGGAACAATGAAATCTCCTAGGCTAAACTAACTAAAATTCTGGATATGTTCAACTGAATCATTTTTATATTTCTGTAGCTCAGGGGTTAGTACTGAGTCACATGGCTAATCCCATGCTGCTTCCCTAAAATTAAGGAGAAGGTGATTTTACTTCCTGTCTGAGATTGGTGACCCACACTGTGGGAGTTGGAAATGACGTATCAAACCCCATAGGGTCAATGTGCTTGCACCAATCTCATGGGATTTGTTCTCCAAAACAATTAATTAATTCCTACAGTATATAATGGCCAAGTAGGTGGACATGATTCAATTTTGCCAGTATTCTCTCACTGAATTTCTTTCTTTTTTTCCCCAAAAACAACCCACAAGAAATCCCCACATAATCTAAGCAAAAAAATCTAATGGGCACTGTAGATATTCTGGTTGGAATGGGTCCCCACACTGGATTTTTATTTTTCTCTGGGTATTGTGCGAATGAGGTAGGGATGGTGTGTTTAGGTAGATGCCAGGACCTCAGATGCCTTCCTTCTGCAGAAGATTTTAGTGAGAAGGGTTTGGAATCCTTGTGTATGGCAGCAAAATATCATGTCTGCCTCCATGGACACAATATTCAGTACAATTAAAAGTTCATTTTGGGGAACCAATTCATGCAGAATTTATTCATAGTGACCACATGGGGCACTGCCCAAATTAAGAATAGTGGCGATTTATTATTCGGTGTTGGAGTATTTTAAAATGATCTTCTGTCCAAAACCTCAGGGAAAATCTGCTTTCATTACAGTATTTTCTTGGTCATAGTAATGGGATGTGCCCACGAACTGAGCAGGGCACAAACGCATACAGTACATTCAATACTGGGATCATCTCCAGCTACAGAAATATATAAAAGCAAACTGGAGTTATTCTGGAATAAAGCAACAGTGACAAAGGGGAGAAAACAAAAGTTCCTAAATTTCCATGCCCTTGAAAAGAGCTTTTTAACTCTTTGAATGCTAGCGAGGTCTCCAGTGTATTGCTTTGCAATGCATTGGAGCCCTCTCTAGCATTCAAGAGGTTAAAAGCCCCCTTTAAATGGGAATTTGGGGAATGTTTATATCTCCCATATGGTGTAGTTGGTTTGTCCCTGTGTACCTTATGTTCAAAAGCAAAGTGGGGGCAAGTTTAAGGCAAACCAACTGCTCCACAGTGAACAAGTAAATATTCCCATTATTTCCAGTGGGGCTTTTAACTCCTTAATTGCTAGACAGGTCTCCAGTGTATGAGTGGAGTCATTTTGGGACAAACCAACTACAACAGGGTGGATTTGGGGGATTAAAAAAGAAATCCTTTCATTTATATGGGGCTTTCAGTTCCCTAAATGTTGTGGAGGTCGCCACTGAATGCCTGTGAAATGCGTTAGTAACATCCACTGAATTTCTATGAAATGCGTTGGAAGCCGCCATTGAATTTTTATGACATGCATTGGAAGCCTCCACTGAATTGCTATGAAATCCGTTGGAAGCCTCCACTGAATTGCTATAAAATGCCTTGGAAGCCTCCACTGAATTGCTATGAAATGTGTTGGAAACCTCTATCATTTATGAGGTTAATAGCCCCATTTATATCCATGGGAAAGTTGGGAAATTTTTTCCCATCTGCAGTACAATTGTTTTGCGAAACCAGTGGCTTTAAGGAAAGTATTTTGCAGTTGAATTTCCATAGATTTTCTACAAATGTTCAAATTATTGCAAATTATTGCAGATAAAAAAATGATGTTTCCATCAATTGACAGTAGATGGCAGTCTACCATAACCTAAATAACACTAACTAACATACTCTATCCTGAAATAATAGCAATTTTTTTTTTTTTTTTACTTTAAATGTGAATACCTCTGGTTCCACTCATCCGTTTACTAGCTTTAAAAAAAAGGCATGAGCACCCAGTACTCCTCTTCAGTTTTGGTGAGACTCCATACGCTATTTTGAGCTATAGGTCTCAGTAGTGTTTCTCGTAGCTCCATATGGGGAACATTTTTAGGCAATTCGATACTCTGAAACTACCGGACCAATTTTCCTGAAACTCAAAGAATTTGAAGAATCTACCAAACAACTTAGGATAAGAAGTTCCAGCCAATTTTGTTGCTGCAATCAAAGTTTATGACCAAAATAAAATGTCAAATGTCATAGAAATTTCATTCAAACTTAACTAAAGAAGCCCTTCAATAAGATTCTGAAATATTTAACCCCTTAAGGACCCATGACGGTCCAGGACCGTCATGGAATTCCGGGCTCCCCGCCCGGCTGCACGCCGTTTGGGGAGTCCGGAATCGGATTCTGGAAAGAAAAAAAAAATGGTCCGTGGTCTCACTGCACCATGCGTGCGCGGCCGGTCCTTAGGGGGTTAAAGAAATTGTCTTAAAATTGCCGTGTTCAAGCTTAAAAAGACAAATCATATGCTAAAAAAATACAGTATTAACAAAACAAATATTCAAAATAATGTTTTTTAAATTGTTTATTGTCAAAATGGTTCTAATACTGTCAGTTTTCCACAGCAACTTTTTGCTTTTGAACATTCAAATTTAAAAGAAGGGACTGAATTTAAATTAGAATTTCCATTATAATGTCCATAGATTTAACACAGCATGTGTTAAACACCCAAGCTGGTCCTTAAAGGGTTTAAAAAATAGATATGAAGTCCCTTCTACGTATTACATTACTCTGTATTGTAAAATACAATAATTTTAAAATAAACTGCTCCAGGCTTCTCATACATGTCTGGGTTTATCCTTTTCTAAATGAATTAAAATGTTGCCTGTTTCTTTGTGCATCTTCAAAAGAACTTGGACAGTACATCTGGAAACACCTGTCTGCCTGGGAGAGACCTTGCTGTAGCATAACTACGTTGTGTCTTTTTGCTGTGCTCAGTCAGGCCATGGTGTATGATTGACATTAAACTGTCTTCAGCATCCTCACCTTGTTAGTGGATTTTGGCTGTTCCTCACCCAGTTTTATTCCTCCTACACAGCTGTTTCTGTTTCAGTTAATGATTGTGTTTCAACCTACATGTTAAATTGATGATCATTAGTACCGGTTTGGTATAATTGTTTAATCAAATACCTGACTAAATGCCTAAAATATCCCTAACTTTTTGCAAGTGTACCTAGAAAAATTGATGCTGTTTTGAAGGCAACCGGTGGCCACACCAAATGTTGATTTGATTTAGATTTTTCTTCTGTTTGTTCACTATAATTTTGTTAATTGATAATAATATAATAATAACGTCTATTTTTGAAAGCATTCTTACTTTAAAGCATTTTTTCCACACCTGCCTAAGACTTTTCACAGTACTGTATATTGCAGAGCTTTTCCTGCAAAGTAAAAGTAGGGTACTTCTGATGATCAATGCTTTATTCAAAAGTTATTATAGTTGAAAGAGGGATTTTTTGAGTGATCAACAGGTGACGCTCTTGCTGTCTATGGAGAATGTCAAAAGAAATTAAAAAGTGGGTTTTGTGCTAGAGTAGTCCTTTTGCTAACAGTTTTATTAAACATTTTGAATATAGCATCTCTCAGCCTTAAAAGTACATTTGCAGGAAAAATATAATATATTTCATGATAAGACACTACTGTTCTTTATAATCGTTTTTATTTTAAACATCTACTCTTTTGGATATTTTTGAATTGGCCCTACTGATATTCTATTTGAAATCTATATGAGAGATATAATTGTATGATACTTACTTATAAAGAGCCAAGATATTTGGCAGTGATGTACAGTTGGAATAGATACATAAACTCTTCAAAGCATACAGATAGGAACTGCTTTAAGAGACTACCTAATGAAATGCTGGGTAATATTAATAAATATATGTTCATGATATTTTTTCACAGGAAATAGATTTTTCATTCCTTAACCCTATGAGTGCCAGCGGAGTACGCAACACATTACTTTGCTATGCATTGCATACCCCTCTGGTACTCAAAGGATTAATAATTATCCCCACTTACTTTACTGACCAGAAAGTTATCTTAATTCTTTGGACAGCAGTTAGGTTCCACGGGGCATTTTTTTTTTTTTTGGCTCCCCGAACAGCATGCAGACGTGCGGGGAGCCCTAAATTCCAAGACGTGCCAGGACCATCATGGGTCCTTATGGCAAGTTCACCCATGACAGCCCTGGCATATCATTGTCCTTAAAGTGATAGTAATGTTTCATAATAAAAGCAGCTCTAATTAATATTCATAATATTTGGGCCATGGAGAGTGTTATTTCAATTCTGTCAGAGTTGTAGTTTAGGAGTAATTCAATGATAAAATACCTCCCTCCTGCCCATTTTACTGATGTAACACTGCTCAGCCAGAGCAGAAGGGAGGTGCCCAGGTAGACTGCAGAGAGGGACAATCTTCAATTAAGATAAGGGAAAAACCTGAAACACTTGTCAAGTGGGGCAGGGCTTTCATTGTTCTAATAGCAAGAAGATTGTCCCCCGCTGTTATCTGTCTGGTCTATGGACTGCATTCCACATCTGAGAAGAGATGGCTTACACTAGGTAAAAGGGGCGGGAGGGGACACTTTACTTGTGAATATCTCTCAAACCATAAAGGTTTGAGAGATAAGACTTATATCGTTCTTCATGTTTTGGTAATGCCTACAAAATAAAATAAAGATAAAACGAAGTATTACTATCCCTTTAAAGGGGTAGTAATACTTAAAAGTAAAAAAATATGTTGTAGGGTTTATCCCCCTGAGTAAAACAAGGGTACTCCCACTGCTGAAAAGTGTTTTATTAAAAAGTTATTACAGCTCAAAATTGAATTTTTTTAGGTGCAATGTCACAGTGGACTGAAATTGTACAGTGGCGCTGTTGCTACAACATCCTATGGAGATTTATGGTCCCGGGGCCAGAGCTGTCCATAAGATGGTGTAGCAACAGCACCACTGTATAATTTCAGGCCACTGTGATATTGCACCTAAAAAATTCAACTTTGAACCATAATAACTTTTGAATAAAACACCTTTCAATAGTGGGAGTACCCTTTTACTCAGGGGGATAAACCCTACAACATATATATTTTTTTTTTTACATTTTAAGTATTACTATCCCTTTAAGGGGTTAAAGACCCCACAATGCATCATGCAAGCCTGCTAATCCTTAAAGTGGAACTTTTACATATATAAAACTTTTGGCCATGTGCTTAAAGGGATAGTAATACTTAAGTATTACTAATCCCTACAGTAAAGCCCTAGTAAAAAAAAACGTATTGCCCCCCAGTGTCATCTCTCAAACCTTTATGGTTTGAGAGATGAACGCTTCTAAAGTTGCCCTCTCCCTCCTCCTTCCCTGTAGTCAGCATTCTAGCTGACTGCAGGGAAGAGAGTCGTACGACTTTCAGGCAGCTCTCCAGCACGTTAACTAAAAAAAAAACTTTCACTGAAATTGTCTTCTACATGTGCTTGGTTTGCAAGGTCACGTAGAAGACCGTTTTAGTGAAAGTTTTTTTTTTTGTTAACGCGATCACGCCTCTGCTGCAGAGCCGCCTGATGATCTATGACCGGATTTCCCTTCAGTCAGCTACAAAGCTGACTTCGGGGAAGGGGGAGGGAAAGGGCAACTTTAGAAGCGTTCATCTCTCACACCATAAAGGTTTGAGAGATGACACTGGGGGCAATATGTTTTTTTTACTAGGGCTTTACTATAGGGATTAGTAATACTTAAGTATTACTATCCCTTTAAGTTAGTAAAACTATATTAGGATTCATTTTTTTATGTTACTTACCTACTACATAGTTCATTTTGGGCACATCCGCATTCTGTGACACACTTTATTTTTGGCACAGTGGCGCGTGAACGCGTTTCCTGGGACAGCTGGGAGGGAGGTGGGAAGTCCTGCACCTCTGTGCCGTAGATGCAGTATGCCACAGAACGGGGAACTGCCCAATATGAACTCTGCATATCTTAAGAAGTAGGTAAGTAACATAAAAAAAACAAATCCTAATATAGTTTTACTAACTTAAGCACGTGGCCAAAAGTTTTTTTTTAAATGAGAAAGTTCCCCTTAATGAGATAGTAGGCTCCTGCAGTCTGTCTGCTACAGTCTGAAAAAAATACTAACAGCTGTCATATCTGCCTCCATGGACATGATATCCAGGACTGGTTGCAGATGGTTCTGTTCATAGGGCAGTTCACCTTAGAGGGTTAGTAATGTCCAATTATAATTTTATCATGTGTCGCAGAGTAAAAAAAAAACTAAATTATGTGGAGCAAATCCCATCTCTCAAACCTTTATGGGTTGAGAGATATTTGCTGCTAAAGTTCCCCTGGTCCTCCCCTTTCCCTGATGTCAGCTGTAAAGCTGACAGAAGGAGATCCGTGGAGCCGAAATTAAGTTATTTAAAAAGAACCACTTAACTGTAACGGTCTACAAAGTGTGCTTGCAAACCAGACACACTTTGTAGACCGTTCCAATGAAGTAATTCTTTTTAAAGATTCTATTTCGGCTTTGCTGAAGAGCCGCTGGCTGGTCCCAGGACCGGGATCTCCTGCTGTCAGTAGAGCGCTAAAGCAGAAGGGGAGGGAGGGGGAACTTTTTGTGGCGAATATCTCTCAGACCATAAAGGTTTGAGAGATGGGATTTGCTCCCCATAATTTATTTTTTACATCTGCAACACAGCATAACATTATAATTGGACATTACTAACCCTTTAAAATCATATCACCACTTTCTGTTTCTTCAGAAATTAGGTTTATTGAGCGACATAATTAGATCTGAGGTTATTTTAATACTGTGTACCAAAATGGTCTTGAAGAATTATTTTGTTTACTAAGGAAATTAATGGTCAACCCCTCCTCAATAAAGCAGTATCTGGAAAACATAGCTTTTTATAAGGGGTGGGCAACCTGGGGTCCCGATGTTGTGGACTACAATTCCCATCATCCCCAGTCAACAGTGTGCTCTGTTGTAGTCTGCATCTGCTAGACAGCCACGTTACCTGCCCCTGAAGTATGGTCTGAACTGAAGTTTGGGTGCACTAGACAAAATGCAAGAAGAAATAAGCGAGAACACTTTAGTATAGAAACTCTTAACCCTTTGAGTGCCAGAGGGGTAAGCAACGCATTGCAGAGCAATGCGTTGCGTACCCCTCTGGCACGCAAAGGGTTAACAAATGGTGTGATTTAGGAAATGACTAAAGCCTTTTCTGCTCGACCCCTAGTTTGTCCTCTTGAGTACATTTCAGTCAATTCTAAGATGGGAATGCAGAACCCTGTATATGGTTTTCAAGGGGTTAAAACAACTAACCCAAAGTAAGGATTGTTAAGAAGGTTTAAATTAATTACCGAAACACTTAAAAGGGGTCGAATATATTAAATATGCAATGTAGGATGATAAACTTGGTTTTAAAAAATAAAGCCTTGTAATTGTCAGGATAACACAGTTCCTTTTTACACCACTAGATGGCGGAATATACACGTGTTCTGTGAAAGTAATTGATGTTTGTGTGCAGATTTGACTTTTCTTTTTTAATTAATTAACCCTTTCAGTGCCAGAGAGGGTACTCAACACATTGCTTTGCAATGAGTTGTATACTGCTCTGGCACTCATAAGGATTAATGTTAATGGATAAAATACAAAATTGTGGCAAAAGAAACATTTTAGACTATGAAATCATAAACATGTTACTACAGGAATGGCTTCTAAATATTTTTTTAAATCAATTTGTAAACACAAACGTTGAACTGATTTAGGTCTAAGAGAACACTAACACAAAAACGTATACAAACTGAAACACTGACAGTTTTGTATACTAAATAAATAGACTGACAAAAATTGATCTGGAAATGCTTCTAATAATTCTGATCCATACAATCAAGGATAGCACCTGAGTCGTGTGGGATACTTTCTGATATGGTGCTAGATTTAATTACAGGTGCTAATTTTATCTCTGCTTTTTTCTCCAGTTTTCCCCATAGACTTCAGTATGAAAATGTTTGATAAAATGCGTGTTAACATTTAGCACCTGCAATAGAATCCAACACTCTATGTCTAGAGCAGTGGTTCTCAACCCATGCCCTCAGTGGCCACTAACAGACCAGGATTTGAGGATTTCCTTGTGAAAGTACAGGTGAGTTAATCAATGTGAATGAGCCTCTGATCAACACACTTGTGTTCTAGCAGAGAAATCCCTAAGTCCTGGCCTGTTAGTAGCCACTGAGGGCACGGGTTGAGAACTCCTGGTCTAGAGTTGCTAGTGCAGAAGTAGAAAGTCATGATCCTGGTTTATATATAGCTATTGCTTGAATACTTCTGTTTGTATAAGTTATTGGTTTTGTTTAAAGGGATAGTAATGTTTCATAATAAAAGCAGCTCTAATTAATCATCATAGTATTTGGACTTTGGAGAGTGTTATTTCAATTATGTCAGAGTTGTAGTTCAACAGTAATTCAATGACAAAGTATCCCCCTTCCGTCCCTTTTACTGATGTAACAGTGTTCAGCCAGATCAGAAGGGAGGTGCCCAGGTAGACTGCAGAGAGGGACAATCTTCAATTAAGATAAGGGAAAAACCTGAAAAACTTGTCAAGGGGGGCAGGGCCTTCATTGTTCTCACAGGAAGAAGATTGTTCCCTTCTGTTATCCGTCTGGTCTTACAACCAGATCCGCATCTGAGAAGAGATGGCTTACACTAGGTAAAAGGGGCGGGAGGGGAAACTTTGCTTGTGAATATCTCTCAAACCATAAAGGTTTGAGAGATAAGAATTATATCGTTCGTCATGTTTTTTTAATGCCTACAAAATAAAATAAAGATAAAACGAAGTATTTCTATCCCTTTAAAACAGAAACATTTCAAAGTTCAACCTTTTTACATTTCTAAAAAAGACAAAAAACAAAATCCCACCATTTGTGTAAAGAAGATATTTATTTGCCTAAAAACAGGAATCCATTTTTTGGAAATATATCATAAATATATTCATAAATACTAAGACATTTTGCAACAATCCAAATAAATAAAATAAATATTGCAATACAAAAAGATGTAGCTTTTCTGAACGCATGGCAGTACCCTGCAATATTTTGCAAGTGATCTGAAAAATGGCCGTTTTATGTGCAAAGATACAAGTTTCGTTAATAATGAATGACAAATATTTTGGGATTTTCAGTCCTCCCCTACGGTGTAGTTGGAATGCTTCAGAATTGCACCTATGCTCCTAAGAGTCAAAATGGATGTCGAACCAAGCGGTTGTTCACAAGCAAATTTGACTTTTATGTCATAATATATGTGAAGGTATGAAATAGTTCATTATATGGATAGAAAAGGCCATATTCTATACTTGACTAGCAAGCTAGAAAGCACTCCCAAAGTCTGTTATGTAATGGAAAATTAAAGAAAAGTAATCTAATTGCCAAGTAATTTCTAAGGGGAACAGTTACAACATCTTGTGCATATTAGTTCCTCTTTAAAAGAACAGTGAACTTTTTTAATGGAGAAAAATGTTATAAGGTTTTGTTTTTTTTCTGCTGAAGAAAACAATGGTGCATTCAAACGTTTTTAGCTTTGTTTTTTAACCCTTTGAGTGCCCCTCTGGCACTCAAAGAGTTAATTTAAACTGCAATTTGGCATTCTGATATCCAGTAGATGCTGTTACTGTGGAGGGCCACTGACAATGATTGAAGCTGTCCTGGAAAATGCCTTAGAAAAATGCCTTTTTAGAACCAGCACTGTTCTGAACCAGTGAAATAGCTCAGCTGGTTAATGTAGTGGAATCTATTCAAACATCAGAGTCACAGATCCAAGTCCCAGGCAGCGTCAAACATCTGTCAACTGGGATTGGACCAGCATGTCAGGTGATGGTCCATACCCTGAGCTTGCTGAGGAAGCCGTCATCCTGCAGTGGATTGGCTACACCTATCCTATAACATACAGTGATAGAATGCGTAGCTCCCTGTGAGCGTAACCACACATGTGCAGTAGAGACTGTGCATGTGTGGTTTCGCACACAGGGAGCTACGCTGTGAGCCGCCCGGAGCTCCCCGTTGAGGATCAGCACGTTCGGTGAGAGACTTGCCGAACTCGCTGATCCGGAGCGGGGAGCTTTGGGCGGCTCACCGCCTGTCTCTGCTCCAGGGCAGTAGCCGGGGCCGCTGGGTGCACTTTAGCCAGTGTATACGGACTTTGATACTAGTATATACATAATTTAGGAGAGCAGTGTTAGTCCATTTATGTATATGCTAAATGAATGAGTATCTCAGTATGTAATAATACCTTTTCTTATTGGCCTAACATTCAACATATATAAAATCTACAAGTACCATTGTTTTACTCGACAGGAAATATCATATTTATACCTGTATGTTTTCCCCATAAAAAAGGAATGATGCTGCTTTATCATGAAAAAAGTGCCAGATCTGCATTGTTCCTTGTTCAGAATCTGTTTCCAAGATCTCAGATTGCAAGAAGTACAATTTTATCACAAGTGAGAAAATCTCTCATTAGGTGAGATAATAGATTAGAAAATATTAATGTTTGTATATCTGATGGACAGAACAACCAGAAAAGCAAACATCAGAAGCAGATGAAATGTGCCATTTAAATAATCCTATAATATAAAAGGCCAGAATGTTTGTCCGATGCAGTCATGCACAGTAGAGACTGCCTGAACGCACAGAATGCTGGGAGAATACTGCACATGAATGCATCGCGTGCGCTGCCAGTGAGGAGGTGGCAGAATGCAAAGCAGGACTGTCCTCTTTTCCTCACCGGACCTTAGCTCGTGTACACGGGCTTTTACACTAGTGTTTTACACATTATGTCACCCTGAATCCTACTGGCCTAGTTTCTTGATGAAATATGCTTATTCGTATAGTGCCACAACTGTATGCAGTGCTTTACAATTTAACAGTTTAGATAGTACAGGTTAACAAGTGATAAATATATATTTTAATGTTTTTCATGCTGAGCAAAACAAAGTCCATTGCTAAGAGATGCTTCATTCAAAAAATATTACTGCTAAAATTTGTTTTTTGATATATATATATATATATATATATATATATATATATATATTCTTTTTTTTTTAATTCACAAATTAAAAATTTATAGAAAGTCACCACTAGGTGGAACTGTTGCTGCTTACAAGAAGTTCTACAGAGAGCTAAAGAAAAATGCATTTTGTGGTTTGGTTTCATCTATAGTATATTTTGAAGGAAGCATCTCTCAGAAGTGTTAGTGGCTGTTAACCCTTTGGATGCCATTGCTTTGCAATGCATTGGATACCCTTCTGGCACTCAGTGTGTAATTTCTGCCTATATTCGTTCATAGAACAGTAGGTAGTAGTTTTACTCAGCACCGAAACTGTGCTGGCCATTAGTGCTGCCCTGTGACACCAAAACAAAGGTTTATTCTTTTAAAATATGCAGTTTTTTTCCCTCTAAAATTTAACTAAACATGTGTTAGGGTGACAGCTCCAAGTTAAAATGCCAAAAAAACCCTCATTGCTTGAACAGCAAGGCCAAAGTAATGACTTTAAAGGGAAAGTAATACTTAAAATGTAAAAAACAAATATGTTGTAGGGTTTATCCTCCTGAGTAAAACAAGAGTACTCTGCTGAAAGGTGTTATATTCAAAAGTTATTACAGCTCAAAGTTGAATTTTTTTATGTGCAATGGACTGAAACTGTACAGTGGCGCTGTTGTTACACTATCCTATGGACAGCTCTGGTCTCAGGACACCTTTCAGCATATTGTAAGTATTACTATCCCTTTAAATGAATTGAGAGATTTTCTCACTTGTTACATAATACCACATAATAACAGCATTTTGTCAGGGACTTGCACAAATAACCTACATCACAATAAAAAGCAAATTGATACAATGTTACAATAGTGCAATTACACTTGATAATGTACACGTTATACAATTAAATAAAATATAGATTCTTCCTTATAACATTCACTCATCTCATAAATATCAATTTCATTTTACAGGCCTTATTTAAATAAGCAAAGAGTAATTTTGGAGCAAACCAACTCCACCATGGGGGAGAAATTAAAATCCACATTGATTTAGGTAAGGCATATAACTGCTTGAATGCTACAAAGGTTTGCAACTAAATGCATTGGAAACCTCTTCAGCATTTAGTGGGTTAAAAATCCTGGTTAAATAGGCATTTTGAATATGTTTATTTGACCCCTATTGTAAAGTTGGTTTGCTCCACTTTGCGGTTAAACATAAGTCCCTACGTCCCTAGACATTTCTTTCAAAGTAATTATATTAAAAGTTGGTTCCTGTGCATATATCACTGGTTATATAAATACTACATGCATTCTTTAAGACAATAGTACTTTGATTCCCATGAGATAAATCCATAGGTCAAGCACACGTCATAAAATCTTAACACATTCGGCATAATTCTAAGAATAATACTGAGGCATGTCTGTGAGTTTCACTTCATTACATACATAGAAGCCTGTTTATCAAGAAGAGGAGATAGCACTGTATTTTATACTCTGCTCTTACAGGCCTGGATTTACATCTCAGACACAGAATTAGGACTTGCACTGTATTATAGAGCGGCAATGTGCCGTTCACAAGTGAAAGGGTAACACCTCACAGAGATCCTGAAGAAAGATGAACCAAATTATTATTGCTGTTCCTTAAATTCATGACTAGAAAGTCACTAGTGCTAATGTACTGATGGATGGCTTTTAACCCTTTGAGTTCCAAGAGGGGGATACAATGCATTGCAAAGCAATGAGTCAGATCCCCCTCTGGCACTCAAAGGGTTAAATAGTTTCCAAGGCAATTCCCCCACTTACCTTAAAGTGTCCAGAAAACCATAATTGCCCCTATGAATCATGCCCTTGTGCTTTTATCTAAGAGGTGACACATTTGGTCAGTCCACAGAGGCACACATGACAGTAGGATACAAGCCCCACCCACTACCCATGATACTCTTAACCCTTTAAGGACCAGAGGAGTGTGCAATGCTTTTGCTAAGCAAACCAATGTGCACCCATATGGTTGTTAAAGGATTAAGCAGGCTCATGTACACTATCTGCTTCTGTTTAAAAAAAGAAAGTCCGCCTCCATGAACACGACATCCGGGACTCATTGAAGATGTTATCTCTAGAACAAAGGCACAAAGGAAAAATTCACAGGAGCCATTATGATTTTTTGGCACCAGTAAGTTATGTGTGGTGGTTTCTCCCCGTAATATTTTGGAGACCTCCATAGCCTCTAAGGGATTAAACGCCCCATTTAAATCAAAGACAATTTGGGGAATATTTATTTCTTAGATATTGTTTGCCCCAGAATTGCACCAGTGTCTTAGTACATCAGCCTCAGAGTCTAACTCATTATTACAATATGAATATTACACTTAAATATTAAATAAATACGCTAAATTTATTTTCGGTGGCAAATATTAAATAAATACGCTAAATTTGTTTTCGGTGGCAAAGAACGTGTTCCTTTTCCACAATGAAGTGCAAACTTTAACCCTTTGAGTGCCAGAGGGGTACGCAACGCATTGCTTTGCAATGCGTTGCGTACCCCTCTGGCACTCAGAGGGTTAAATAGTCTTTTAGTTAAAGTGAACTAAAAATCATCTTCACTCATGTCTCTCACAGTGAGAGTATATATTCTTATATCTTAACCCTTTGAGTACCAGAAGAGTATGCAAAGCATCACAGAGCAAATGTGTTGCGGACACCTCTGGCATGCAAAGGGTTAAAGTCATTCATATTAGTTGCGTTAAAAATATGTTGATTAAGGTAAGGTTTATGTGTTTTAACTGGTGGGAGGATTAGATTTCTAGGATTAACTGTACTTAATTTTAAAGGCATAGTAAAATAAAACAGATGTAAGGGTTATGCACTAAGGGGTGATAAAGAGGTGATAAAGTGGAGATAACTTCTCCAGTTATATCACTTCTCCAGTTTTTATGATATTCTATGGAGTCAGTTCGCTAAGATTTCTCACACATGAGCGATCTTAGTGCATTGAATAACACAGGAATTGGAGAAGTGATATCACTGAACAAGCCATCTCCACTTTATCACCCCTTAGTGTATCTCACCCGTAGTTTTTCCTGCTGTGTAAAACAATAGCACTCCCTATGCTGGGGGATACTTAATTAAACATTGTTACAGCTCAAATATGTTTCTAGTGAACACTATGCGGTGGTGTTGCTATTGTTTTCTGTGAACAACTGCAGCTGAAGAACAGGTTTTCTCTAAATACAACAAATGAAAAGTGCATTTTTATGTCTAGTTTGTATTGTAATAACATTTGAGTGAAGCGCTCTCAGAAGTGGCAGCGCTGTTTTTTTACTAATGAGAAAAGGCCCTCAAAAATAAGTAAAGCAGTGATGACATGAGTGAATGTATCACCAATTTTCATAGCCCTGTTGGATACTTGTTTAGTGTACATGTGGTCACAGTTATCAAGGAGGGTGTCGGTGAATAAATGACATCATCCAAATTTGATTGTGTCATGTCCATGCTGCCCCCTGACATTGGTTTTGGCAGTGAGAATAGCAACAAAACAATGTTATATCTCATTATGGAACAACACTGCAGTTATATCTTCCATTCATCAAGGGATGACTGTGGAAAAGATGCAACTGACTGTGTCTACAAATAACTATGGTCGTACAGAATCCTTAGGACAGTGGTTCTCAACCTTTCTAGTGCCACGACCCTTTGATAAGATGTCCCAATTTGTGGCGACCCCTAACAGTAAAATTATTTTCGTTGCTCCTTCATCGCTGTAATTACTGAATTACTCAGTTATAAAGAAATCCTTACTGTTCCGAGGCCAGAAGCCATGCGCCTGCTCTGGAATGAGAATATTTCCATAAACTCTTGGATGCCAGAGACATTTAGGACTTTGCATAGAAGTGTTTAAAGAATATTCCTTATCTGGTTTCTTACCATATTTCAACGGCCTTTCAAAAGGTTGTAAACAGAAACAGATTCACATATCTTCTAGTGATATGACGGAGAACTAAGCATCTTTACCTGTGCAGATAGATTTGAGATACAAGATATTAACTAATTCACGATAATTTTGCAGTTAATCTAGATCTCTGTAGTGTCAAGAAAATTAGACTCTTATAAAGAATAAAATACTTTTTTTTAAATTATATTATGCTTAGACTAAGGTGACCAGACCTTCCATTTAATGGTGCACACTTATTAAAATGTAATTCTGGAGGGCTGCAGAGAGCCAGTCTATTCATAATCATCCTGCATTCAAGGGAGATCTGGTCATCTTCATTCACACCATGGCTAGTCAGTCCTTGGATCTGCAGCTGTTGGGGACTACAACTCCTATCATTCCCCACCGGTCCTTGGCTGATGGGGGGTAATGCGAGTTTTAATCTCCAACAGCTGAAGGTCCAAAGATTGACTACCCCTGATTTAGACAGTACAAAACTATAACCTGTAAAACATAAAAGTAAAATCTAATTTTAAAATAGAATATGCAGTGTTTTGTGGGTCTCAAACTGATCTGCTTTGTAGCAAGCTATTTTTGATAATTGAGAAAATTTTAAATCAAATAATTTCTTAGTAGACTTGTTTAAGCTTCAGTTGATAAATCATGTTTAAACCTATAGTGACTCTGCAGTCAGATAAGTCCGTTGTCTGGCTACCTCTGAAAATGACGGTGTCCTTTAAATTTAACAACACCTTCTGGGTCATCAGGGTCTACCATATCATGATGGTTAATTCTTACAGGATCTTTAGGATAAGGTAACCAGACATCTTGAAAAGGGTTGCGATTTGGTGCTGAAAAATCCCAAGAAGTCTTCTTAGGAGTGATGAAGAT
Organism: Rhinophrynus dorsalis; assembly: GCA_037306005.1. Lineage (NCBI taxonomy): Eukaryota > Metazoa > Chordata > Amphibia > Anura > Rhinophrynidae > Rhinophrynus > Rhinophrynus dorsalis. The sequence continues at coordinate 80,670,130 of CM074721.1, forward strand.
ACGAATCGGGTCGGAGAGGTCATCTATACTTCTGGTATGCCTGATGGGTTCTGGGGTGTTAAATCTGGTAATGGGAATTTTATTCTCCATGGACAAAAACTGGGAAAAAGGTGGAAGGTCCATGCCTGGGCGAAAACGATATTTTGGCTTTTTGAGGCTAATCAGGTAGCTGTGTTTTGGTGAGTGATAAACATCATGCTTGTTTTCCAGAGTCTCATGTTTAAATATGCAGTCATCATGACTAAAGTAGTGCTGGAAAAAAACAGGAATTATTTGTTATTCTGATTTGTACACTGATAAACAGTACATATTTTTATTATATAGAATTGTATCAGGGCCGGATTTACATTCCAGCCTCCCCTAGGCAAGGCACTCTGGGCACCCTTAGCTCTGCCCATGGCCACACCCCACTTCTCACATGACCACACCACCAGTCTCATCTGCTGTTCCTGGCACAGAATATACCTTTGTCCTACAATAAGCTAGGACATAAAAGCTTTAACCCCTTGGTTGCTAGAGAGATCTCCGGAATGCGTTGGAGATCTCACTAGCATCCATGGGGTTAAATAATAGCCTATAAAGGGGTGTATAAGCTACTACATGGATACAAAGATTGCTCTGGCCCCACCCACAATTCAGAATGTGGGTGTGGCCAGCACAGCTGAGGTGCCCCTCAAAATTTAGCGCTCTAGGCAGGTGCCTAGTCTGCCTATTGTGAAATCCGGCCCTGAATTGTATTATAGAATGCACATATTTCTGTCTCTGCCTGTTGCTATTGTACTGCATTATGTGTATTTTTGTTACTGTATCATTTTATGATTTTTGTGTCACTCGCTGAATACTTACTGATCCAAAGACATTCCCATATTTATCCATGCACAAGTAACGTCCACTTTTAACACCTGTTATAACCACGTATCCAGCCTCTTCTGATTTAATCAGCAGTGCACCTGATAGGGAAAACACATGAAAGTAAGAATAAACTTCAGTTCTCCAGTCCTAGTGGTATGGGGTAGAGTTTCTCTCCACCCTGTTCCTCAAGTACCCCTAAAAATGAAGATTTTAACTATTTGAGTGCCAGGTATCCAACACATTGCAGCACAATGCACTGGAAACCTCTGGTACATAAAGGGTTAAGGATTCCTATTCCTGAGCTCAGGTGTGTAAACGGTGACTATTTCATTCTGATAATTGCTCAAACACAGGTGAAATAAATTGCTGAAAACCTGCACTGTTAAGGATACATGGGAACAGTGGTTGTGTGTTTATGAGTCAAATTCAGCTTAGTGATCAGGGCTGGATTTCCGTATTAGGCACCTTAGGCAAAAGCATCCAGGACATGCTTAGGTCCACCCATGGCCACACCCCTACCTCTCACATAACTCTACCCCTAGCCCCACCAACTCTTGCCTGACACCTAAAATACTCTTAGCTTATAACATACAAGCACGAAGGGCACTCTTAACACCTTCACAATGCTTTAGGGACCTCTCTAGCAGTTATTGGGTTAAATAATCGCTTGTAAAGTGGTAAATATTGGCCACCATAAACCATGGGCATTGTGACTGCACTGGACCGATGCAGAACAATTCTTCCAGCATCCGAGGGGTTAAATGTCTCATTTAAATGTAGGAATTTGTATTGCCCCCCTTTGCTTCAGTTGGTTTGTCCCAAAATGGCTTCAGATTCCATTGCCGTTGATGACTTGTTCACTGATTTTATCTACATATTCCCCAATAGACTTCAGTGGGAATCTGAGAAATAAAACCAGTGATACTGGTCCCATACCTGGGAACTCTCAGGATTTGTCCCAGAGACTCCGGTTTTCACTCTGCTTTACTGGGTCTCCGGGCAGAGTCTCCAGATGTGGGGAGTTTCTAATGAAATTCTGCCCACATCTGCTCTGTCCCACTGTGTCCCTCCTTCCCTATCTTATTTTGTTGTTTATGTCACACCTGTTAAGCCCTGCCATCCCCACTTGTGTTAAGCCCCACCCCTTTTTGACACAATATGTGTAATATTCCTTACCCCTTCAGCAGCACAGGACCCCCCTCCGGGGAGACAATACTTTGAAGTTGCCAAGTATTATGATCACCTGTAATGTAATCCAGCCCCAAATCAGCTTGTTTAGTCCCGAAGTTCAAAAGGAAACTGGAGGTATTCTGGGACAAAACCAACTACGCTATAGGGGAGAACTAAAAATGTACGTGGATTTCAAATGGAATTTTAACCAACTGAATACTAGAGAGGACCTCTCTGGAAGTGATTAACCCTTTGAGTACCAGAGGCGTACGCAATGCATTGCCAGCAGCGTACGCAGTGCAATGCATTGCTTTGCATTGCATTGCGTACCCCTCTTGCACTCAATGGGTTAAAATCTAAGTTTAAAAAACTGAGTTTTTGGAACTTGCTACAGAATTTCTCCATGTTTACTTTGAACATATGGCCTTTAGTCTCTGTGATAGTTCCTCCTGTGCTAAAGATAGAACCACTTGTGTCCGTGGATCCTGAAAACCTTCACTGCTGTGGGATTCAGGGACTGAGGATATCTGCTTTAATTGGAAGATTTCTGTAGGTTTTCATTATAAGACGATGTTACTGACAGATATAATAACCCAGTGGCTGCTAATTAAGTCATCACGCATTGCTCTGCAATCAAGCTGATAATATCTTAGTACTGTGGGGATTTCCTGAACTGTACTGTACTGTACAAGTTTGTCAAGGAGGCACAAAAATAGATACAGCAAAGCTGGCTGCAAACTTTATAACAGCACCACTGGAAACCTATATAACAAGTTATCAGAAGTTCTATCACTAAGTATAGCTGTATGCAAACCTATATGACTGATGTTATATACGCACTGATAAGATTACGTGATATAATTATCTGAGAGGCAGATATGGTTTGCCCACCTGAGCAGTACGTATCATACAGTCACCTCAGAGGAAGATATGATTTGTCCATCAAAGCAGTACTTATCATACAGTCACCTCAGAGGTGGATATGATTTGCCCACCTGAGCAGTACTTAGCATGCAGTCTCCTCAGAGATGGATATACTTTGTCCATCAGAGCAGTATTTATCACACAATCACCTGAGGCAGATATGATTTGTCCAACTGAGCAGTACTTATCATGCAATCACCTCAGAGATGGATATGATTGTCCATCAGAGCAGTAGTTATCATACAGTCACCTGAGAGGTGGATATGATTTGTCCATCTTAACAGTACTTATTATTTGTTCATCTGAGAAGTACTTATCACTGTAGTTAAGGAAACAAATCAAAGTTACCCACATTCTCATTTATTTAAATGGAGCTTTTAGCCCTTTGACCAAAAGCCCACTGAAATCAATGGGAATGTTTATTTAATCCCTATGGTTCCAGTTCTTAGTACATCTTCCTCAATACCTAGCATAAAACACTTCTCAGCAGTGTTCCCTCTGAGCGGAACAAAAATGAGAGACCTAGCACTGAAAGAGTTAAAAAGAATAATTACAACTGGGTGGCACTGCATGCTGCATCTATTATTCCAAAGCAGACCTGCATAAACAGCCCTCTTTTAACTCTTTCAGTGCTGGGTTGCTCAGCTTTGCTCATTTTAGAGGGGAGATTATCGACGTTAGTCCTTGGGACACACAAACAGGTCATGTTTTCAGTATATCCCTTATTGTTCACATGTGGGTAATCAGCTCAGTCACTTTGATTGCACTACCTGTGCTTAATTAGTGATACCATTAAACTTTAACCTGTTGGTGTGTCCTGACGACTGGAGCTGAGAATCACTGCCTTACAGGGGTCCCTGCTCTTAGGTGATACTAGCCCTTTTGTACTTCTTATTATGTCACCAGCAATACCAGCCGACTGTCTAGCTATATGATAGATGCAATTAAAAAAAATATAAAGAAAATTCAGAAAAGGTACAGGTGTTGCACACACACACCAACATACACATGCATACACACATACATAAATAATCACACTCTTCTACAAATAATAATAGGTGCTAAAAGGATGACCCCCTGCATAGATTGCGCATGTAATTCTTTGTGTGCTAGGTCGAGCAGTTCATTGTGTCACAGAGCTTCACATGCCCCTCAGAACAGTTCATATATTTTAAAGCATTGCTTTTAAGTTAGCAAAATAGCTGATCTATATCATATGGTTAACCTTATGTAAATTAAAGAACCATAAATACCCCGTTAAGCAATTACTTAAAAATGTAGGAGATTACTAGAGTAATAATGATACCATTATTGGCAAACAGAGTAGCTCTATGAGGCAGACAACTTGGTCTCTTCTTCAGGCATAATAAGATTCTTATCATGCCTGAAGAAAAGACCTGCATTTTCTATGGCTAACACGGTACCATGCTTTACCCATATTAAAAAATGTATTAACCCTTTGAAAACTAGCGTGGTTTGCAGTGTATTGCTTCACAAGGCATTGCAGACCTCTCTGGCTCTCAAAGTGTTAAAATATATTTACATTTTTGAAAATCTTTGGTTGAATTAACTGACATATATGCATAACAGAATTTACATTAACCCTTTAAGGACTAGAAGGGTGTGCAATGCATTGCTTTGCAATGTGCTGGATACCCCTCTGGTAGGGTGGCCAGACTTCTCCTTTAACTGGGGACATATATAAAAAAATGCATACTTCGGGGCTACTTTGATTTCAATGCAGTTCAGAAATATGCCTATTTCCTATGTGTCTCCGGTTAAAGGTGAGGTCTGGTCACCCTACCCTCTGACATTCAATGGCCATGAATGGCCAGCTGGAATGCTGAAAACAGTTTCCCAATCAGAAACTTGGTTCAGGTAGATACATTGTTATAGTTGGTGCACTTACTGTAAACTGTTTGGTGAGGGGTTCCATCAACACGTCCATCATAATTGATTTGTAGGTGGAAGCTGTTCCATTCAGTAGCAGTGTACAGGTGCATTAGCTTGTCAGGATTTCCCCAGCCCTCATTAATTACTGGAGAGGAAGCAGGAAAGGTGAAACTCACCTTTAGAGTGGTGAGGGCAAAGAGCAGCACACCTAGTCTATTTAGCTGCCTGTTCTTGGACATATCTCTTTCTAGGGATTGATACTGCTCTGAAATATGATCCTTTTTCCCCCTTCTATTCTTTCAGCTCAGTGTAACCTCTGAGACTCAGTAACTTCCCAACTTTTTTAGCAGTATTTATAAGGCTAAAAGCAGTGACATCACACAGGAAAAACTTCTAGTGGACATCCTTTCTGTCATCACAGCAGTAATTTAAGGGAGCCCTGTGACACAAAATAGTCAAGGAAAAGGAATGCACGTGAATGCCATGGGAAAAAAAATCTGAAAGACAATTTTTCTCTCTCGTTTCTTTTTCATTAACCCTAAAACACCAAATCAAAGGAATAAAAATGTTACTACTGAGAAGTCAAGAAATCATTGTATGAATCATACAATGATTTCTTGACTTCTCAGTAGTAACATAGTAGTAACACAAGTCCAAGGATTAGACTCACTTAGATCAGTGGACATTTTTTCTATCAAGGTGTCCATACACAAAACTTGTAATTTATAGGGTACCCTTAATTACTAACTTGTCATCCGATGGTAGTAAAATGAATAGGGCATATATAAATGTCCTCAAAATGGTATGAAAAAAAACAAGAAGAGAAATAATTATAGTGCATAAAAATGTCCATACATTTATCTTTGAAACTCGATATTCATATTAAATAGATGACAAATGGAAGGGTATGCATGTGCGTCAGCACTAATTTAGCCATCGTTAGCATAATCTTTTAATAAGCATATGCAGATGATCTTTTAGGTACAGTGACAGAGGATAAGAGTATGCAGCTCTGAATACAGCTGGAAGTAAAAGGTGAGTCTTAGTCTTCAAACAAAAAGCCTTTAGCCTTAGGGGCCATCCATGGCACAGCAACATTTTTACAGAACCCTGACTGGGAACTATTACCTTAGATGCTAAAGAGGTACACAACAAACATGTGTTGGAGACTAGAGATTAGTGAAAACAACACAATTTTAAGGACTGTTGGGACTATGTCAGAATGGTTTGTGCAGGTGGGTAGGTAAGAGATGGACAGGGGGTACAGCGGTGCAGAGAAGGAGCTGGTACCTAGTAGAGACAATGGAGGCAGGAAAAGAGATCCACATGAGAGACAGAGGTGGTGGCAGTCAGAAACATGGGGAGAGTGGAGGCAGGAGCAGGGAGTATTGGGAGGGAGGAAGCAGCACTGCAGAGATTAGGTTGTCAAAAGGTGGGAGAATAGAGCTTGGGAAGCATTGGTAGCACAGGGATTGAGGAGGCTGGAGCAGGAGATATTAAAGGAAATAGTAGGAAATAGTAGGGGAATGTTGGTGTTCGAGGGGAAGAGAAGAGGGAGTAGTTTTGCAGTCCTTTCACCAGCTGAAGAAGTTCTGCTGTCTTGTTTGGATCAGTGACCTGAACCGCAATCTGCTTGATTAACATTTGAAGGTAAGCAGATCTGCTGTTTTTATTACCTATGCATCAAATGAGCATTAGTTCCTACTGTTTGATTGGTTGAACCAGGAAACAGGTAAACAAAACACCTATTTTGCACGATGGGATTTGGTCTGAGATAATGGCATAGTTCCTATGAATACCGAGCTGAATTATTTTGCTAATTTCTGTTGGAGATCACTCTAGTATCTAAGAGGATAAATTTAATGGACAGCCCACACAAAGAACGCTGACATGTCAGTGTCCCAGTACAACATATTTTGTCTACTCTCAAACTACATGCTAGTTGTCTATACAAACTGATCACCACTGCCATCCCCTACATTTTCTCTGGATTAAAGTTCCATGGCTATACTACTTGTTAGGTGCACTGAAGGTATTATCATATACTTACTCATTAATTTAAGTGGAAATTAGCAATTCGATTCCAAAACTATTTGTCAAGATTTTTAATACAACTATTGAATTATCATTAAGTAGCAGGATTTTTCAGTACCTAGGCATGTGTTATATCCCTAGCATTCAGCCATGTAGAATTTTGGTATTCACTAACATGGGAATAGTAAATTCGAAGAACATATCGGCAAATAGTAAAATCGATTGAGCACAAGAGGCACAGAATAAAAGAGAGGCAATTTTGCAGCAAATCATTTACATCATAATTAACAACCTTCAAGATTCCCAATCATTTAAATGGCAATTAACCCCTTGAATGCTAGAGATGACTTCAACGCATTGCAAAGCAATACATCAGAGTCCTCTCTAACACTAAAAGATCCATTTAAACCAATGAGAATTTGTATTTCATCATTAACCCCATCCCGACAATGGACGTACATGTACGTCCCACAGAATCTGTCATTTAGTGACAGAGGACGTACATGTACGTCCAGGAAGTCATTGAAGGTAATGGGGTAAAAAAGTTCGGCGGGCATTAAGTGCCGGACACGTCCGCGCGCGGCTGGTCACTAACGGGTTAAAGGGATAGTAATGGCTGTTTTTAACCAATTGTGATATTGTAGATATTAAACAAATAAATTAATTGATGTAAGTCCGGTCTCTCAAACATGTATAGTTTGAGAGATATAAGGTTTTAAAGTCCCCCCCTCCTCCCCTTTCACGGATGTCAGAGCTCTAGCTGACAGCATGAGATTCGGGTTGTGTGACCCAACGGTGGCTCTTCAGCAGAGCCGAAATAGCTATATCTAAAAATTAATATTTTATTGCAACGGTCTACAAAGTGCGCTTGCAGACCAGGCACATTTTGTAGACCATTCCAATGAAGTACTTCTTTCTAGCTAGCTCTACTTCGGCTCTGCTGAAGAGCCGCTGGCTGGCCCCGGGACCAGGATCTCCTTCTGTCAGCTAGAGTTCTTACATCTGTGAAAAGGGCGGGAGGGGAGAACTTTAAAAGCGTATATCTCTCAAACTATACATGTTTGAGAGACCGGACTTACATCAATTCACTTATTTTTTTAATATCTACAATATCACAACTGGTTAAAAACAGCTATTAATATCCCTTAAACTTCATTTTCTTTGCTACATAATGACTCCTACTTTCTCTTGGGCATAAGACTCATCTGTATTTACAGCCATTGATTATAACCCTTTGAGTGCTGGGGAGTGTGCAACGCATTGCAGACCTCAAAGTGTTAAAAAGCTAGTAATGCTTTATTTTGACTTTATCTACTGCAAGTGCAGAACATTTACAGTCAAAATACCTCCAATTTTTATTATTGATTTTTTCAGTTTTCAATTTATTATGCTTTTATCTTCAGGTCTTCTTCCTCTGGATCACTGGTGATCATACCTGTCCTTAAAGGGATAGTAATACTTTATTTTATTTTGTAGGCATTAAAAAACATGAAGAATGATATAAGTCTTATCTCTCAAACCTATATGGTTTGAGATATTCACAAGCAAAGTTCCCCTCCCTCCCCTTTTACCTAGTGTAAGCAATCTTTTCTCAGATGTGGAATGTAGTGCATAGACCAGACAGATAACAGCAGGGGACAGTCTTCTTCCTATGAGAAAAATGAAAGCCCTGCCCCCCTTGACAAGTTTTTCAGGTTTTCCCTTATCTTAATTGAAGATTGTCCCTCTCTGCAGTCTACCTGGGCACCTCCCTTCTGCTCTGGCTGAGCAGTGTTACGTCAGTAAAAGAGGCAGGAGGGGGATACTTTGTCACTGAATTACTCTTGAACTACAACTCTGACAGAATTGAAATAACACTCTCTAAGGTCCAAATACTATGATGATTAATTGGAGCTGCTTTTATTATGAAACATTACTATCCCTTTAACACTGGACCACACTGCAATAGTGCAGGTTTTCAAGATCTCCTCAATTAAACACAATTGAATGCCATTAATTCTGGACACACCAAGAGGTCACTATTTTTAAGATACCTCTGCTTGATCTCAGGTGAGGAATCAGTGGCTCAATCGTTTTGATTTATCTATCTGTGCTTAATTAGGGACATCCTTAAATTCTCACCTGTTGTGTGTCCCAGTTTCAGGAGATCACAATCACTCTGACTGTGTCTGACCAGTGAACAGGGAGAATGGTACAATTTACCATCATCCCTGCTAAAGAAAGGATTGCAGGGAAGGAATCTATGGAGTTATCTCCCTCTAATCCCTGGGCACTCATAGGTTTACTAATGTTATGTGTCTGTATTAGTGTTTCGTTCTCAGGTACAACAGAGGGCTCCATGAACATAGGAGAACTGAGATGTTGCCCTGTAACGTGAATATCTCCCCCCAAAAGTGGTGCTCATCACATCCCCTGTATCTGGATCAGGGGTATACAGCTGCTGAAAGATGATGTGAGCTGTAGTCTTGCAACAGTGTGAGGGACTCATGACGTCCACCCCTGCTGTGGATAGCAAAATGTACAGCACAGTTCTTTCAAATCAGTTTAATTCCCACTCGATCATGTGAGTGTAGAGATGACAGCAGAGTGCCCTGAGAGACTCTGTTACTGTTCTTGGCAAATGGATTATATTCCATCTCACTACAACAGTTCTGGAGCCAAACTGCGTTTTGAGGCGACAACTGGAAGATGCACAGGTAAACAGGAAGGGTGGTCACAGTTGCCCAGAACCTCGCTTCTTTGCGCTCTATTGCCCACATCTGATCACTGGAAGACACAACACTTTAGCCCCCACCCCCAATAAATTGAACTTTTTGTACAGATCTTTATGCAAGGTAGGGCCTCCAGTTGTTGTTGGACAATAACCCCTATCATCTTCAGATGTCTGTTGGGAATGGGAATAGGAATCATACCTAGGAACGTTCTTGTCCCAAGCCACAGGAGTTCGACTAAGTTCAGTATGTGAGTGTTCAAAAGATGCAAGTCACTTCATAAAGCAGGGGGGACTTGAATATGCATAGGGGAGGTGGGGTTTGTCCTTAAAATGGGCAGAGAGTAGGAAGAACAGGGCAGAGAGTGACCAGTACTGGCAGTGAAGTGGGCGAAGTTAAATGGAAACTTGTACTACACAGTCTGGCGCGTAAGTGGCCACTTACACGCCAGACTGTATAGTACAAATTGGGTTTTTGGATTAAAAGAGTGATGGTCCTTCTCAGGCTGCATAGAGGCAAATTAGAATTTTCCTATCTTTCCATTCGTGCGCCACTTGCATTACAGCTTTCTTAAATGGAAATTTATTGAAACTTAAGAATGAACCTCTGTATCTGAAGACCTAGTAATTAAGTATATAAACCAGCGTCACCTGGTCAGATCTGGAGAGTTCCCACTTATGATTGTAACCTCAAATGACAATGGCTACACTTCAGGCTATATAGTACAGAGTATGAGTACTGAAACGCATACCACCAGTCAATCTCTGTCATTGTTAGAACTTTAATGCCAGCAAGCCTCGTGTGCCAGCCCCATAGCATGTATAGGGAAATGGCAATACGTCACACCAGTTCCTCTATAACTTGTTTAGTACCAGGGCTGGATTTACATACCAGACACCCCTAGGAAAGGCAACCTAGATGCTCTTAGCTACACCCATAACCACACCCAGTTACTCACTTGACCCCGCCTAGCCACTGTTACCTGGCACAGAACATTACAAGCACAAACAAAATAAAAAGATGTTAACCCCTTGGTTGTGAGAGAGATCTCCAAAGCATTGCTTCACAATATGTTACAGACCTCTCTAGCATACAAGAGCTTAAATAATAGCCAGTAAGGGGGGTATATAAAGTTCTACAGGGACACTGAGATTGCATTGGCCATACTCGCAATTCAGGATGGAGGTGTGGTCAGCACAAATGAGGCACCACCCATCAAAACTTGGTACTCTAGGCAGTTGCCTACTCTGCCTAATGAGAATTTCAAGCATGTTTAATAAACTTAATAAATTGCTTTAAACAAGGTGAAGAAGAAATTAACTCCCTTATATGTCCATAGACTGTCCCATTGCTCTCATCAGCATTAAAATTAAAATTTTGTGGTAGCATAGTAAACTGACATTAGGCAAACAGAGGGTACAAAAAAAGCAATTCCAGCACATGAATTAGCACAAAATCTGTCATTCCTTCACCCCAATGGCTTTCAGATGAAACATTACTCTCAAATCAATTCTAGGTATTATTAGGTATTTATTTTATTCAATGTTTTTAAATCCCTCTCTGGAAATCCTGGGTTTGCCCCTGAGATGTATATAAAGTACCCCAAGAATGTAGGTGTCCGAAGCAAACTTTTAGAAGCCTGGGCTCCTAGGATCCTGGGAATTTTCCAGCCCTACACTAGACTATAAAGTTCTAACTATCTCTTTACTGAAAGAAAAAAATGATCCTGCTCTCACTTCTACTCTTTGCACCTAGAGGGCAGTCAATTACAGATAATGAATTGTTCACTTAAAAGTGATCTGGATAAGAATCCATGTTGTTAACAGTAGTGAAACTAATTCTTAAATGTAAAGAAATAGAATACAGGATAATCATGTGCAATTAATATAGGTATCTGGATAGTTTAAAAACTCTTCCAATGTGTTGCTTGATTTAAAACTTTCACATATAATTGAAGAAGCAATTACAACTCCCAAATTGTACAAGTTTGTTTGGCAATGAGCTTTCTGTTTCCTTTAGTGCAGTATACTATTTGTCAGAACTGCAACCCATCTATCTTCTCATATAAATAAATTAATACACACTACCATTCAAAAGTTTAGGTTCACTTAGAAATGTCCTTGTTTTTTAAAAAAAGCAAATCTTGTCCATTAAAATAACATCAAATGGATCAGGAATACAGTGTAGACATTGTTAATGTTGTAAAGGACTATTGTAGCTGGAAACGGCTGATCTTTAATGGAATATCTACATTTGATGCAAATGGAGGATTCTTTGACGAAACCAAAGTTTGAAGGACACAATTATGATGTAAATTAAAAATCATTATTTTTAACCTTGTCAACGTGTTTTAAGAAGGTATGTAAGGATCTGCAGCAAGTTGTTCCACTGTACCTGTTTCAGAGGTTCTGCCAGTGTATAAGGAAGATGATGGTAGGATGCAGCGAATTAGAGATTTTAATTCATGGCTAGGGAAGTGGGGCCAAAAACATGGATTTGGCTTTGTTTCTCACACCAACCCTATTTGGTGTAACAAGGAATTGTACAAAAAGGATGGTTTGCATCTTTCTCAAAAGGGAACAAAGGTTTTCAGCAAGCAATTCAGAAGTTTTGTTAACAAGTATTTAACCCCTTAAGGACTGGGAAAATCTGAGGTCGTTTTCCCTTAAGGACCGGAGCAATTCTGACCTTTTTGACTATGTCTTTGTTCAACAGTGTTTTCCCTCTAAGTCTTTTATTCCACCCTCATAAATTATATACTGTTTTTTTAAGAACAAATAGGGCTTTCTTTTGATACCCCACATATATGGATAACCCACCATTTACTTTATGAAAACTGAAAAAAAAAAATGTAAAAAAAGTAAAAAAAACACCATTTTTAATTTTTATCTTGGGATCAATTGGCCACAAAGGGTTACATTTTTATGGAGACTGCATGAAAAGTATGACCGGTCAGTCATACCTACAAAATGCGCAGTTTAAAGTGGCCACTGCCCCCCTGGGTGAAAATCCCCATGTCCCTTTTTCCCACCCTATTTTGACACTTTTTTATCACTGACATTTGGTGGTGTATATAAGTGTATTACATGGCTCCACAACAATCACACTTCCAAAATTGTTTAATTTTATATACATATATATTTTTTTTTAATACATTTTTTTTGTAAAAAAAAAAAAGTGTGTTGTGGTTTAAAAAAAAAAAAAAAAAAAAAAAGTATATAATTGCAGGTCAAAAATTGACCTGCATTTAGCCAGCCTCCTGCACCAGCAGTGAAGGGGTTAATACCCCCAGCTGCTGTATTTTTTTTTACCACTAGGTGTCTCCCGTCTATTTCCGTCTCCCTTACTTTGATAGCAAGGGAGACAGAGGTAGACGAGACACTAGAGTCAGCATGCTACTACGGCGATCACATGAACTGGCACAAGCAAGAAGGGCTGAGACCGAACGCCCTGGTCTCGGAATGCTCAGTCTCAGCCTGGATTAATGATAGCAGCGTGCACGGAGGCACGCTGCTATCATTTAAGCCATGACGGTCCTGGACCGTCATGGGTCCTCAAGGGGAGAGCAACCCATGACGGTCCAGGACTGTCATAGGTCCTTAAGGGGTTAAACTAGTAGAGGGGGGCAATGGAATGATACAGGATAAAACCAATTGCCCCCCACAGCATTGCACCGATTAATTTAATCAAGGTATGTCTGTGGCACATAGGTCAAAACCAGTAGACTTCGAGCCATGTATACAAATGCCCGCAGTTTAGTGAATAAGATCCCTGAACTCATTGCAATAATAACTAGTGAAGAAGTGGACTTAGTGGGAATTACCGAGACCTGGTACAATGAAAAAAATGACTGCGATATAGAAATACCAGGGTACTCTCTATTTAGAAAAGACAGGAAAGGCAGAAAAGGAGGAGGGGTTGACATTTATGTCCAAAACAGCTTAAACGGATAGTAATACTTTGTTTTATCTTTATTTTATTTTGTAGGCATTAAAAAAACATGAGGAACAATATAAGTCTTATCTCTCAAACCTTTATGGTTTAAGAGATATTCACAAGCAAAGTTTCCCCTCCCGCCCCTTTTACCTAGTGTAAGCCATCTCTTCTCAGATGTGGAATGCAGTCCATACCCCAGACAGATAACAGCAGGGGGCAATCTTCTTCCTATGAGAACAATGAAAACCCTGCCCCCCTAGACAAGTTTTTCAGGTTTTTCCCTTATCTTAATTGAAGATTGTCCCTCTCTGCAATCTACCTGGGCACCTCCCTTCTGATCTGGCTGAGCAGGGTTACATCAGTAAAAGGGACGGGAGAGGGAAACTTTGTCATTGAATTACTCTAGAACTACAACTCCGACAGAATTGAAATCACACTCTCCAAAGTCCAAATACTATGATGATTAATTAGAGCTGCTTTTATTATGAAACATTACTATCCCTTTAAAGGTTAATCTTATACAGGGTATGGAGGAGAACACAGAGACTGTTTGGATAACTTTAGAATACAGGAATAAGATGTTCACTCGTATAGGTGTGATCTATAGACCACCAGGACAAACAGAGGAACTGGATCAACTGCTAGTCAAGGAAGTAACTAAGATGACTGTGCAAGGTGAGGTTATAATTATGGGGGACTTTAATCTTCCTGATGTGGACTGGAAAAACCAAGCAGCAGGTTCAGCCAGGAGTAGAGATATCCTAAGTTCTTTATAAGGATTAGTTCTTAGTCAATTAATAGAAGAGCCGACTAGGAAGGAAGCCACATTAGATTTATTATTTACTAATGGAGACTTGGAATCAGATGTAGCTGTAGGAGAGTGTTTGGGCTCCAGTGATCATCAATCTGTGTGGCTTAATATAAAGACAGAGGCTAAGTTGCACCACACAAAAAGAAAGAATCTAGACTTTAGAAAAGCTGATTTTTCTAAAATGGAAACATTTTTATGTCAGTCTTTAACAACTTGGAGATCTTTAGATGGTGTGAAAGAGGATCACAAAAACACTAATAAAGTGCTAAGTGAGGGTTCTTCCCCTTGTCCCAGAGAATGTTATGAGATATAATTATTCCCTATTCTAAATATGAGTTCGTAATATCTCAAAGTTATATCTGTAGACAGGCCTTATACAAGTAATATAAGGACAATAAAGAGGATTACAGAGTCTGTGCATGTATTATGTAAAAGTTTATTGGCTATCTATAGAATATAAAGTAAATAAGAAACTTATCAAATAACACAATAAAAACAAGTTACATTACATTACAAATCCAACTAGCAGAGTATAAGATAATTATAAAGTATTGCTTGCCATAATATTAAAAAATAATTGATTACATACCACTCAGCCTCGATGAATAAGAGTGTCAGATAACCTGATCTGTCCGGCACTAACCATAGGCATCATCTCACCCATTATATACCTTTTCTCCTAGCATGAGCTAAGGGGCGTAAAGGATCATGCATATAACTCGTGCACGGAAAAAAACATATTTGGAGGTAGATATAACAATTGGTTATTAAGCTCATAGCTAAAGGGCTTAGGGCGTAATAGCTAAAGTTATCTAGAGTTCCAAGGGTGAAAAGTGTAAGTAGATAACTTATGCTTCCCTATCTGTGAGAACTATGGAGGATATGTAACTCGTGGAAGGTTACAAGGCCATAGACCGTCTCACAAGACCATAGACCATGTCTGTATTAAATGGGGAGTGTGATGTAATATAGACCATGTCACAGGACCATAGACCATGTCTGGGTCAAATGGGAAGTGTGATTTAATAGACTAGCTGTCTCTGCCATGGCTAAAGAATAATAACCTTTTGTGTGCTGTATAAATAGCTATATGCTAAAGAAAATATAAATGTATATAGTAACCCTTTGTGTGCTGTATAAAATAGCTATATGCAGAATGCAATAGGGTTATAGCATATATAAACAGTGTACACAAGTTGTAGGGGGCTTATTCCCCTGCAACACCCCCTTCTAGACGTGGCAGAGAATCACAGGAAGATGAAGGAGTATCCCTAGTGGTGGGAATAACCACCGGGTCATGAGAAAAATCAGCACGTTGCTCCCATAAGGGGGTCGATGAAGGAGAGTTATCATCATGCATACTATATGTATAAAAACAAGTACAATTAAATGAAGGTACATGAGCACAAAGGAAATTGGAATGAGTAGGAAGCAGTCGATAAAATTTTCCTTGAGTAGGAAGAGCTGTGGAGTCGGGATGATATGCAGAGGTAAGAGTTCCTTCCCAGAAAGCACCATAACACAGTTCATGGAGTCCACCGAGGCAGGTAAACATAGTGGTGCAGTTGTAGCCGCCATGGCTAACAAGATTGGTGCTTCCAAAACGTGGGCTGTAGGAACACATCTGAAATACTTGCAGAGATTGATCAACACAATTCAAATGAGGTAGATCAAGAGAATGAAGCATATCTTTAAACATCCAAAAATCAAAAAACATTGGAAGATAGCTAGGTAGAACTAAACCTTGAGGAGTAAACACAGAGAAAGGCCCCACAGTAGGCAAAGTGGATTCATAGCTAAAATCTTGTAGAATCAGAGGAGCAGGAGGGGTCACGGAGACAGGTGACAGTGGGTGAACCAACTCCTGAGCAAAATAAGATTGCAGTGTGGCTCAGTGTGGATTATGAAAGACAGGCAAGCTTTGTCGTCTAATGCTCCGTTTCTTTTTGAAGCAAAACATCGTAACACTAGATTAGATATAAAAAATTACAATACACTCATAATTAGTTAAAGAAAAATATCATCAAGGCTGAAAGAACTAAAGCACATAAGGGGTAAAAGTATGGTAAATGTGCTTATAGATAACGTTCTATAAAACAATTGGAATGACAAAATTTAAAGTAAATGTAGCAAGAAATATGCATAAATGTAAATCACATATAGGAAATACTAATCAAGGAACATAGGGGAGAAATTCCTATAGGATAACAAGTAGAAGAAGGCCTCTGGGCCTAATGAATTAAGCAGATCTCTTCTTACGAGAAAGAAGAGAAAACATTTTGTATAAAACAAAAATGACACCAAGTCCTAATATAAGGAAAAGGAGGGGTTTAATATAACTAAGAAAGGTGCCTAGACCCCCAAGGAAACCACCACCCAGGGCACCTAGACCTTGTCCAAGGCTAGAGATTAAATGACCCATAGTGGGCAGGAAAGTTTCCAAGGATTTACCAAGATTAGATGCCCAATGTGGAAAATCACCTTCATGGATATCAATTCTGAGAAGTTCAGAATGTACTTTCTGTAAAAGACGGGCAACTTTATCATGGGTAGAGCCTAGGGTTATCTGAACATCCCGGAGGTTAGCAAGGAATGCAGACATGTAAGGAATTTGAAGTTCAATATGTGGTACAGAAAATGCAAAATTTCTCTTAGATAGGGTTTGACTGAGCCCTGGCGGTGTAAGGGTGTAATCAAAACAGGATACAGTAGAGTTAACTGTAACAATATAGGGCTGCAGAGTGGGAATACCACAATCACTATAAGAAGACATAAGGATATAAGAACCATTCTCCAATGGAACAATAAGGGCATGTGGGCCTTTAACTGGAGTTGCAGTGATAGGGCAATCTGAACCAGTACCTTGAAGTCCACAGGGCAAATGAGTAGTAACATCATTACAAACTAAATAACCAAGGTCTTTGCAATTACTGACACTGAGATAAGAAATCTCATCACATCTAGATGATATATATTGGCAAGGTTGTTGTATTTGAATTAGGGCTAAATTACCAGGGGAGCTGGTTAAATGACCAATATTAAGTATCTCCCAATTGGTAGTATAAACATCACCAGGAATGATTAATTCATAGTAAACAGATAATTCCCATTGACAATCATCAGGGTGTTTGACTTGTCTGTGTCTGAGTTCATTCACATTATAAATAGTGGCTTTAGAGACATGAGTCATAATTTCAGATTGTTTATCTGACAAGCCAAGCTGTGTAGTTATATAAGTAATGTTAAAGAGAGAAGTATCTATTTTCTCATTTTGTAAAGTTAATCTAGTGGCAGTGAGCTTGTTAAGAAGTACTAAAGCTTTCAGCTCTTCATTTAGAGTTGTAAAATCTGACATAGCAGTAGATAGGAGGGTAACCATATGGTCTTTTAAAACAAGAATACCTCTCCTGAGTTCTTCATCATTAGAATCAGAAATCTGAGAAATTGTAGACACAGCGTCACTGAGCAGATGTCCAGTGGTGATAAGAACATCAGCATTACTGAATAGTTGTCTACCAACACCTTTATCATATACACATTCATCATTATTGATCTGGTCATGGAGGGCATAGGTGACATTAGCAAACGTATTGTTGGTCCCCCATACAGCCTCAGCGTATGGCAAATCAGCAATATTAGTCTGCATACAACGTGTAAAATCACAAGGCACATCATCTGGACCAACCATAACAGACATTTTATTCCTAATACCTTGTATGACTGTATCAATTCTATAAGTAGCACTATCTGAGAGACATTTCTGGAACAGGGAGTAAATGGCATAATTAGCATTAACAATTTGATGCTGCTGCACACACCAAAAACCTGGTAACCCAGTAAAATATAAGTAGCCTTGATCAATCTTTTTGGGTTGCCATCGGAAGGAATGTTCAGGAAGATCTTCAGCATACCATGAGCATGGTGTACATCTGTATACATGAGAAGAGGTGCTTGGATTGCAGATACCTTGTTTGATCAACTTCTCTTTGGTTATATTGCAAAGGTTTCCTTTGTCTTTACATGAATGGCTGTAGTAGGAGGAGTTAAGGAAGGCTGTGTATCTTGGTTGCATACAAGTGTCCCAAGCAGTGAGACTGCGAAACATAGTTCCATTACCAGCCAGATGCCATTCAACAGGTAAAGCTTGATCATGTAGTCGTCCTGTGTGTTCATTTAACACTTCATGTTTCAGTTTAGATAACAGTTCATCAAAGCCATCATCTTCTAAGTCTTTTTTCCACCAATCAGAATATATAGCATTGGAACAGAATATAGCACCAGTGTATGGTTTAACACCACCAGGAAAGCGATACTCTTCTTCTTCAGCACCTTCCCAGAATTTAATCTTTGCATCATTTCTTCCACTGGGAAAGAAACCCTTTTGAGTATTCTGTCCAGTATTCAGGTAGAAAATAGGATACTCTTTATATTTCACCTTGTCTTGAGTGGAACCAGGTCGCGGGCAATGGTCAGCTTTAATCTCTTTAGCAGGCCATAATCTTGTTGTTTGAAAGTGAACATAGTAACAATGTCCAAAAGCTGCATAGCACATTTTTTCTCTGTAGGTTCTTTGTTTGGAGTGGTCATGCAAGGGTAAATCATATTGCAGTGTAGAGGCTTGAACCATTTTCATCTGTTCATTAATATGATCTCTGACCAACCTTCTTCCTTCAAGAGTGGTGATCCCAGCACTCTTAGCCATAATATTAGAGTCCATGAGAATGATCTGTGAGACTCCCAGAGTTCTTAGCTTTTGTATAATTGGCTTTGGAAAAGGTTTCCAATAAAGTCCTTGAGGTAGGCTTGTGGTCTGTATGTGGACTGGTTGTAGGTCATAGTGGATAGCTCTACCTTTCCTGATGTGCTGTTGCTTGTTACTTAAAGGTACATGCATCTTAGTCCAATTCAGAACTTCACCTGGCTGCTGAGTGATATAGTTCCAGTGCATTCTTAATATCACAGTACAAGTGGAAATAATGATGATGGTTGCGATCAATAAGAAAATAAGAAAAAGTCCAATCCATTTTGGGATCTTTGTCTTGAAAAGATGCCAAGCATATGTTGGTGAAGGTGTCCATTTAATCCTCAGAATTTGCTCATTAAACTGTTCAATAGGTATCGATGTAGCAGAGGATTCTGGATACACTGTAGAACAATCAGGCTCACCTTCCTCTTGTGTGTCATCTAGAGTACCGTAATCAGAGGTTTGTACAGCAGGTCTAGTGGCTGTCAGCTGTTGCGCTTGAGTCAGAAGTAGCCATTCTGAGAATGTCAGTGGCTGACTGGGATTTTTTGAAGTCATCTTCAGCTGTGGGGTTAAAATGAGAAGCAGGCTTTAGATTGTCAATACTGATAGTCCTTTGTCTGCCTGACTTATCCATAGTAATAAAAGTCCGATCATTAAGCTTAGCTGTAATGCATACAGGAGGCTTCCATCGTGGTCTCAGTGGTTTAGCAGTCTGTACTTTTTCCTGGACATAGTGACCAACATCCGGTTTCCAAGAAAGGGGTTGCATGGGTGTGTGAGCAGGCCTAGAAAAATAGTCTCTCAATTCCTGTAAAATAGTCAATTGTTCTAGTCTCCCTGGTGCAGAAATGTTAGTAGGAGTAAAATCAGTGTGCATAGGAATACCATATAACATTTCATAAGGTGTCTTATTATTAACAGAAGAAGGTATGTTATTTAAACCAATTTGCACTTGAGTTAACAATGGATACCACTGTGTAGGGCGAGAAGATAACAGCTTGGTCAAAAATCGTTTTACTTCAGCATTTTTCCTTTCCACTACCCCACTGCTTTGAGGGTGGTTAGGAGTACTGATCTCCCATTTAATACCATATGTATTTGCCCACTCTTGAGAAACCTTTGCAGTAAATGCAGGCCCCCCATCAGAGTGTAGGGCTCTGGGTTTACCAATACTTGCTAGAGAATTGAGACATTTGAGCGTGGTGTTACTAGTTGCACTACGAACGGGGTATAACCAAGTAAACCTAGTACAAGCGTCAACACATACCAGCACATATTTATAGCCTTGAGAAGATGGTAAGGGACCTATATGATCAAGATAAATCAAATCAAATGGTTTGTTAGGTATTTCTTTAACAATGTAAGGAGGAGATTGATGGTTAGGGTTATTAGTAAGTAAACATGGCTTACAATTCCCAATAACATGACAAACAGTTTTACTCATATTAGGCCACCAATATTTTTGTTTCAAAGTAACAAGTACTTTATCTCTACCTAGATGAGGGTGTCCAATGCTGTTATGAGCATTCATAGCAATTTTAACCCTTTCATGTACAGGAGGCAGAATGAAATCATGATCATTAATGGTAACAAAACATTGTCCGTCCCTTAAGGCATAAATATATTTTTTAGGATATCCAGGTGGATTAGGTCTGGATTTATCCAGGCAAGCATTTAACTCTGCATCGAGGCTGATGGTATTTAAAGCTCTTGTTTTGGAGCGAGTAGTTACTGTATTAACAGCAAACCTTTGACTGACATCCTGCGCTAAAGAGTCAGCATATTGATTACCTAGAGTGTGGACAGATGATCCCAATTTCCTATGGGCAGGTTCATGCACTATTTCAATATCAGGCTTTTGAGATAAATAAGCGCTAATCTCCTTCCATTTACCAATATGAGTCAATGGCTTCCTTCTTGCATTCAGAAACCCATTAGATTTCCATGTGCATAAATCTTCAGCAATAGATCGTGCTAAATAAGCTGAATCAGTAACAATTAAAATAGGCCCTTTATCCAATAAAGCTTCTTTCATAGCGAAAGACAGCGCTTGGATTTCAGCGTATTGCGCTGAGTGATCACCAACAGGAAATTGCCAGTTGCGGTGTAAATTCATATCAGGTGAATATTTAGCGACACCAGCTCCAGCAGACTTATTAACCCCTTCTTTATTAGAGTTTACAGATGAGCCATCTGTATAATAAATATATGAATAGTAATCATTGGGGTGCTTTTGAAATTCCCATTGGGATGTGTGTTGTGTAGAAGGTAGGTCATCAAGTGGAGTGAGTGTTTTATCGTGAATGAAGTGTATTTGAGGATCTTCTACTAGTGTAAACCATTTAATCCACCTACTGCGCAAAGCCTTTTTATCAGGAATGGTTTGTTTTTGCAAATTAGCTAATGAAGCAACCGAAGTGTGTATGTGAATGTCCTGACCCTGTGCAAGATCTCTGGACTTTAAAACTGTCAGTGTAACAGCAGTTAATAACTTTTCAAGCGGAAGAAACTTACATTCAGTGGATGTAAAAACATATGATAACAAAGCTATTGGTGTTGTTTCAGCAGCATTGTACAACCTTATAAATGCAGCTTCTGCAGAAAGATTTATGTATGCAGAAAGCGGCAGGCTTGGATTTCTCTGAGAGAGATAGGAGGCATTGTTGACAGCTAACAATAAGTTATTTAAAGCTTCCTCTTCTTTAAACCCCCAATGGAATGAGACCTTAGGGGATTTCTGGTCTGACTGAATATCCCTAGAAATAGCAGCATGCAATGGGGCAACAAGAACATTATAATCAGGGATAAATAACATTGCATAATTAAAAAGTCCGATTATACTTCTTAATTGTTTAAGATTACGTGGTCTGGTAATAGCAGCAACTTTTTCTTTAAAGTTATCGGACAAACCACGCCCTTGGTTGCTAATTTCAAAACCTAGAAATATAACTTTCTCTTTAAAGTTAAGCTGTGAGCCAATAGCTCTCAGGAGAGATTTTATGGCTCCAGTATCCATTAGCTAAATCAAATGTAGTTTTGTATTTTTTTTTTTTTCTTTGTAATCCATGTAAAATGGATGGAGAATGTATATCCTGTGCTGCAACAGGTGGGGTAATTTTATTCACTGCTCTGTAGTCCAAAACCATGCGCCAATTACCATCTGGTTTGGGTACAGGATAAACAGCAGTGTTCATTTGACTGTACTGTTCCTTTAAGATCCCTTGTTTAAGCAAGTCATTTATGACTATTTGAATGCTGGGGATTGCAGCATGATTAATTTTGTATTGTGACTGCCTTTTAGGCATGACATTTCCCGTTGCAATGTGATGGCAAAGATTTTTTCTAAGCCCTGCCTGATTTTCCCATTGCTGAAAAACCGGCATGTTATTCTTTAGACATTTAAACAATGCATCAACATTCTTTACTGCAGAAGATTTTAACTGTTTCTGCATCAATGCATGAACGTCAATTTTTATAGTTAAATCTGGGACAGTAGTCTCAGACATTTGATTAATTTTAATAAAGTGTGAAACATCTTTATAAGCAATAAGAAAATGAACATTTAAATTTGGATGTTCTACAATTTGTAGAGAAATTCTTTTTCCATTAACCTTTAAATCAGTGTAATATAGAAGGTGTGTTCCCTCTCCTTCTAAAGTTGTGATAGTGACATTTTCTACAGGCTCTTCCTGAAGAATATCAGGTAAAACTAATGAAATATCTGCTTGTGTATCTAAATATCCTTTGTATTCTATTCCCTTATATACAATTTGTAACTCATCAGGATTCATTTTTCTTGTGTATCATGTCCTGATTTGTGTGATTCCACTTTAATCTGTCCTACAGATTTCTTTGTAGTAGCAGGAGTAGTGGGTGTAGCACTCTTTTCTGTGTGTTGTGTGTCTTTAGATTTGCTTTGAGCTCCTTGAGTGCGATCCCTGTATTTATTATCTTTCCTATCGTGGCTGTATCTATTAGGTGCCTTTATAAAAGGTCTTAATCCATATTTGCCTGGTGAACTGTCAGATTTACTTGAGTCACCGGTTATTGCTTGTGGTTTAGATTCCCCTTTAAAGCTAGTGGAGGGCTCACGATAGTCTTTATTATTAGAGTTTCTGTGTGTATTGTTGAATTTCCTCTGGGTGTGCTTTCTCTGCTGGAAATTCTTTTCTTCGTCTTTTCTTTGTTTAGGTGTCCCAGTCTGATCTCCAGTAAGAGATAAACCTAAAAGACCGTACGTGGATTTAAGTATTTGTGGGACAACTTTTGACTTGTCTGCAATGGGGACTTGCTGAATCTGTCTATCCAAGTCTAGAATTAAACCTTGTCCTCTAATGAGGGGTTTTAAACACCCCCATGTTATATCATGATTATTTTGAGTAAAACGTAAACCCAATGAGTATGCAGCTATAATGCCACTCATCTTATTGACATGACATAATGTTTCAGATAAAGAAGATAAGGTAACTTTACCGTGGGTTTTTTCATATAAGGTACAGATTACAGTATTCCAATCTCTGGCTTCTTCAACAGTAACTGATAAACCAGGAGGCAATAGGGCATTTACTAAAGCTTGCCTCTGGGGTGTATCTGGTGTGGGGTAAACTCCATCTAATGCATGTATTCTGTCGTTTAGCCAAAGGGCAATTTCTTTAGGATTACTAGGTGCATTACCTATGGTTGCTTTGATGTGTGACATTGGAATGCTTTTGTGTGCATTTGATGTGGCAATAGGTGTGATACCTGGAGGTCCTCTTAAGGTTTGTCCCAGGATTCTAGTTAATAACTCAATTTCCTTTACTAGGAGTTCATTGCGATTTATCTCGCCTTGTGGAGGTAACTCATCTCTTAATACAGGGGTATATAAATGAGATCTGGGTGATCCCCAAGATTCTCCTATATTTAATGGACCATGTCTTCTAACACTTACAGGAAAAACGGGAGGGGTGCCCAAAATTCTAATTGAGTCTTCATATGTCATGTTAATGATCATATGTCTGGCTGGATTAAAATCAATATCCTGGTACTCATAAGTGGGTGCGGCTAATTGCTGGTCACCATTCATTAATTTGATTAAGATTAAACAATAACGTGCGCCTTGTCCCCAAGGGCCATAAGTAATTTCAAGGCAAATAATTTCAGAATCTCTGACATCACGTCTATTCTGCAAATTAGACAGCTCATTCAATCTTATGATATTGGTAAACTGGATAGCCATGATATCTTAGTGCCTTCTCTTACGTATAAGAGGCTCCGGAGTATATATATAAGAATTGTAGGTAATCTTTTTAATTTAAATTAGACTCTGTGGTCCAAATCTGGGGTGCCAATTGTGAAAGAGGATCACAAAAACACTAATAAAGTGCTAAGTGAGGGTTCTTCCCCTTGTCCCAGAGAATGTTATGAGATATAATTATTCCCTATTCTAAATATGAGTTCGTAATATCTCAAAGTTATATCTGTAGACAGGCCTTATACAAGTAATATAAGGACAATAAAGAGGATTACAGAGTCTGTGCATGTATTATGTAAAAGTTTATTGGCTATCTATAGAATATAAAGTAAATAAGAAACTTATCAAATAACACAATAAAAACAAGTTACATTACATTACAAATCCAACTAGCAGAGTATAAGATAATTATAAAGTATTGCTTGCCATAATATTAAAAAATAATTGATTACATACCACTCAGCCTCGATGAATAAGAGTGTCAGATAACCTGATCTGTCCGGCACTAACCATAGGCATCATCTCACCCATTATATACCTTTTCTCCTAGCATGAGCTAAGGGGCGTAAAGGATCATGCATATAACTCGTGCACGGAAAAAAACATATTTGGAGGTAGATATAACAATTGGTTATTAAGCTCATAGCTAAAGGGCTTAGGGCGTAATAGCTAAAGTTATCTAGAGTTCCAAGGGTGAAAAGTGTAAGTAGATAACTTATGCTTCCCTATCTGTGAGAACTATGGAGGATATGTAACTCGTGGAAGGTTACAAGGCCATAGACCGTCTCACAAGACCATAGACCATGTCTGTATTAAATGGGGAGTGTGATGTAATATAGACCATGTCACAGGACCATAGACCATGTCTGGGTCAAATGGGAAGTGTGATTTAATAGACTAGCTGTCTCTGCCATGGCTAAAGAATAATAACCTTTTGTGTGCTGTATAAATAGCTATATGCTAAAGAAAATATAAATGTATATAGTAACCCTTTGTGTGCTGTATAAAATAGCTATATGCAGAATGCAATAGGGTTATAGCATATATAAACAGTGTACACAAGTTGTAGGGGGCTTATTCCCCTGCAACAATGGAGTCCAGGAGAAATGGGATTATCTGAAATGTGTTTTACTAAATGCAACAGAGCATTGCATTAGACATGTCAGCAAGGGTAAAAGAAAAAGAAAACCACTGTGGTACTCAGCAGAAGTGGCACATTTAGTAAAGGAGAAAAAAGAAGCATTTAAGAAATATAAGTAGACGCAGAAGGAAGAAGATAGGTATCGGTACAAGACTAGGCTGAAGGAGGCCAAATGCATTATTAGATGTGCCAAAGCACAGACAGAGGAAAAAATTGCTCAGTCAATAAAAAAGTGGGATAAAACATTTTTTAGATATATACGTGAAAGGAGGAAAATGAAACAATGAATAGTTAGACTGAAAACAAAAAATGTAAACTTTGTAAATGAGAATAAAGGGCTAGCTGACTGTCTCAATGAATATTTCTGTTCAGTTTTTACAGAGGAAGATGAAGGGAAGGGACCTCTGTTAGAAAAACAAAATGTCAAGACATGGGAAACATGCATGTTTACAGAAGAAGAAGTTCTACTTCAACTTTCTAAGGTTAAAACAGATAAATCAATGGGACCAGATGGGATACACCCAAAGTTATTAAAATAACTTAAGTGTGCTCTGGCAAAACCTTTAACAGAATTATTCAATCAGTCACTAATGACAGGAATAGTTCCAGAAGATTGGAAGTTAGCAAATGTAGTGCCTCTTCATAAAAAAGTAGCAGGGAAGAGACTGGTAACTACAGACCAGTAAGTCTTACATCAGTAGTGGGAAAATTAATGGAGACTATGTTAAAGGAAACAATTGTTGAATATCTGAGTTTAAATGGCTTGCAAGATACCAAACAGCATGGGTTTACAGCCGGAAGATCTTGTCAAACTAACCTCATAGATTTTTGTTGACTGGGTAACTAAAATACTATACCAAGGGGGAGCAGTAGATATAGCTTATCTAGATTTCATTAAAGCATTAGACAGTGTCCCTCATAGAAGACTCATAAATAAACTGCAGTGTTTGGGGCTGAATGCAAAAATAGTTAAATGGATAAGGCAATGGCTGAGTGACAGGAGACAGAGGGTGGTAGTCAATGGAGAATATTCAGACAAAAGGAGTGTTACTAGTGGGGTACCTCAGGGATCTGTACTGGGACCCATTGTTTTTAATATTTTAATTAGTGATATTGAAAAAGGTCTTCAAGGTAAGGTATGCCTTTTTGCTGATGATACGAAGATCTGCAATAGGGTAGACATTCCAGGGGGAATAAGCCAAATGACAAATGATTTAGGTAAATTAGAAGAATGGTCAAGAGTGTGGCAGATGCAGTTTAAAGTTGACAAATGTAAAATAATGCACTTGGGACATAAAAATCCAAAGGAAATATATACTATTAAAGGTTCTACACTGTCAGAGACAACAGAGGAAAGGTATTTGGGAGTAATTATCTCTAGTGACTTAAAGGTAGGTAGGCTATGTAATAAAGCAGTGGGGAATGCAAGCAGGGTACTGGGTTGTATAGCTAGGGGCATTAGTAGCAGAAAAAGGGAAGTGGTAATGCCACTCTACAGATCTCTAGTTAGAACTCACCTAGAGTATTGTGTACAGTACTGGAGACCCCCATCTCCAGAAGGATATAGATACACTAGAGCAGGGCTCAAAATTTCTATTCACCACTAGCCAACGGCGAGTGAAAATTTAGCCCTGGCGAGTAGAAATTCAGCCCTGGTGGGTATGTTTTGGCTTGCAGTGGCAAGTAACTTTTCAGGACTGGCTAGTAGCAAAGGACTTAAAATTATAAGCCCTGCTCTAGAGAAAATTCAAAGAAAGGCTACTAAAATGGTGACTGGTTTACAGGAGAAGAAAAAAATAGACATGTTAATAGTTTATATTCATCAGTTAGCAAAATGCATAGTGAGTGAACAGAAATCTAAATCAAATCAATATTTGGTGTGACCACCCTTTGCCTTCAAAACAGCATCAATTCTTCTAGGTACACTTGCACCCAGTTTGTTAAGGAACTCGGCAGGTAGGTTGTTGCAAACATCTTGGAGAACTAACCACAGATCGTTTGTGGATTTAGGCTGACTCAGTTGCCTCTCTCTCATCATGTAATCCCACACAGACTCGATGATGTTGAGATCAGGGCACTGTGGATGCCATACCATCACTTCCAGGACTCCTTGTTCTTATTTACGCTGAAGATGGTTCTTAATTCCTTCGGTTGTATGTTTGAGGTTGTTGTTATGCTGCAGAATAAATTTGGGGCCAATCAGATCCCTCCCTGATGGTATTGCATGATGGATAAGTATCTGTCATTACTTCTCCGTATTGAGGAGACCATTAATTCTGACCAAAACCCCATCTCCATTTGCTGAAATGCAGCAAACTTGCAAGGTACTTCCACCATGCTTCACTGTTGCCTGCAGACACTCATTCTTGTACAGCTCTTAAGCCTTCATGAACAAACTGCCTTCTGCTACAGCCAAATATGTAACATTCAACAGTCCAGAGCACCTGCTTTCATTTTTCTGCACCCCAGTCACTATGTTTTCTTAAATAGTTGAGTTGCTTGGCCTTGTTTCCACGTCAGAGGTATGGCTTTTTGGCCACAAGTCTTCCATGGAGACCACTTCTGACCAGATTTCTCAGGACAGTAGATGAGTGTACCAGGATCCAGTTTTCGTCCAGTTCTGAGATGGCACTGCTTCCAATTGTGAAGGGAAATAAGCATGATGTGTCTTTCATCTGCTGCACTAAGTTTCCTTGGCTACTACATCTACAGTCCTCAACATTGCCCATTTCTTTGTGCTTCCTCAAAAGAGATTGGACAGCACACCTGGAATCCATATTCTGCCTTGAAATTTCTGCGTTGGAGAGACCTTGCTGATGCAGTATAACTACCTTGTGTCTTGTTGTTGTGCTCAGTCTTGCCATGGTGTATGACTTTTGACATTAAACTGTCTCACCCAGTTTTATTCTTCCTACACAGCTGTTTCAGTATCAGTTAATGATTGTGTTTCAACCCATGTATTTAATCAATGATCATTATCACCAGTTTGGTATAATTGTTTAATCATACACCTGAGTATATGCCTACAAAATCCCTAAAGAACTGATGCTGTTTTGAAGGCACTCTCAATAATTTTGTTAATTGATAAATATAAACTATTAACACATCTATTTTTGAAAGCATTCTTATTTTACAGCATTTTTTCAACCTGCCTAAGACTTTTGCACTATACTGTATATATATATAAACAGCTGACTAAAACAAGGGTACTTCCACTGCTGAGAGATGCTTCATTCAAACATTATTACAGCCCAGACTAGATCTATTAAGCAAGTAGGCAGCTGCCTTAAGTGATTTTCATAATTGACTTAACATCAACCTCCCTTGAGGCAGGTAGAGGAGCTGATTAGTGATTTGTTAGTATAGTTACAGGGCATTGTCTCTTAGGAAAACATTCCGATAACAGCAGTCACATGCTAACGGAATAAGGAATCAGGGTCTTTGTTGTTATTTTCTTAATTCTTATCTCTCATTCACATAAATATATTATCAATACATTTACCAAGCTTCTTCTGTTACCATGGTAAAGGGGAGAGTCTTTTGCTCTCAATTTCTCCTTCTCTGGTGATGTCAACTCCAAAAATCCCACTCAACCCTCTATGCATATTCTGCTTCTTAAACGTTCCTTTGGCGGGTTTGCTATTAATCATACACTGGAAATTTAAAGGGAAAAAGTGGTAGGAGAAAGAGCAGACTAGTTCAATTTACCAGTTTCGGAAATATTTAGATAAGGGACACTTACTACAAATTGTAAAAGTTTATGGGGATATTTAGGAGTATCAGGGATAAGCTACCGAGTGTTGTATTTATTTAACCCCTTAGTCACTTAACGCCCGTCTAACATTTTTTTTTTTTTTGCATTAGAATCCGGAGTCCCCGAACAGCGTGCAGCCGCGCGGGGATCCGGATTTCCTGGACGTACATGTACGTCCTCTGTCACTAAGTGACAGCCACAGAGGACGTACATATACGTCCTTTGTCGCTAAAGGGTTAAAAAGCAAGTAATTTTTTCAGCAAGGAGACACGCGTACCATTTACTATTTTTCTGTGTTATCTTGTATCTTGGCTGTCTGTGTATGAAAGGGTTGTCCAACCTAAGGCCGGGGGGCATGTCACTAAATCTCACTGTTTATTATCTGTAGTAAGTCACAGGTTGTCTATTGATAAATGTTAGGATTTGATGTGCAGGCTTGTTTTGCTTACATTGTATAAATGTAGCCAAAATACAGTCTTTGCTGCTCTCCTAATTATGTACATTTATATAACTGTTTGAACACTGTTGATGAGTATGGTAGAACTTCCCAGTGTTGATAAAGAGGTGATAAAGTGGAGATGACTTCTTCAGTTTATCTTTTCTCCAGTTCCTATGTTATTCTATAGAGCCTATGCACTAAGATCTCCAAAGCTGAAGAAATCTTAGTGAATTGGCTCCATAGAATAACATAGGAATTGGAGAAGTGATAAACTTGAGAAGTCATCTCCACTTCATCAGCTCTTGATCACCTCTTAGTGAACCTCCTCCAGGAGTTTGTGAATTTTCTGTATATATTTTCAGAGATTCGGGCTCCTCCTATCTCCTTGAGTAGCATCTCCCAGCATACAAGTGCTTTTCCAATTAGGAAATGTATAAATCTAAAATTTACCGTTCTCATTCATTTCACTAGGGTGAGTCTGAGAACTGGAGCAATTCTGCTGCAAACCAAGTCATAATAATACAAATAATACCCCCCCCCCCATTTATTTAAAATGTGCATTAACTACTTGAATGCTTGAAAGAGCTCCAACTCATTACTTTGCAATGCCCATACCTGGGAACTCTCAGGATTTGACCCTGAGACTTAGGGTCGCGGGGTGAAGGGCAAAAATTTGGTGATTTAGTCTTTTGTTTTCCCATAAGACTTTTCACCCATCTCTGCTTGTTCTTGGTTAGTCACCAGTCCTAAATATCCCTGTTCTGCTTTCCATTTCCATTACAAAGAGGAAGTAGCCATTTGTGTATTGAGCTGATTTCACCCATGAGAAGAGCCCAACAATGCAGATCAATTCCCCTTGCACAAGAACAGCAATACACCTCAGATGTTTTTTATGATCTCTCGTTAGCCAGGAGTAGTTAGTCTCTATAATCACTGGGACTAAGGTATCCACAGCTCGTATACCACTTTCCCTTAGGGAAATTTCTTAGAGTTTAAAAAAAAAAAAAAAAAGAAAAAGAAACCCAGAAGTGAATATTTGCTGAGAACAAACTCAAGCACTACATTTGCTGGTTCTTCAGCTAGTCACCTCTCAGGAAAATCACTATTTGGCTCTGTGGCCATCAATTTGCACACTGAGCTGTCTTTACCCATAAATACAGCCCAGCAAAAAATGTAGGGCATTTGCCCTGTCCACGAGAATACCAGCCTAAGTGAGTAAGCTGCAACTCACTGACAAGGCCCAAAAGAAACTGAAACATACATCTGGAGTTAACTGTGTTCTTGTGCAGATGGGTCTTACTTGTTATTTCAGGACTAGACTACCCTTTTGGACAGGGTTAGACTGATATGTACCAGCAATTTTCTCTTCTGTAATGGCACTAGAGCACTAAAACACCATGGGGGAGATTCACTAAGTGGTGATAAAGAGGTGGTAAAGTGGAGATGACTTCTCTAGTTTATCACTTCTCCAATTCCTATGTTATTCTATAGAGCCTATGCTATTCTATGGATATTTTTTTCAACTGTGGAGATCCTAGTGAATAGGCTCTACAGAACAACATAGGAATTGGAGAATTGATAAACTGGAGAAGTCATCACCACTTTATCACCTCTTTATCAGTGCCTAGTGAATCTCCCCCGATGTCTGGAGCAGTGACTAGCCATAGATCACAGAATATATGATTCTCTTCATTCTCAATGAGTCTCCCCTATATTTTGGCTTTGTCTAGAGGTAAAGCCCTTGCTCTCAGTACCCTGAGAAACCAGCTGCACCTCAATAATGATGCCTAAATAAAGATGAAATTTTGGTTAGCTGGGGTTTCCTTGCAGAAGGGAACTTGTTTGTTATTTGGGAATTGACTAGCCTTATGGCTGGGATTAGTCTGATACATACTCTGATATTTTTATTTGTAATGGCATTAAAAATGTGTTGTTTCTGAACAGTGATTAGCTGTAGAGCAAGCAATATCTGATTTTTTTTCTCATTCTGAGTGAGCATTTCAGATATTTAGGCTTAGTCTTTAGTGTATTGCTAAGCAATATGTGGGAGTTACCTCAACCATATTATTAACATACCTGGGAACTCTCAGGATCCGCCCCATACACTCTAGTTTTCAGCCTGAATTACCGGGTCTCCAGGGATAGAGGCTGATTTTCCAGCAGTGGTGAGTCTTCTCTCCTTCCCACCCTGTTCTGCCCACTACCTGCCCAATTCTCCTCCTTCCCACCCTGTTCTGCCAACTACCTGCCCAATTCTCCTCCTTCCCACCCTGTTCTGCCAATTTCTAGGTATGGGTGAAACATCAAACTACCCACAGGACTTTTCTAAAAAAAAAAAAGATTTCCCGCATTTCCTACCCATAGGCAATACATAAAATTGTCTCCATTTCACCTCTGCCAATAAATTGCCCATGAGAAATTTGCCATATTCCACTTATGTTTCCTTTGACTGCAAGATTTTCCACTGCAATATTACTTCTTCTGAGGGCTGAAAAATAAATAGCTGCACGTAAAAATTGTGAGTCTTGAAAAAGTTGCCTTGAAAAGACTGTTAGCAGGCTGAGTGCCTTTGTCCTTTGCCCACAACAATAACTTCCTGTGTGTAACATTGGCACAACCATCCTTGAAACATTTTTGCGGCTTGGAATATTCCAGTAGGGTGCAACACATGACATCAGTTCTTTAAATAGATAGTAATACTTCATTTTTTCAGGGAATAATATTGTATGTTTTTAAGAATCCATCTATGTATTTTTCACATAACTTTCATAGTTTAGGAGCAATTGCATTTTAAAGTTTACCACTCCACCCCTTTTATGCACATCGCTGCTCAAGCTATTAGCCTTGGATTCTGGTCTGTGGCCTGGACTGAGCATCTGGAGAGTGTAAATAGGAGTGGATACCAAGGAAATCTTCATAACGATGGTTTACTGCCTCAAACCATACACACATTGTAGACAATCGTCATGAAGATTTCCTTGGTATCCACTACTATTTTGGCTCTCCGGACACTCTGTCAGGTCAGCAGACCAGAATCCAAGTCTGACAGCTTGAGTGGTGACCTGCATAAAAGGGACGGGAGGGTAAAAATTAAAATGCAATTGCTCCTAAACTATGAAAGTTATGTGAAAAATACATAGATGGATTTGTTTATTTATTTAATACATACAATATTATTGCCTAAAAATGAAGTATTAGTATTACTTTAAATCCTCTGTTTTTATCAAAAGAAAAGGGCAGCATGCCAACCACCATTCTGGAAAGTTTTCTGTTCCATAGGCATACTTTTTAATTACTTTTGTGCAGGTTTTTTACTTCTTACTAAGAACTTATTAAGTTTGGGATGGCAGCACATAGAACTGTGTACCTGTATTGCTTTAATGACATGACTTGTGGTTTGGCAGTATATGTATGCAATCTATGACTCCTGGTATCTCCAAAACAAGCTCACAGTCATACTCCTCTGCAGCAAGAGCAGAAAATCTTGGCACTCTCTCTGACACATCAACATCACTTCTATTATGTGCCCTAGAGCCCCAGGAAAGTTAAGTGTACTTCTGCTGCTGCTACTTGTGGCATCTCTGGCCTGTTGTTGATGGTGTGTCTCCCAGTCAGTCCTGTGGTTTTGCTTCAGGTGGGAAATCAACGAGGAGGTGCCTAGGTGTGAGCCTACTTTCCCCCTGCTCACATGGTTCTTACACAGACAAAATATCAACATGCTTAGCTTTTGGTTCATGAGTGAAGTAGCTGCATACTGTGGACTTCATAGACTGAGGGATCCTGAGTGGCTGCTACTACAACTGGGGCTAGATGTTGCTACAGTTGTATTACTACTAGGTTTCACATGTGCTGCACTTCCAAGAGCAGCAGAGGCACTCATCAAAGCTAAGGCTTTGGGTGATGATAACCTATGTTGTTGCTGGTTACTCCACACTAGTGCATGTGTGGCTGAGTGGGACTTGGACTTGGAAGCAGTAATTATGCTGATGATAACTGACAGGATGACTGTGTATTTTTTGTCATCTTTGTTTATCCCGGATAATACTTTCCAATTGTTTTCTCAAACAGTTCATAGACAGGCACAGTGTTCGTTTTCAGTGGTAGAAGACTGAATTGTTGCCTTTCAGCTAACTTTCTGGCCATGTCATCATCTCTCCCACTATCAGCTTCATCTGTATCTGATGAAGAGGTGGATGCTGGATGGATATATCCTAGAACTACATCATCATCAGTCATTAGGTCATCCTCAGCATTGCTTGCCACTTCTTCCACACTACTTTTATATTCCTATAGGCTTTTAGAGGTCTCAAACAATTTCTTTTTACTTTCCCCCTTTGAGAGACTTTTACAATGTTTGCTACTACTTCCGGGAGAGGTGTTTTTGTGCTTGTTTATCTCACTGTCAGATGCAGCAGTTGGTTGAGCTAGCACACCTGCGTGCATTATGCCATGGAAACTGGAATGTGACTCATTGCCGTGTGTCTTTTAGATGGTTTATTAATAGTACTTATGATGATGGTGGTTTAACTTTTGGTGGGCCTTTGACAAACTACATCCCCCTCGTGAGGAGAGGAGTCATCATCATTTATTGCACACACTGCAGCAAACATGGCTGCAGTCAGTTCGTGGACTGCCTCTTTACTCACACATGCCCGCACTGCTCATAATCCTTTCACCCTACCCCTAACCTTATACTTTTACTGGACATTACTCAACTACTGTGTGCATTTTTATTGTAATGTACACAATAGAACTGACTGTGTCAAATGTCTTTCCATGGATCTTTACAAAACACTCTACCTTATATAGTATCAGTCTTCCTCACAGCTTACATCAGGGTCCCTGTCTCTGTCACCTATCAGTTTTTCTTGTTATATTTTTATTTATTTATTTATGATTTTAATTTCTGTTCCCCCCATGCCTATAACTGTCAACAAACAAAAAAAACACTCCCTGTTCAACTGCTTCCTGTCCCCAGAGTCCCCCAGACGCCTCTAATATGGAGAACAGACTTCCTGCCCACAAGACTCCCTAATCTAAGCCTTATCTCCACTTTATTAGCCTGTCTTCTCTAGCATAAAAATGTGCTGCTTTCTCTTCAAAAAAATTGCGCTTTTAGCTTGGCGAAAAGTACAATTTTTCTCCTGTTTCCTTTGTGAGGCTAAATATTTCACCCATCCCTTCCCACTTCCTACCCACATTACGACACAACACTTGTAAGCCCCACACACCCAATTAAGCCCCACTCCTTTCAAACACAAATTACATCACTAACTTCTTCTTGTCGGCAGCACATCGCCTCTTTCAGGAGGCTCAAGATGAGCAAGTTCCCAGGTGTGATTATTAAGTCTAAGTTTCTCAGCCAGGGTACTGTGGCACTTTGGTGTGCTGGGAGCACTTGCTCAGGGTGTCCCACTTTTCCAATGAAGATTTTGGGAAAAAATGGTAAAGCTGATTGTCTAATGTATATTTATACAAATGATTATGCACAATATGCTATTTGTTGTCATTCTGACTGTGAGACCTGTGAATAACTGTACATTTATGTATTGTACCCTTCATTAAGTCCTTGGGAAATTATGTACATACCTGGGAACTTTGTCTTGTGGAGTCCCTGGAGGGGACTCC
The DNA here is from genome assembly GCA_037306005.1 of Rhinophrynus dorsalis. Taxonomy (NCBI): domain Eukaryota; kingdom Metazoa; phylum Chordata; class Amphibia; order Anura; family Rhinophrynidae; genus Rhinophrynus; species Rhinophrynus dorsalis. The sequence continues at coordinate 80,705,403 of CM074721.1, forward strand.
TGTAGTGTTGCTGGGGGAGATAAATGAAACAATTCTTGCAAAAAGGGGTGTGGCTTAATCATGAGTGGGGGCAGTTCTTTACGGACATGTCAAAGAGTGGTAGGTATTTGCTGGGGAAAGAGAAGTGGGAGGGAAACGGGAGGAACAGGCTGGGCAGCTGCAGATGTGGGCAGAGTTTCCTCACATCCGGAGAATCAGCCTCTGTCCCTGGACACCCGTAATCAACAGCCAAAACTGGAGTCTCCGGAGCAAATACTAAGAGTTCCCAGATATGATTCCAGATTGCATTGAATGAAAAAGGCTGAAAACCACTGGATTAAGTGTGTTCTCATTATTAAACTATCCATATTTTTAATTTTCACAAATACATAAAAAAAAGGACAAAAAACAAAGATCCGCCATTTGTGTCAAGAAGATAGAATTTATTTGCATAAAAGATGAAACAGCATTTAAATGCATCTTAAACATCTGCCAACAGCGTGAATTTTAGCAACAGCCTAAATAAATAAATCAATAGTGCAACACAAAGGAAAAAACAACTATTGTCTCTTTAACTACCCTTTGAGTGCCAGAGAGGTAACCAATGCATTGCATTGCAATACGCTGGATAACATTCTGGCATTCAAAGGGTTTTAAATGTGAGCAGTTCCCTACACCTTTCTGCAAAGTGAACTGAAAAACACCAATGCTACAGTAGGACTGATGTACTAACATATGGTGCAATTCTGGAACATTCCAACTGCACTATAGTGGAACAGATAAAAATTGCCTCTGGTTTAAATGTATTGTTAGAGAGGTCTCCAATGTACTGTAAAGCAATTCACTAGAGATCTTTCTAGCATTCAAGGGGCACAAAATCACAATTGAAATCAATATGAATTTTGGAAATCTGTAGTTCTGCATTAGTATATCAACCTCAGCATGTCTAATAATCAGAGTTTTGTTAATAACATCCTACAGATCAAAGACTATAGCGGGGCACACAGCCACTGGCATACCTCCCAACATTTCAAATTGTCAAAGACGGACAATTGTGTTTTAGGGGGTGTGGCTGGTGGGCGGAGCATTAACAAGAATTTTTAGGATATTTCTTGACTTATTGACACCTCCATGTGTTACCTAATAAATAACTTATAACAAGAACAAATTATTCTACTTAAGCAGATTGATTTATAAACACATATACTGATTTTTAAAGAAAACAATAATGTGAGTTTTATTGCTGTGGAGCACACTGGGAAAGAGGGACAGTGGGATTTGGGTCTAAAAGAGGGACTGTCCCTCCTAAAGAGGGACACTTGGGAGGTATGCACTGGGGAGTGCAAATACTATCATCCCCAACCAGTCAGTGACTGACTGAGGATCATGGGAGTTATAGTCCCCAACAGCTGGAGTGCCTAGTGTTGTCTATCCCTGGTCTATTGCAGGAGTTAAAATGTAATTGATTTTATCTCCAAATGTCCCCATAGAAAACAATAAAACAACAGTGATAACTGTGTCAAATGTAGTAGAATCCAGGGGGGCATATTGTACACATATTGTACAGGGCTGGATTTACATCCCAGGCAATCCTAAGGCATTCTATTTGCCCTTAGCTCTGCACATGGTCACTCCTCCACTACTTACATGACCAGTTCCATCCGCTGTTTCCTGGCACAGAAAATACCTTTGGCTTATAACAAGCAAGAACAAAATAAAACATTAACCCTTTGAGTGCCAGAGGGGCTCTCAATAAATTGCAAAGCAATGCGTTGCATCCCGCTCTGGCATTCAAAGGGTTAACTCCTTGGTTACTAGAGAGATCTTCCCAAAGCATTACTCTGCAATCACTGGAGATCACTCTAGCATTCAAGTGGTTAAATAATAGCCTGTAAAGGGGTATAAATCTGATGCAGGGACACTGAGGTTGCTCTGGTCACACCCACAACTCTGAATGGGTGCGTCCAGCACAGCTGAGATGCACCTCAACATCTTGAACTCTAAGCAGTTGCCTACTCTGCCTATAGGGAAATCTGTCCCTGCTCTGCTGACGTACAAAGAAATAGGGGTGCACTAGTGGTTTGCACCATAGGGGAGAAATAAAATGTACCATTTATTTAAAGGGTGCCTTTAAGACATTTAATGCTACAGACTCCAACACCTTGCTTTGCATGAGATTGGAGAGCTCTCCAGCATTTAAAGGGTTAGAATCCCCACTCAGATTAAGAACTAGGAAATTGTTTGTTGTCCCCTATGTTGCAGTTGGTTTGTCGCAGAACTGCACCTCTTTTTCTCTGTACAGCAGCCTCAGTGCAATTTGATTTATTATTAGATTTCTATTATGATAACCCACCTTCTAGGAGAGTAATAATAATAATCATAAAATCAGATACAATTACTTGACCACTGTTTCCTGATGATACATTTTGCCCTAATAATTGAATCTAAAGCTCCCAGTGTGCACTAACATTCAAATACATCCCATAATGATCCTGTGTTAACCTTTTGGGTGCTAGAGAGGTTACCAATGAAGCAATTAATTGGAGACCTGTATAGCATTCATGGTATTTGATTGTTAGGCCCCTTTCACAAACAAGCAACAATGCGTTGTTTATGTTGCCTGTTGTGCTAGGTTCTGTGCTGGACAATGGTGCCTCTCATACTGACATCAACACATCAAATTCCAGCAAGCTACACCTTTACTGCACTTACACATGAGAATGGTAAAGATGCAGTAAGGAAGATCTGCACAACGGCCAATGATGTCCCTGGCAGGCCTTTCTCACTTGTTGTTGGAGGCTGAGATACTCATCTTAACCTCCAACGAATGGACGACCCTCATGGGAAGCAGCCAATATTATTGGTAGGCACGCAAGTGGGCTGATTGTCAGACACACCTCTTTCGTGTCAGGATCAGCGGTGGAAAAATTAGTGAAACAACACAGGTGACAGAAAGAGGCTTCTAGAGTTCTTTAACCTGAGCAGAGCTCTTTGGGTTCCAAAGGAATGTTATGCAGTTCCTAAGGTGCAACAACTAGAATAAGCTTAAAGGGATAGTATTACTTCAAAATTACTATCCCTCATATTGTAGCCCTTAATAAACTGAGTTAAATGACACCAGCGGCATCTCTCAAACCTTTATGGTTTAAGAGATAGCCACTTTCAAAGTTTCCTCTCCCCTGCTGTCAGCGTTCTGCTGTCAGCAGGGGAATCCGGTCCCGGGACAGGCGGAGGCTCTTAAACAGAGCCGATATCTCGGTATGGAAGGAAAAATGATTCATTGAAACAGTCTTCTACGTGTGCTTGGTTACCAAGCACACGTAGAAGACTGTTTCAGTTAATCACTTTTCCTTCCATAACGAGATATCAGCTCTGCTGAAGAGCCTCCTCTTGATTCAGAGACCGGATTCTCCTGCTGGCAGCAGAACGCTGACAGAAGGGGAGAAGAAACATTAAAAGTGGCTATCTCTTAAACCATAAAGGTTTGAGAGATGCCGCTGGTGCCATTTAACTCAGTTTATTAAGGGCTACTATATTAGGGATAGTAATTTTGAAGTAATACTATCCCTTTAAAGAAGCAGTAAACCTTTTAATGAAAAAAAAGTATATTGTAAGGTTTTTCCTGATCAGTAAAACAAGGGTTTAAGAGAGATGCACATTTCCAGAGTTATTACAGTTAAAACTATTGTTTGTTTACATTAACAATGCCCTCTAGTGGTCAGATTTCATTTAGTTCTTCTGTTACATTTTATGGGAGGGGGGAGTCGCTGACAAATAGTTCTCCATAGAATGTGATACGAACTGCTGAGTCATGCTGTCCGTTTAAACTTTTAGGAAGTAATCACACTGTAATTCACTTCCTGGCAATTTGAAGTATTATAACTTTTGGATAAAACAACTGACAGCAGTGGTAGTGCCCTTGCTTTACTCATCAAGAAAAACCCTATAACATAAGTTTTCATAAAAAGTTTACTGGTCCATTAAAATTCACTGCCCTAAAAGTTACAAAATATGAATATTTAAAAAAGTTTTCAAAACTCTTACATATAGAAACAAAGACCTAAATCAGTGGTAGTAAACTTGTTTTAATGAGGAAATATATGTTATAGCGATTCCCTTCTAAGTAATGCAAGGATACTCCCATTTCTGGGGATTTTTAATTTAGACGCTATTGCCGCTCAAATGTTCAATTTATTTTAACCCTTTGAGCAAAGCAAGCAATGAGTTGCATGCCCTCTGGCACTCAAAGGGTTAAATCAAAATTTTAGCCACGACATCAACTAGTATCCAAAAGACACAATTATTATAATGTGTTTTATGGGAGAGTTTGTGTCATAAACTACAGCTCTCCATAGTAAGTAACAATAGAATATTGCAGTTCAATTTAAAGGGATAGTAATGTCAGAAAAAAAGTATTAACTATATGGTAGATACAATTAAAAGAAAGTACTTGCACGTATTCGTATCTCTCAAACCGTTATGGTTTGAGAGATACAGGAAAATAAAGTTCTCTGGTCCCTCCCCTTTCTGCTTGACGAGCTGTAAAGCTGTCAGAAGCAGATTTTGGTCGCTTGACCAGATGCGGCTCTTCAGCAGCCCAGATATAACAATATCTAAAGACAAATACTTCATTTAGAATGGTCTACAAAGTGTGCCTGGCTTGCAAGCACACTTTGTAGACTGTTCCAATGATGTATTTATTTCTAAATAGCGTGATTTCAGCTCTGCTGAAGAGCCTCTGTCTGGTCAAATGACTGGAATCTGCAGCTGTCAGCTAGATGGCAGACTTGAGTGAAACAACCAGGAAAAGTTAATTTTAGCAAGTTATATCTCTAAAACCATAAAGGTTTGAGAGATAAGACTTACATAGATGTTAACCTTTTTTTAATGTCTGCAATATTAAATCAACTTAAAATTAACCATTACTATCCCTTTAAAAAAATTTGTGCAGTAATAACTTGTGAGTAAGAAATTTCACAGGAATTAAAGGTCCCTAGTTTTACTGAGCAGGAAAAAAAACCCATAGCATAATTTTTTTAAAGTCCACCAGCTTGTTGGTCAAAAACATGTCTAACTCAGACTTGTTCCAAGCAGGCTAAAATGGGGCCATTCTGGAGCAAGCCAACTGCATCATAAGGAACAAATGAAAATTCCTCAAATATATTGATTTAAATAGCCATTTTAACCGCTGGAATGCTAGAGAGGTCCCCAATACATTGCTTTGCAAAGCTTTGGAGACCTCACTAGCATTCAAAATGGATAAGAGTATTATTTAAATCCATGGAAATGTTCATGTGTCTTCTATAGGGAAGTTGGTTTGCTTCAGAATTGCAGCTTTTTAGCATGTTTATATGGACCATAGTTAGTTAAAGGAATAGAAATATCTATAATGAAGTTGAGCTCCAAGTCTTCTATATTGGTTTTATGACATGCTGCGCTAACTTACAGTTCACTTGTTCAAAATATATTGAAGCTTAAATGATCCCAACCCAGCCAGTAGAGGCTAGTTCCTATCCAGTAGAATGACCCTGGTGAAGTCAGCAGACCATGTGACTGTTTGAAAGTTTGCAATGTAATATATCAAATGAGCTGGAATCCAAATCTCGACATGAGAATATCTCGCTGCTTCACAGAGCGAGATTCTCATGTCGTGTATTAAAAAAAACCCTTAAGAGTGCTATTGTCACCCGAATTAAAGGATCCGGGGCTGTCCGGTTGTCCTTGTGTCAGGCTGTTCTTATTATGGTTGAAACCATTATGTATTTTCTAGCATAGCTAGACATCCAAAATTTTATAATATTTGTAGCTTGTAGCAAGGTACAGATGGCATTAGCCCTTTGAGTGCCAGAGGGGTAAGCCCCCTCTGGCACTCACAGAGTTAGACGTGTGCCGTCCAGTACCTTCTTACTGGATGCTAAAAAGGTCCTTTAGCAGTACAGGAACTAGCTCTCTCAGTGTAAGCTGGCTAGTTCCAGTCCCTATACAAGACCTGACCACTAGGGGGCAAAAAGGTCCTTTAGCAGGATAGGAACTAGCTCACTCACACTGAGAAAACTATTTCCTATCCTCAGAAAGGACAGGGTCCTTCTACTGGATAGGAACTAGCCACAACCCTTCTGGCTGTGTCATGCTTCCTGTAAGAGTGGTCCAGATGGAGAGCGGTGAGGGACAATCTTCAGTAAGCAAACGGAAAATCCTGCCCTCCTTCATCAAGAGGGGCAGGGTTTTCCTTATACTTACTGACTGAAGATTGTCCCTCGCTGCATCCATCCAGTCCTGACCGGATTCCAGATTCAGTGGGACGCGGCCAAAAGGGGCAGGAGTGGGATCATTTAAGCTTCAATATCTTTTGAACTACAGAACAGTGAGTTATTAAGCTTAGCGCAGCATGTTATAAAACAATATAGAAGACTCTGAGTGCAACTTTATTAAAGACATTATTATTCCTTTAAGTTATTAGAAATCTAATTTCTTGTTAAGGTGGTTCTTAATTTAAGTGGAGGTCTAAGAGGAGGACTGACCGGATAGGTGTCCTTCATGCATCAGTCAGGTGTATCTATATATGTTTTCTGTTCTTTCATTGGAAGTCTGCTGTAGTCTTTTAATGGGCAATTTTACTACATGGATATTCTTGCAAGATTCTGCAGAACATGGAGTGGGGGGTGCTATATTTCTATCTGGTATCTCAGTGTGAGAGTTGATACACAATGAATGTTGTGAGGAAAACTGACAAAATACAGACGGAGATCTGTAAACTGGCAACTGCAGATATAATGTAACATATATATCTATATATATATATATATATACAGATATACCAGACAGCTGTATGAAAGACATCTACCTAAGTAAAATGAGAAGTAACTCCTAATAATAACCAGTAACTTACCTTACCCATCCAGAAAATTCTACGGACTCCTATAATTTTTGTCCTTGCACCATTCCTACTAGCCCATAATTCATAGGGTCCATTAGGTAGTTTTGGACAGAATAAGTTGAGTTGTTATTTTTAGGAGGTGTTACTTTTTTCTTGTAACAGCTGAGGAGCCACTTATTCCTACAAGTATAGATTCAACCCAGCCCCATAGATTTAAATATGGCTGAGAAATGTTCTCTCATACAAGGCCTGATTACCCATTAGACTGTGTAGGCAGCTGTCTAGAGTGCCAAGTTTTGAGGGGAGTAGACTCCACACCCACTTCCTGCACCAGCTGATTTATGGAGCCTAGTGAAGTCTGGAGCATATTGTAAAAGTGATGAGTGGGGGTGTTGCAATGGGTGGGGCTAAGAGCTCCTTGGATGCCTTGCCAAGAAGCTCCTGAGCTGTAAATCTGTCCTTGATCTCATAAGACAACACTGCATAATGCAATGAATAAAACAACATAAATATCCTAATGAATTATCAGTGTCACAATAGTGCAAATCTTCTTTAAAAGTAATGCAATCCAAACTATACAATTAAACGAAATAAAATTTTTTCCTTAATTACTTTCATATGTCTAATGAGGGATTAGAATATTATATTTTTCTGCTGTCATTTCGAGTACCAGAGAGTTGTGAAGCAGTATGTTGCACACCATTTGGTACGCAAAGAGTTAAACTTTTACCAGACAAATGTAAATTACATTACAATTTGGTCCTTGGACTCATAAATCATTAACTTCTTGGATGCCAGACAACTCTCCAATGCTGCATTGAAGGCCACTCTAGAATCCTGGAATGTTCACTAAATATCACATGTACTTCAGCTAACAGGATTCTGAGAATTCATAGGCTCAGCACGTATCATAATTATCATAAAATATTCACATTATAAATTAACATTTAAAGGGATAGTAATGTCCCATAAAAAATATTTAGAGTTAGGTAGTGGTTAAAAAAAAAGAAACTAATTGCAACAAACCCGATATGGTTTGAGAGATATAGGGATTCAAAGTTCCCCCCTCCCTCACCTTCTCCTGATGTCTGTAAAGCTGCCAAAAGGAGATTTGAGCTGTACGACTCGAGGAGGCTCTGCAGCAGAGCCGGAATCGCAGTACTTAAAAATAATTAATTCATTGGAAAGGTCTACAAAGTGTGCCTGGTTTGCAAGCACACTTTTTAGACATTTCCAATTAATGAATTATTTTTAAGTACCGTGATTTCGGCTGTGCTGCAGAGCCTCCTGCTGGTCCCCGGACCGGGATCTCCTGCTGTCAGCTAGATGCTGACAGCAAGAGAAGAGGAGGGAGGGGGGAAATTTGAATCCCTATATCTCTGAAACCATAGTGGTTTGAGAGATAGGGTTTGTGGCAGTTAGTTTCTTTTCTTAATCATTACTTAACTCTATTTTTTTTTCAGAAACATTACTGACCCTTTAAAAACTGAAAAGGGGTCATTTGATTTTTATATCATATAACCCCTATTAAAAAAAAACATTCTTTGATTCCAGATCCCTAAAATCTAACATGGTCTTATAATGCATATATAAAAAGCTAGGCTCCTGTTTGTACAGTTGCTGTTGGAATGTTTTATTTGGGCAGCTTGTAATCAGTGACACAATCTAAACTGAGATTAGTGACCACCACAGCTATAATCAGGAAGCCTGTTATCTTCTCTTTGACAGTTTACAAACTTTACTGCACTTTCACTTCTTGGACACTGCCATGCTGTTTAACCCTTTGAACGTCAGAGGGATCTCCAGCTCATTTATTTGCAATGAATTGGATACCCCTCTGGCAAGCAAAGGGTTAAAGGTGTTTTAGATCCATTTATTTGGTGGTGGTGGGGATTTAGTGTCCCTTTCATTAAACCTTTGAATGTCAGAGTCGCAGCATGGAGTGTCGCTCTTCAAAATCAAATACATATGTGATTCCTTAGCATAAAGCAAAATTGTATCAATTTTCACTTCACATTATTATAAAGGAATATTTAACCCTTTGTAACATATACTTAGTGGCTTTTCTAGCTGAGCAAAACAGGGTAATCCCACTGATTTTGTACATGAACTCATGTTTAACTCATTACTTTAATATCAACATTACAGTTAACCCTATGAGCGCCGGAAGGCAGGGCTTAATTTGTCAATAGGCCGACTAGGCACTTGCCTAGGGCACCGGATTTTCAGGGGAGCCTAGCAATTGCCCAGTCACGCCTACCGGCCCGCCCACTTTAATTTCCTAGCCTAATTGCGCATGGATTTTATTTGGAATATAAATGGTGATGCTGCCCATGCCTGTGCCTCCCCACTTGAGCCGGGCCAAAACTATCAGAACATCCCTTGTCTGCTTATTGCTCGCAATAACATGCAAGCTCTACCCCAGCCTCTCCTTACCCACCGCATCCAATCCCTTTCTTGCTGCTGCGGCGTGATGTGTCGCAAGGATAATCTAATGCAGCCTCACATAGCTCGAGCAAGCTGTTTGTATATCCAGAAACCAGCTACGCACTTAGGGGTCATTCTGTTCCCCTCTGGCACTCATAGGGTTAAATACTAAATAATTATGAACAAGCAAAATAAATTTTCGATAAAAAAATGTTTCTTTCCCATAAAGAATTGCCAAAAGTAGAAAGTCTTTTCAGTTAAAATTCATTTTGAAACTGCTTCAACACAATTTTTCTTTTAGAAAATTAAGAACTGAAATTAAACCAATGACATTTAACATGAATTACTTCCTAAAAATTGTACCGTTAAGATTTAGCAAAACCTGTTTTGCAAAGTATTTTGAAAAGTGATAGAAATGTAAGAAAACTCAAATGGACATACCAAAACTGACCGTGTAATAGACATTAAATTTCATCATTTTAAAAAGGTTTGACTAAAGCTGAACATAGAGACATTAAGTAATATTCAAGTAATATGGTACCTTTGGCATTTCTTAGAATCTCACGGAAAATAATTATTTAGTCTTCTTTTCTTATAATTCATACAAAAATTATTGAAGATATTGACGATAGTAGGATATACCCAAAATCAATATACATATATATGTGTGTGTGTGTATATATTCAATCAATACAGTACATGAAAAGAACATATGCAGAAATTAGGACCTGGTGAGCCATTTCTTGAGTCTTAAAAATTTTTCCAGTCCAAACAGTATGTTTTCTCTCTCTCTCTTGCTTATATATATATATAATATCTATCTATCTATATATATCTATCACCCAGTCTACGTATATATTGTTCCAGAGGGTGCAACCCAACATCCATGAATATATATATATATATATATATATATACATATATATATATATATATATATATATATATATATATATATATATATATATTCCTTACAGAATTGCCTGGGTGCTTAGCATATAACATGTATTCAATCAAATGGTGAGCACTCTCAGATCTTGAAATATGAAAATTAAATGTATTGCTGTTCGACATTTCGGTCTGTTAGGATTCTTGATAAAGGTCCCTACAGGACCGAATCGTCAAATAGCAATAAATTTGAATTTTCATATTTAAGTCATGAGAGTGCTTGCCTTTTGATTGAATACATGTTATAAGCTAAGCACCCAGGCAATTCTGTAAGGAAGATGTGTATGTGTCAACCTTGGAGCAAATATATATATATATATATATATATATATATATATATATATATATATATATATATATATAGATGTAAAATAACAAACAAAATAAGTATCTTGTAATACCTTTTTTATTGGACTAACAGAATTTTGGATTGACAAGCTTTCGGGAGAACCTCCGTTTCTCAAGTCTAAAGCATTTCTGACTTGAGAAAGGGAGTTTATCCCGAAAGCTTGTCAATCCAAAATTCTGTTAGTCCAATAAAAAAGGTATTACAAGATACTTATTTTGTTTGTTATTTTATATCTGCATCACTGGACTAATACGGCTACAATCTCCACTCTCTCTCTCTCTCTCTCTCTCTCTCTCTCTCTCTCTCTCTATATATATATATATATATAAGCGAGAGAGAGAACATACTGTGTGGACTGGACACATTTTTAAGACCCAAGAAATGTCTCACGAGGCCCTAATTTTTGCATGTGTTCTTTTCTTGGACTATATTAAACCCTTGCATGCTAGAGGATTTTATACTTAAACTCTTGAAGGAGGGTCTCAAATGCATTGCTTTTCAATGTGTTGAAAACCTCTCTAGCATCCATGGAATTATTATTACATGGACAATGTATCCAGCTGGCAGAATCTAATAATTTTATTTCTCCAACTGGTTCCTGTGTTTGAACACCTACTTATTAAATAACCGATATCTTTTTTCCTTGATAACTTCATTTGGGTCATCTTGATTTACCATATCATTATGGTTTATTCTCAAAGGGTCTTTAGGAATAGGTATCAAGACATCTGGAAAAAGATTGTGAATTGGTAGTGAAAAATCTGTATACCTAGAGTTCCTGAAAACATCATTAGGGTCCTCTGAACTTCTGGTGTGCTGATTGGGTTCTGGAGTGTTAAATCTTGTTATAGGTATTTCATTCTCCATGGGTAAGAACTGGGAATAAGGTGGAAGGTCCATTCCGGGACGAAACCGATATTTTGGCTTCTTTAGACTGATCACGTAGCTGTGTTTCGGTGAGTGGTAAACATCATATCTGTTTTCCAGACTCTCATGTTTAAATACACAATCATCATTGCTAAAGTAGTGCTAGGACAAAATAAGAATTATATATTAGTTTTCAGGTTATGAGGGGTATGTACAAATGTGGCATAGGAGCTATTTTGAGATAAAGATATGTTTCTAGTGGCTAAGTAGGTCCTGCACAAACTTAGCACCTACATACAAAGCTCTTTTTACACCAAAGTAGCCACATGTGCAAACAGTGGGCAACATGGATGTGTGTGAGTGATTCTGAATGTGCAAATCCTCTGAACACAGGTGCAGGCTATCTATCTACTGGATGCAGAGAATCTACATGAAAAATATATATATACCCACTTCCAGAGTAGTATAAAATATTTTTGAGCCAAGGTGACTTGCACCAGGGTAATGGTATTCCTCTAAACACTAATGTAAAAATATAGATGTGCAAGAGCAGCACATGCTATTGTGTGATTCCAGACAAGTGTATCATATATACTACACTGTTGTTTGATTCATTGTACTCAATATATTCACTGTATGATTGAAAATTACATTCTTGATTTGAACTAACATATTTATTTATTTTAAGGAGGAAATAATTTGCCTAACTGGCCTCGTCTTTAGGATTTCCTGGCTTGAGCACTTGAAACTTAATAAAATGACTGAGTCTCTGATTAAAGGGATAGTAATGTTTCATAAAAACAGCAGCTCCAATTAATCTTCATAGTGTCTGAGCCATAGAGAGTGTTATTTCAATACTGTCAGAGTTGTAATTCAACAGTAATTGAATTATAAAGTTTTCCCCTCCCCCCTTTTACCTAGTGTAAGCCACAAACCAGACAGATAACAGCAGGGGACAATCTTCTTCCTATGAGAACAATGAAAACCCTGCCCCCCTTGAAAAGTTTTTCAGGTTTTTCCCTTATCTTAATTGAAGATTGTCCCTCTCTGCAGTCTACCTGGGCACCTCCCTTCTGATCTGGCTGAACACTGTTACATCAGTAAAAGGGGCGGGAGGGGGATACTTTGTCATTGAATTACTCTTGAACTACAGCTCTGACAGAATTGAAATAACACTCTTCAATGTCCAAATACTATCATGATTAATTAGAGCTGCTTTTATTATGAAACATTACTATCCCTTTAACTCACCTATGCTCAAGCAGGAAAACCCAAAATATATGGCCTGTTAATATATGGCCTGTTAGAGGTCCCTCAGAATAGGTTTGGGAACCACTGTCCTAGATCACATTTGTAACTGTTAATTTGCGTAAAAGGACAAATATGTGCAAAACTTTTATTTCCAGAAACATTTGCTAAATAATTTGTCTATTTAATAAGTTGGTGCTATGATAACCCAGTGCAAAATAGCTTTGTTTAATTACACATGAATACCAGTTCTTATAATCCCCCTAAATGTACACTGAGCAGTGATTTGAATGTACAGTTGTAGACAGACATTCTCCCTGCATTGTGTAATCAACAGACCTATAGAAGCAGGTAGCAGTCCATGGGGTTATAAGTATGGGTGGAGGTGGGAGATAAGTGGGGGTTAATTACATTGTGGGAGATGCACTAAGGTGTGAAAAAGCAGTGATAAAGAGGAGATAACGTCTCCAGTGGTATCACTACTCCAATTCCTATGTTATTCTATGGTGCTTATGCACAAGTTGTAAGGATGTTAGTGCATTGGTTCCATAGAATAACATAGAGACTGGAGAAGTGATATGACTAGAGAAATTATCTCTTCTTTATCACCACTTTATCACACCATAGTGGGTAACCCCCTAGTAGTTGTTGGTGTTCTTTAATAACCTATAACTTGCATGAGTGCCTCTGAATGGATTACAATATACTCACAGATCCGAAAACATTTCCGTATCTATCCATGCACAAGAAGCGTCCACTTTTGACACCTGTAATGACCACATAGCCTGCCGCCTCCGATTTAATCATTAGCGCACCTGAAAGAAACAAGAAAGTGAAAAATGTATCTCTTTACGTGCTTTATGCATAGGAAGCATCAAATAAAAACTCTCCAAATTCCCATTGATTTAAGTGGAGACTTTTAAACCTATGAAAACTCTATAGCAGAGGGTTATTAGGCCTTTCAGTGAGCCCTGGTCAGTTGTCCACTGTGCCATATTGATAAAAATAGCCCTGTGACTAATGCTTTTATGGAAGTTTGTCCTTCCTGAAGCTGAAGAGTAAACACTCACTTAATGTGTCCCCATAAAGGGCAACTTTACCCATGGAACTTTGTGATTCTTGATTGGTTTAAGGAAAAACGTACCTAGGCAGGTGTCATCCATACAGTATTCTGCAGGAGACAAGCAGAGTAAAAATGATACTTTTATTAGCTGGGTGGCTCTAGGATGCAGGCTTTCAAGAAAAAAAAACTTTGAAAGCTTGCATCCTAGAGGGTTCACTTTTAAAAAGTCACATGCAAAATAGCGTGTGACTACAGGGATCAGTCATCATGTTGCCTTGATTAAAAGGGTGACATGAGAATCTCGTATTGCAGGACAGTGCGAGATTCTCAAGTTGTGCCTTCAAGTCAAGTCATCCTTAGCACTTGATTTACAGAGCCCAGCGCTGAACAGCAAATAAACTGAACTAACTAAACTAAGATAACTAGGGGACATAAGTAATAAAACCCCTCATGTAGACCTTGCAAATACATTGATTTACTTAAATGAATTGTAGATTGTACATGGAACAGCACTAAAGTAAGCCGCTCCAGCCTCTCTCTTCCCTTCACTGCGTGCAGAATGACAGGGAGGAGCGTACACTTCTATTTGCAAGGTTTATAACCAGGGTTTTATTACTTATGTCCCATAGTTATTTCAGTTTAGTTAGTTGAGTTTATTTGCTGTTCAGTACTGGGCTCTGTAAATTGGGTGCTAAGGATGTTGGGACTTGAAGTCTCCGTTTGAATCTCAGGCTGTCCTGCAGTGTGAGATTCTCATGTCGCCCTTTTAATCAAGGCGACATGATGACTGCTCCCTGTAGTCGTGCTCTATTTTTCATGCAACTTTTTAAAAGGATACCCATCCTAGAGCTAATAAAGGTTTAATTTTTGCTTTACTAGTCTCCAGTGTATCTATTAACTTTTTTTGTGTTTGCATTGGAACTATACTGTAGTCTGAATTGAATGGGGGCATTTTATTTTATATTGTTTTGAGAAAATTCACATTCAAATTGTAAAGTGCAGCGTACACTTGTGGCGCTATATAAATAAACATATTCATTCATTCATGGCCCTTTTGAGGGGAGGAGAAGTGGATTCTGTCTCTTCTATCCGAGAGAAGGAATTGCAGATTTCATTAGCTGATAAAAAGATGTCAGAGTGGCTATTGTAGCAATATGTTGGAGTATGGAGCTATGCTACAATTGTACCCTGACAGAACAAGAATCATATTTGGGGCTTTATGGAAGAGCCATAGAGAGAGAGAATCCTGTCCTTTAGGATCATGGGGGTGGAGCTGGCTAGAGTCATATAGAGAGTGAACACTGCCCTTTAATAATAATCCTTTATTTATATAGCGCACACAGATTCCGCAGCGCTTTACACTCATATTGGTTTCTGTCCCCATTGGGGCTCACAATCTAAATTCACCTATCAGTATGTTTTTGGAGTGTGGGAGGAAACTGGAGTACCCGGAGGAAACCCACGCAAACACAGTGAGAACATACAAACTCATTGCAGATGTTGTCCTTGGTGGGATTTGAACCCAGGACCCCAGCGCTGCAAGGCGACAATGCTAACCACTGAGCCACTGTGCTGCTCCTGGGTAGAGATGTCTAGAGCAATAGAGAGACAACCTTGCCCTTTAGGATCATGGGTAGAGCTGTCATGAGCAATAGATAGAGAGAGAGAGAACTCTGCTCTTTAGGATCATGGGTGGAGCTATCTAGAGCCATATATAGAGAGAACTCTGCTCTTTAGGATAATGGGTGGAGCTGTCTAGAGCCATACCGAGAGAGAACCCTGCACTTTAGGATCAAGGGCAGAGCTGTCTAGAGCCATAGAGGGAGAGAACCCTGCCCTTTATGATCACTGGCAGAGCTGTCATGAGCAATAGAGAGAGAACCCTGCTCTTTAAAACTGTAATGGCAAATAAACTCTCAAATCAAAAGTGAGTGATATGAGAGTTTGTTGTTTGCCATTGTGATTTCAATGCTGTTTGAATAAATTCTACTGTTTTTATACTGTTGGATCGATTTCACTTCATGGTGCAGCCAATTTCCTATATTTTTTTGATCATGTGGCCCACGACTGAAAAAATTTGGATGTCCCTGCTTTAAAGGGAAACCATCCCATTTCACCAAATTTGCTCCTATGGATGGAAACTTATTAAAAAGCCTGTATAGCTCCAAAACTGCTCCTGTCAGCTGTTTGGGGATCAGAAAACTGACTACCTAGCAGCAGAGCTGAACACAATTAGGAAGACTGTAACTCCAAGCTGCAAATGTTACTGTGTTGTGTGCTCAGTCCCTATAGCCTGCTAGGGTCAGGCATCGCTCACAAAACAGTTAGGTATGTCTACTGTATTTTGCATTTAAACACTGCTGTAGTCTGTAACTGAAAATGAACATTTTACTACCTTGAAAATGTTTACATGGGCTTTTAAAATCATGGGCGGCTCTCTCAAAGGCTCTAGCCAGCTCTACCCATGATCCTAAAGAGCAGGGTTCTCTCTTTCTCTGTATTGCTCTAGCCAGCTTGACTCATGATCTTAAAGAGCAGGGTTCTCTCTCTATTGTTCTAAACAGCTCCCTCATGATCATAAAAAAGGTAGGGTTCTCTCTATATATAGCTCTAGACAGCTCCACCCATTATCCTAAAGGGCAGGGTTCTCTCTCTATATGGTTCTAGACAGCTCCACACATGATCCTAAAGAGCAAGATTCTCTTTCTGTTGCTCATGACAGCTCTGCCCATCATTATCGTTATAGTTATAATCCCTGGAAATCTTTGAAAAGATTGCAGCACATTATCTTATATGAGTATTTTGCTGGAATTTCATTGCTGACTAAAAGAAGGCTACTCCTTCTGTGAGGTGATGCTTCATTCAAATGTCATTATACTTCAAACTTGAATTTTCATAAATGATGGTTAAAATGCACATTTTTTTTCAGTTTATAGCAGTGCTGTTGCTATTGCAGTGAATGGAGAGCTCCAGTCACTGACCAAAGAAAGAACAGTACAAAAAGAGTCATCATAAAATGCAATGGCTGCAAATAATTTCCATATACTGACATCAATGATAATTCCCAAGTGAAAAGCTTCTTCAACATTACATATTCTAAATAACACACTAACAGAACATCTAATATGCAAGAGCGGCAATTGAAGTTGTTTCCCAAGTGCTGTTTACAGGCCAGATTTTAAGAAGTGAGCCACTGATTGACTTAACAGGCACTGTTACCCCAAATATCTATAGGGTAACCAGAGAAAGGATTTACCTATCCTGTTTAGAGATCCTCATATTTTCTGTAAATCTACAGACCATATTATTCCAACACAGAATGTGTTGTGTAACAAAGTAGTGACTCCTATGCATAGTAGTTATGTATTGTAGAGACAATGGTAAGTAAATGCACTTACTGTAAATTGTTTGATGAGGGGTTCCATCAACTTGTCCATCATGATTAATTTGTAGGTGGAAGCTGTTCCATTCAGTAGCAGTATACAGGTGCATCAATCTGTCTGGGTTTCCCCAGCCTGCGTTAATTATTGGAGAGGAATCATGAAAGGCAAAACTCACCTTTAGAAAGGTGAGGACAAACAGCAAGACACCTAGTCTATTTATTTGCCTGTTCTTGGACATGTTTCTTTCTAGGGATTGATACTGCTCTGAAATATGATCCTTTTTTCCCCTTCTATTTTCTCAGCTCAGTGTAACCTCTGAGACTCAGTAGCTTCCCAACTTTTTAGCAGTATTTATAAGACTAAAAGCTCAGTGACATCACTCAGGAAAAACTTTTACTGGACATCCTTTCTGTCATTACAGCAAAAATGTAAATGAGCCCTCTGACACCAGATACCCCCAAAAAATTAATTCATGTCGATATGCTGGGAAAAAAAATCTGAGTGATTTTATCTGTCCTGTTTCATGTTTTGTTTTTTATTTAACCCTGTATCAACATTAATTAAAGTAGTTAAGTATGTGAACATATTGTATAACTTCTCAAGTAATCAGAAATTAGTAGTCAAGAATTACCATTGTATAAATAATATCATTGAATAGGCCAATTCATTTTTTTAATATTACATGGATAAAAGTAAAGTAAAAAATATGTTTGCTTTTATATTTGACAGTATTATATTTTTATGGTTTGCATTCAACAAAAATGTAATTGTGTAAAGCAAAATTAGCACCTCCTAATAACACCCCCAGCCAATAAGCTTTCTATGGACATAAAATCGTAATGGTCCTTATGAATTTTGCACCTTGTGCCTTTGTTCAAGAGATGAAATCTTCAATCAACTCGGATGGATGTCATATCCCTGGAGGCGGACATGACAGTTGCTGGATGTTTTTGTAAACTGGTGCAGGCAGAGGGCATAAGTTTACTTAACCCTTTAAGGACCAAAGGGATGTACAACACATTGCCTTTGCAATGTGTTGCACACCCCTCTGGCCCTTAAAGGGTTAAGATTGCCTTATGTAGAGGGCAGAGTTTGCGTCCTGTGGTCCTGATAGTGACTGTCATGTCTGCCTCCATGGACTGATTGATGTTATCTCCTGAACAAAGACACAATGGCCAAATTATGGTAAGTGTGTGTGTCTGTACGCAGGGTGGGTTAATTAGGAGATGTTGATTCTCCTTTAATGAGTGCCTCTACAGTGAATATAAAAGCTATATTAAGCCATAACCATTTATAGATACAGAAAATATCTGGCCTTACATTTGAAATTTGCCAGGAGAGCAATTGTTCTCAAAGAGGTCTCCGTGGAACTTAGGTGTGCCATGGACACCAACTTAGTGCCACGTTTCACACTTTTCTACTGTTTGTCATTCTGATTCTGTGTGCTCCCTGTCAAACATCAAAGCAGGAGAGTGATACAGCATATCTTTGCAGCACTAAGTATGTGTATGCTGTCTTTTACATTGTATCTTTTTTACATTTTATCACTATACCTATCTGTCTATCTATCTATCTATCTATCTATCTATCTATCTATCTATCTATCTATCTATCTATCTCTCTATCTAGATAGATGGATAGAGATATACTGTATAAAATATATATAATATATATATATATATATATATATATATATATATATATATATATATACAGGTCTTAAAATTCGAAGTTCTTTGCTACTAGCCAGACCTGAAAAGTTACTCGCCACTGCAAGCCATAGCATACCCACAAGGGCTGAATTTCTACTCGCCAGGGCTAAATTTTCACTCGCCATTGGTTAGTGGCGAGTGGAAATTTTGAGCCCTGTATATATATATATATATATATATATATATATATATATATGTATATATATATATTTACACACACATAAAGTGGAAAGTATCAAGCACTCAAAGGACTTCAATTGGAGATGAAGAAAAGTGGTAATTTATTCAATCAACGTTTCGGTCAGACAAAACAAGCCTTTCTCCTGAGGAAGTGCTTGTGTGAAGCTCAAACTTATTTGCATATGCTTACCCAGAATCCCTTGCAGTAGTAATAATACTGCACTTGTGAGATTTCTGTGGGAAAAGCAAGTCTTATGGCTTGACTGGTGTGTCAAAATTTTGTTTAACATTGTATTTACCGCCCACCAAATTCAGGCGGAAGGGGTTTTCATTCACTTTTTTCCCCAGCATAACCTTTTCAGTTTGTGCTCCACATGTGCACCAAGCCTCAATAACAAGCCTATAAAACCACCCTCATGCTGTCGAGTTGCATTGACAATAAAACAGGTGTCCATTGCAAGTTGGGTGCTACTTACAACACACATATGTTGGCTTGTGCCCTAAGAAAAGAGGAGCATAGGAAGGCTGGTGTACTAAGTGTACTAAGAAAGTGGAGCAATTCTTGGCAAAACCAGCTGCTCTATAGGGGATGAAAATGAAATTTCTCCAAATTATAATTGATTTAAACAGGGCTTTTAAATGCATCATTATCATAAATTAACTTTTTTTGCTTTCCCCCCTACTGAGCAGTTGGTTTGCCCCAGAATTGCTCACAAACTGGTGAAAGCAGTCAGGCAGTGATTAAAATCTTCATTATTTTATTGTAGTAATGTTAAAAATCAACATTCCTGTCAAGGAAGGATATTTTGGATGGAGGAGCAATGGACAACCTCCCCAAATGGCAGCTTTACCATCTAGTGTCTTACAAAAGATGGATCCAAAAACAGCAAAATGAGCAATGCATGAAAGGAGATGTATCAGGTTTCCTAAACCTTTAAAACAGCATATCCGTTCCTACAGCTTACCCCTAGGCCAATGATAGTCAGTCTATGGACCTCCAGATAGTGGGGACTACAACTCAGGTTGTTGGCTGATTGGCTGGGAATGATGGGAGATGGTGTATTGCTATGCTGGTGACAAGTAATAATATGTTGCTCTTCTGGTAGCATGTAATGGTATATTTCTCTGCTGGTGGTTTTCAATAGCTGCTGATCAAAATATCATCTTCTACCACTTGTCTAGAGGGAGACAGTTCTATTTGGAATTGCAGACTGCCATTTAATTAACTACATAAAAATGTTCCATAGCCTTTTGGCAGGTGGCACCAACCACATAATTGTCAGCATGGTGTATACTCAAAACGTTAATTCCATTAATACCAAAATGCTATCTGTCTAATATCAGCATGATCCACATAGGCTGATGTATTAAGAAGTGGAACATCTTAGAGCAAACCAACTGTGCCATAGAAAACACATAAACATTCCCCATTAACTTAAATGGGGTTTTGAAGCTTTTGAATTCCAGAGAGGTTTCTAATTCATCTAAATGTATTTGAGTTTTTATTTAACTTCTAAGAAAGCATGCACATACAAGATACTGAGTTTTTACACCCATCTTCACACAATGCTGGGTTCACACCTGACCTCACATTGAGCAGATTTTATTGTGTTCCCCTCACCAGGGAGAGGGAGGTACACAAGTGTTGTACAACATGCAGAATTTCACCTTAACTTTAGGATGCCACTTCCACCAGTGGCCCCTGGGTAGCTGTCTACTTTACCCTGTTTTTAAAATGGCCCTGGGATGTACCATTACTCTGGAAGGGATTTAACATGACAACTTATTTGTGAGTTTGAAGAAGGAAATAATTATTGACAGTATGCTCTAGATGTCTGCTACTGAGTCTTTTCCCATCTTCAGTCTAGAACAGAAATGTTGAATAGGCTGCATAGGGTGACCACGTGTCCCTGATTGCCAGGTCAGTCCCAGATTTTAAACGTGCGTCCCTTCTGGAACAATACTAAGTCCCAGCATAAAGAATTCACAGTACAGATGTCTAAACACTAGAAAGAGAACAGCCCATTTCCTACTGTGACAGAAGGTGATGCTTATGCTGGGCTACAAGAAAATGGCTTCCAGACAAAGCTCTAAACAAAAGAGCGAGAACTGAACCTTGATCCTGACATCAAACAGGAGATGCAGTGCAATTTAGTGTAATGCTAGTTTAAGGCTTTGGGCTTGACGTATATTTTCTTGTAGCCCACCACAAGGCTTTCTGTCACAGCAGTTGATGGGGAGTTCTCCCTCTAGTGTTTAGAAATCTGTAGTGCGCATTTCTCTCTGCAGTGCCCCTGAAAGGCAGAATTGAAATGTGGTCACCACAAGGCTGAATGCAGCCTGCAGACTGGCAGAGTGAGGCCCTCCATAGAGAAAAATTTTTTTAATGATCCTGCAGCCCAGCATCAAGGAGTTCAAAGCCCATGTTAGATTAATGAGATTTTTTTCTCAGTCATTTGTCACTTAGAGTTAATTAATCCCTCTCTGTTCCCCTGTAAGTGAGAGTGAGCAGACAGTGTATGGGTGGCTCTGTGGATACCAGTGGACGAAGGATGGGGTGTCAGAAAGTATATAATTGTTCCCAGAATAGATAGACATGGACCCTTGCAGACATGGTTGTGGTCCTCCCTGGGTAGAACGGTGGAGTATGGAACTCTCAGCTGTGTTTTAGTTGTGTGGTCCTCCCTGGGTAGAATGGTGGAGTATGGAACTCTTAACTGTGTTTTAGTTGTGTGGTCCTCCATGGGTAGTATGGTGGAGTATGGAACTCTCAGCTGTGTTTTAGTTGTGTGGTCCTCCCTGGGTAGAATGGTGGAGTATGGAACTCTTAACTGTGTTTTAGTTGTGTGGTCCTCCCTGGGTAGAATGGTGGAGTATGAAACTCTCAACTATGTTTTAGTTGTGCGGTCCTCCCTGGGTAGAACGGTGGAGTATGGAACTCTCAGCTGTGTTTTAGTTGTGTGGTCCTCCCTGGGTAGAATGGTGGAGTATGGAACTCTCAGCTGTGTTTTAGTTGTGTGGTCCTCCCTGGGTAGAATGGTGGAGTATGAAACTCTTAACTGTGTTTTAGTTGTGTGGTCCTCCCTGGGTAGAACGGTGGAGTATGGAACTCTTAACTGTGTTTTAGTTGCCATGCCTGCGCTAGCTGCATGAAAGGGATTTCAAGGACTCAAGTAGTATTGGTACTTTCTTGAATGAACTATGCATAAACATTCCATTCCTAGTCAATAACTAGTATTAAAATGCAAGGACAGTTCCTGTGGGCAGTAACAATTATGTATATCTGACAATGCCCCATTGAAGGACTCCTTTGTGTGTGGTTAACCCATGGCCTGCTTTGTAGTGCCCAAAATGGCTCTTATCAGCTTTTTTGGTGTCAGAAATCTGATATATGCTCTTCATTAGTTGTGTCTCAATGTGTTGGAGACCTCACTAGCATTCAAAGGGTAAAAAACCCAGTTTCAAGCAATTGCAATTGTGCAGGACCAGATTTTCCCATGAATAGAGTAGGCAACTGCCTACAGTTCCAGATTTGAAGGGCAATGCCTCAGCTGTACTGGCCACACCCACATTCTGAATTGTAGGTGTGACCAGAGAAACAGCAATGTCTCTGCACCTGATTTATACCCTTTACATGCTATTTAACTCCTTCATGCTAGAGAAATATCCAGTGTCATACATAGCAATGCGTTGGAGATCTGTCTAGCAGTCAAGGGGTTAATACATTTTTCTGTTCTTCCTTGTTATAGACCAAGGGTCTTTTCTGTGCTAAGAAACAGAGGAGGAGCAGTAATGTGAGGAGTTGGGTGTGACCATGGGCGGAGTTAAGGGCACCTGAAGTGCATTGCTTAGAGGTGCCTGGAGTGTAAAACTGGCAGTTGTGAGAACTGGTGTTAGGCCCCTATAGTGCGGTTAGTTTGCCCCTGAATTACCCCAATTTTTCTTTGAACATTAATCCATAATCCTATATTAGCCTATTGGTAACAAAATCTATCCTGGCTTTAACAGAGGAGATGTAAATGACAAATTATGTATCACATGTATTGCTGACCTGGGACCTTTCAAAATGAGAAGACCCAGAGATCTTTGAAATATTAACCTTTAAAGTTCCCAACAACATACATATCAGGTGATGTATCCCTTCTTGCCCTATATAAGAGGTGTTCTTATTGGTTCTCAAGTAGCCCTTAACATGCTGTCACTTAGAGTTTTCATTGTTCAACATACAGAAGAGAACCAGGACATCTCCCTCTGTCCTGATAGAAACAGCAGCAATTTAGGGACTAAGGGACAGATGTTCAAAAAGTCGTTATAATGAAAAAATTGTCTGATCATGAGTTGGTAGTAAAAGAAGGACAATATTTTGAGAAGTAAATATGTCACGTTTAAAAAATTAAAAATGATGGTAACAAGATCTTAATGAATATTACCTTTAAAAATTCTGATGCTAAAAATTGTCTTTGATTTTGTCTTGGAAACTAAAATTTTCAAATAATCAAAGACATTTATGTTTTTGAAACGACAAATTGCCTCTCACTCCTGGTAACAATACTTTAATTTGGCTTCTCCAAGTTTAGACCATTTTTATTTTGTTTGGAAAAAATGACGTCAGGCAAAAAGTGATGTTGAAACCAATATTTTTTTCTGAAAATAACTTACAATATGATGGTAGATTAAACCACACCCACTTTTCAGCCAGCTTTTCCTTTGACGGAGATGGTGGAATGGGATTAAAAAAATGATGAAAACATTTCTGAGAATTGATGGACCGTGGAGTAATAACTTTTTATTCTGATTACAGACAATTTCAATTACCACCACTTTCTGAACATCTCGCCCTAAATAAACAGTTACTTGGTGCAGATGAGATAGTAGTTTACAATGGACTCACTCACCCTAAGAATTTAACCCTTCATCCTAAAACCCAGAGATTTGGGTCAAAACCCTGAATCTCAGTGTCAATCCCTGAGAGTCCCAGGTCTGTATATTGCCCCACTGAAGCCAGCTAGTTTATTAATTTTTTACATGTGTAGAAAATCTTACTTATTAATAAATAGATGATTTCTAAACTGTCAGATCAGTGAGTAGAGTTAATCAGCCAAATGTCTATGTCTGCAGCTTGATAAATTCTAACTGATGTAACAGGAAAAGTGAGAACCTTTTAAGGCT
The DNA here is from genome assembly GCA_037306005.1 of Rhinophrynus dorsalis. Taxonomy (NCBI): domain Eukaryota; kingdom Metazoa; phylum Chordata; class Amphibia; order Anura; family Rhinophrynidae; genus Rhinophrynus; species Rhinophrynus dorsalis. Next base: position 80,729,605 of record CM074721.1, read on the forward strand.
TATGTACTAAGAAAGATGAGATATTTTTGGAACAAACCAATGGGACCATTAGAGAACAACTAAGAACTCCAAAAAAAAATGGAATCATCCACAAAGATATAACCATACCTGGGAACTCTCAGGGTTTGACCCTGAGACTCAGGGTTTCGGCCCAGATCTCAGGGTCTCAGGGCTAAGAGCCAAAATCTCAGGGTGAGAGAATCCAGTGCTACCTGTTGTATATTCTGCTCCAGTTAACTGCATATTTAGTCTGGTGCCACTTGTACCAGAAAGGCAGAGGGAGAAGTCCTGCTTGTCCTGTGTGTGTTCATGCAGTGATATCTGTAAATTGTTGTGTATTAATGGCTCCTTGAATGCTGATTGGAGCGACTCTCGATTACAGCGATCAGGGATATATCGCAGATAATCTATATTATGGGAAATTTAAGGGTTAATATTTACACAATCTCAGGGTCAGCTCAATTTGAAAGTTCCCAGGTATGGATATAACAATCAGAATAGTACTCACATTTGACTATTGTCACAGTCCACATACCAATGACAAAACCAGCTTGTGAAGGATATTTCCACCCCTAGGCGCGAAGCAGACCTCGCTACGAGCCAGGCGTGCCTCCATTCTATTGCAATGAAACATTTTAGTACATCTAAAATAGATGGTGTACAATAAATCCAAATATGTTAACACAAAAAATTACCAATCCAAACTTATATAACTGGAATCACGATCTTAATTAAAGTTCTTAAATTATCCTTGAATATCTCACTCGCTCCTCAAACCTTCCAATCAATCCAAAGGATGTTTCTTTTAATCCTCCGACCGTATACAGCAGAACCAAAAAAAAACACAAAAGAGAGGGAGAGCCTTATAGTGCAGAACTCTAGCCTCCAAGGGATTTACAAAAATGTGGATTTTTTTTTTTTTTTTACGTTTGTACTTAATTGGCATAGCAAAATATAAAGAGCTAAAATTTGGAAAAATCTTTATTGGCTTTTAATCCTTTAACATTCTGAGTGCCAGAGGGGTACGCAACGCATTGCAAAGCAATGCGTTGCATACCCCTCTGGCACTCAAAGGGTTAAATAACAGTTTAAATGAAATTTGCAAGGTTTTAGATTTAATCTGAGATAGGATGTCCCTGTGGAGATCATACAATCAACTAGGCAACTTGCCAGAATCCCCTATGTCTTTGCAGTCAGCATTGAAGTGTGATAGTTTGTCAAGTCAGCATGAGAAAGCATTGTTCTATTGTAGTGAAAATGACAGGTCACAAATTGTTTTACTCAAACACATTATCTAAGCTGAGGTTTTGTAGATTTTAAAGGGACAGTAATGTCCCATAAAATTTTTTAGAGTTTTGTAAATGCCACAAATCCTATCTCTCAAACCGCTATGGTTTGAGAGATATCCTCCGCTAAAGTTCCTCTTCTCCTGATGTCAGTTAAAAAGATGACAGAAGGAGATCCGTGTTGGCCGACATGAGGAGGCTCTTCAGCAGAGCCGCAATAGAATGATTTAAAAAGAATTATTTCTTTGTAACGGTCTAAAAAGTGTGCTTGAAAACCAGGCACACTTTGTAGACCGTTACAAAAAAGTATTTTTTTTTAAATTGCACTATTGCAGCTCTGCTGAAGAGCCGCTTGTCGGTCCCCAGACCAGGAACTCCTGCTGTCACCTTACAGCTGACGTCAGGAGAAGAGGAGGAGAGGGGAACTTTAACAGAGGATATCTCTCAGACTGCTATGGTTTTGTGGCACTTAGCTTATTTTATTAATCTCTACAAAACGCTAAACATTTTTTATGGGACATTACTGTCCCTTTAAGAAGAGCATTGGAACCCCAGAATGTTGCATCAGCTGTACTGAATATGGTAGCTATATACTAATAGGGATGTTAATAACATGGAGCCAAACGGAGAAAGCAAAATAAGGGATAACGACTCTTGAATAACAGGTGGCTAATAAAAAAATCTCCAGATTCTATTAATTTTAATAGAATTTTAACCCCTTGAATGCTAGGGAGGCCTCTAAAACATTGTGTAGCCAGTATCCACAAATACCCAAATATATATGTGAGTAATGACCAGGGTTGTTTAAAGAAGAGTTAAGTTTTTTTAAACAAAACCTATATGTCATAGGGATTTTCCTGCTGAGTACAACAAGGGTATTTCTAATTCTGGACATTTTGTTCAAAAGTTATAAAAGCTTAAACTGGCAGGAAGTAACAGCTACATTACTTCCTGAAAGTTTGAGCTGTCATGAAATGGCAGTAGATATCATGTTCTACAGAAACTGTTGTCAGTGACTCACCTCTCCCATAAAATGCAACTGAATAACTGTTTGAAATCTGGGGACCAGAGGACACTGTTAAATCATTATAAACCATAACAACTCTGGAAAGACATACCTACCAAAAAGACACAGGAGAAAGATGTCATTCGATGGGGTTAAAAGAAATCCAATTTAAACCATTAGGAATTTTATTTTGTTCCCCATGATTCAAGTGATTTGCTCATAATTGCACTTGTTTTGTTTACAACAGAGGGCGATATAATTGGACACCAAACAATATGCAATTCACCCATCTAGGAAGCCCATTTATCTGTTTATCTAAATAGTTTTCCCTTATAATAACCATATGTTCTCTCTAAGGCATGAGTCAGCACCCCAAGGCCCTCCAGCTGTGGAGTACTACAAGATGCACCATGCTGAGCTTCTTGTTAATTACACTTTAACACTTTAACCCTTTGAGTGCTAGATATGTGTCCAACACTTTGCAATGCAATGTGTTGGATATCTCTCTGGAACACAAAGAGTTATTACATGATGGGTTCTTCACCTTTGGTGGAATGTTTCTTTATATAACAGATGGGAGACCAAGCAATTTTTTTCTCACAGTTCCTCTTATTTTAACCCATGGTCTCTTCTTCTACTATTCCTTTCATCCAGAAATACAGGTTTCTCCTGAACAATAGTAAATCCTTTAAAGGGATAGTAATACTTCGTTTTAACTTTATTTTATTTTGTAGGCATTAAAAAAACATGAAAAATGATATAAGTCTTATCTCTCAAACCTTTATGGTTTAAGAGATATTCACAAGCAAAGTTTCCTCTCCCGCCCCTTTTACCTAGTGTAAGCCATCTCTTCTCAGATGTGGAATGCAGTCCATAGACCAGACAGATAACAGAAGGGGACACTCTTATTCCTATGAAAACAATGAAATCCCTGCCCCCCTTGACAAGCTTTTCAGATTTTTCCCTTATCTTAATTGAAGATTGTCCCTCTCTGCAGTCTACCTGGGCACCTCCCTTCTGTTCTGGCTGAGCAGTGTTACATCAGTAAAAGGGGCGGATACTTTGTCATTGAATTACTCTTGAACTACAACTCTGACAGAATTGAAATAACACTCTCCAAGGTCCAAATAATATGATGATTAATTAGAGCTGCTTTTATTATGAAACATTACTATCCCTTTAAGGGTAATGTAGAATTTTTCATTAAAGGAACACTAACAACTAAAATGATCTGGGCATACACACACATGAACACCTTGTACTCCATACTAGTCTTTAAAGGGATAGTAATACTTCATTTTATCTTTATTTTATTTTGTAGGCATTAAAAAAACATGAAGAACAATATAAGTCTTATCTCTCAAACCTTTATGGTTTAAGAGATATTCACAAGCAAAGTATCCCCCCCCCGTTCAGTCAAATCAGAAGGGAGGTGCCAAGGTAGACTGCAGAGAGGGACAATCTTCAATTAAGATAAGGGAAAAAGCTGAAAAACTTGTCAAGGGGGGAAGGGCTTTCATTGTTTTCATTGTAAGAAGAATGTCCCCTTCTGTTATCTGTCTGGTCTTACAACCAGATTCACATCTGAGAAGAGATGGCTTACACTAAGTAAAAGGGGCGGAAGGGGGAAACTTTGCTTGTGAATAGCTCTTAAACCATAAAGGTTTGAGAGATAAGACTTACATCATTCTTCATGTTTTTTTAATGCCTACAAAATAAAATAAAGTTAAAATGAAGTATTACTATCCCTTTAAACATTTTCTGTTTGTTTTCGAGGCCTAAAATGTAGTCTTACGTATATTCTCTGTGGAGGCTCCCATTTCTGCTTTTTCCAGGGCTCCCAGGCGCCCATTACTACAGCTATTTTGATAGGCTTTTGGAAATGATAATGTTTTATTGTCTGTTTATAGTCTGATATAATGAACCAGCCTTCTGAAAAGGAGAACAGCGGATGCTCAGTCTCAGTAAATTAACATTGAGGAGATGAGAAGAGTTAAAATGATACCTTTATTGGCTAACTGAGTGTCACTAGGATGCAAGCTATCAAGACAACCAGGTCTATTATTCAGGTGTAATAAGAATTAACTGTTTTATTTTTTATATGAAGTGTTTGTCCTTTCTTGTAATATAGCTGAAGAGTATTTTCCATGTCCTCTATGTCTTTTCCCATACCTGCTTTGAGGGTCAAGATCTCTGCTTTTACTTTGGTCTTGACGTAACAGATCCGAATAAGATTATTACTCAGCTTTTCTGAGGTTCTGGTACATAATTGCTGGCTATTGTAGGTGATTAGAGTCGGATGAGCCCTTTAGGGATGAGCTTTTCCTTTTTGCATGTTGCTAGGTAAGATATTTCACTGTCCAATTGTGCCAGTTTCTTTAGGAGGTTCTTTAGGCGGTTCAGCTTCATTTGTGTGCGGTACATTGTGGCGTGTTCCACTGTAATAAGGGTAAAACGTGGTAGGTATTAGCCATAGAAAATGCAGGGGACTGGTACAGTAAAAATGATATATTTATTTGCTGAGTGGCACTGGGATGCAAGCTTTCAATACACTAGGTCTCTACTTCAGGGATAAATTATCACTGGATCTGCACAAAATTAACCAAATTATGCCTATATAGAATAATTTACATGTGCATTAAAAATGGCATTTTAGGATTAGATGATAAAAACAAGAGAAAAGCAAAGGTGCCTCCGTGTGTATTATTCTTAATTAATGTCCACCTCCACCAAAAAGCACCTAACAGGTGGATACTCACAAGCGTATATGCTGTGATGATACTTATGTATAATACAACAAAACAGGAATTTTTGGGATATTCAACACAGTGATCTGTAATAGTGTTGAGCGAGCACCCCGATGCTCGGGGGTTCGGGTGCTCTGACCGAGCACCCCCGGAGGCTCGAGTGCTCGGCCGAGCACCCGAGCCCCATTGAATTGAATGGGAGGACTCGAGCATTACACCAGGCACCCCCTGCTCTGATGAGGGGAGGGTGCCTGGTCAATGCCCCCCTTCATCTCCACAATGCCCCTCTTCCACAATGTCCCCCTTCCACAATGTCCCCCTTCATCTCCGCAATGCCCCCTTCATCTCCGCAATGCCCCCCTTCCACAATGTCCCCCTTCATCTCCGCAATGCCCCCTTCATCTCCGCAATGCCCCCCTTCCACAATGTCCCCCTTCCACAATGTCCCCCTTCATCTCCGCAATGCCCCCTTCATCTCCGCAATGCCCCCTTTCCACAATGTCCCCCTTCCACAATGTCCCCCTTCCACAATGTCCCCCTTCATCTCCGCAATGCCCCCTTCATCTCCGCAAGTGTATGTGCAGCATATCCTTTTGTGAGTATCACTGTGGTGATTCTAGTGAAGGGTGATTGTTTGAAGATTCAACACAGGGGAGCGCCTCCTGTTTCTCTCTCTTCTTTTGTCTGTTTATAGAGTATACCAGAGCATCTGTGTGGGAGAGCGACCCCTACAATCAACTCTATATTTCACCATATATATCAATTCATTGTTGTATCTAAGTTTTTTGTTGTGTTTGAGAATGCAATTTTATAAGGATATTGTTGCCAATCGGATCACTTTAGGAGGTCAATTTATGTCTCACACTGTAATACATGATACACCAAGGGTTGCTAAACCTGAAGTAGATATTAGCAGGTCTTTTTATGACCTAGAGCAGCTATTAAAGGTGGAGTGTAACCATTGGTGGGATATTGAAACATTACGTAAATACTTAAGTTTAAATATGATCCCAAGGGGTTTACGTTTTAACTTATCTCCAACATTTGACAATGATCTTTTGTTTGTAAATAACTGGCATAGAATTTTAGATGCGAGTTCATTCACATTAATGAAATTATTGATAGACCAGAGAGAGAAAATTCTTGGTGAAACTAAGGTTTTAATTGAGTCCAAATTGTCTGAATTATCTAAATTGAAAGATTCTTGTGACCTTGATTCTTTTGAGAAACGTACTATGAAAAATGTTAATAGCCATCAAATAGCTATTATAGAAAGGAAAAAGAAGAAACTTTTAAGGGATGAAGAAGATTATAGGAATAATGTTGTATATAATTGGTCTAACAATAAGAGAACTGTAATTTCAAATAAGAATAAAATCAAAGTTGATATTCCCAAGAGTAAAAACAGGGTTGCCTCTACAGGATTTAACTTACAGCATCAGAATAGAGAGAATAATAATGTAATCAGAGACCGAAAAAGAACAGTAAGGACAGAACAACATTCTATTGAGCGTCCTAAATGAACTATACAGGAGATGACTCACGAGAGTCAAGAGGAGAGTCCAAATATTTTAGTTGGTCCGACAATTGTAGAACCTGTGAGTAATAATAATAATAATGTATCTGTATCCTCTCCTTTTTTGGGAGGGAGCCTTCTGGAACCAGCCACCAAAGATCTAATATGGTGGAGGGACCAGAACCGCTTCTCCCCACTAGAGGTGGAAGAAACATCAAAAAGAAATCAAGAGGACAAAGAGGACATGGGCGCAATTCCCAAAAAAACAAGAATAGAGACCAACAGATAATAAAAGATACAAATGTGATCAATTTATCTAAATATAATTTGTCTGAAGCTGAAAGATCTCTTCTCTCCAGAGGACTTTCTTTTTCTCCCTCTGCAAAATCTACTATGTTTCAACTTTTTGTGGATACAAATGAGTTTATAAGAAAACTTACACTCCAAAGACACTTTGCCAAAAAGAAGTTGACTTGTGGTGTTAATTCATTTCCTATAGTAGTTAATGATCCATTATTTGATGAAGAAGGAAATGAGATATTACCTATAGTAGATGAATATACTGAGTTTATTCTAAATGGTAGTGTTCCTTCTGGTCTTAGACATAAATCAAAATTTTTTCCAGTACAGTCAAAGGGTAGCTTTATAGACACCTTTGGAACTATGGTTTTGAATGATATACGTAACCTAATGGGTGCTAAGAACCATAATAACAAGAAAAGATTAAATGTATCTAAAGAGGAATTAGAGGCGATAAAAACACTAAGAAATAATTCTAGTATAATTATTAAACCTGCAGATAAGGGGGGGTCAATAGTTATTCAGAATCGAATAGACTATCTACAAGAGGCCAATAATATTTTGAATAATACTAAATATTATACTATTTTGAGAAATAATCCTACAGTTGAATATATGAAAGAATTTAGCCTACTGGTAGAGATGGCATATGCAGACAATATTATTGATAAACAAGAGAGAGATTTTTTATATGTACATCAACTAAGGACTCCCATCTATTATCATCTCCCCAAAGTCCACAAATCCCTCTTGTCTCCACCGGGTAGACCCATCATATCCGGGATAGATTCTCTTACATCAAATTTGTCTGCATATGTTGACTATCATCTTCAGAGATTAGTTCTAGGTTTGCCCTCCTATCTTCGAGATTCATCTCAATTGATCAACTTACTAAAGGACGTCGAGTGGTCTGAAGAGCTACATTGGCTTAGTTTAGATGTGACTTCCTTGTATAGTAATATCCCTCACGAAGGAGGTATCTTAGCCACCAAATATTTTTTGCGACAAGATCTACTCATGCCCCCAAAACAAATCCAATTTATATTGGATTCAATAGCTTTCATTTTGACACATAATTATTTTGAGTTTAACGGTAAGTTTTATTTGCAAAATATGGGGTCGGCGATGGGAACCAAGTTTGCGCCAAGTTATGCCAATTTATTTATGGGTTTTTTGGAACAAGATATTGTCTATGATCATAACCCATTTGGCGCAAACTTGGTGCTGTATCGCCGTTATATTGATGATATTATCATTATATGGCGAGGTGATGTTGAAGATATATGTAGATTCGTACACCATCTCAATGATAATATATGGGGTATGGAATTTACAGCTACTTTGGATAGCTCTAAGATTTATTTTTTAGACCTTGAACTTATAGGTACCCCAGGTAAAATGGTGTCCACACGTACATACTTTAAGTCTGTGGACAGAAATAGTTACCTTGATTTTAATAGCTGCCACCATCCAAAGTGGCTGAGGAATATCCCTTACAGCCAGTTTTGTCGAGTACGACGGAATTGTTCCTCTCTCGCAGATTTTGATACCCAATCAGATATTTTGAAACAAGGATTTTTGGATAAATCTTATCCAGTATCTCTGATCGAAGATTCTTATCAGAAGGCACGTAAATTACATGGAAATGGGGAGAATAAATCAACTGTAAATATAAGTAAAAAGGTTGAGAGTGAATTTAATTGTAGTCCTCTGTTTATTACTGGATATTCTATAGATGCTGGGGAGATTAGAAATATTTTTAATAAACATCGGCCTATATTACGTAATGATCCTATTTTAAAAGATCTTATCCCGAGTTTTCCTAGAATAATTTATAAGAGAGCTAGAACTTTAAAAAATTGTCTAGCACCTAGTAAATTTAGAAATGAGAATGTGAAACAACAGGGCAAGAGTCAGAGTGAATTGCTATGGAAACAAGGATCATGTAGAGCTGGTAGTCCTGTTTTAGGCTCATACAGATGTTTATCATCTAGGTGTTTAGCCTGTAGTTGTGTGATAGATGGTGCCCACTATTTTAAATCTAATGTGACCGGTGAAGCTTTTAAAATTAAAAGTTTTATGAATTGTGATACATAGTATATAATCTATGTATTATCATGCCCTTGTGGCCTACAATATGTAGGCCGTACAACTCAAAAATTCAGGACAAGGTTAGGACAACATAGACGAAACATTCTGCACGAATATAAGATGCATAGTGTTTCTCGCCATTTCTCCGATTTTCATAATAAGGATCCATCCAAATTGAAAGCTATACCTATAGAATTTATTGCACCCTCAGATTTATACAATAGACAATTAAGATTGAATAATCGGGAGTCCTTTTGGATTTTCCAACTGAACACCTTATACCCATTAGGACTCAATGAGATAGTTGAATCAATTAACGAATAAACACAGTGATATATGTTTTGCGTATATATAAAATATAATATAATAATAATAATAATCCCTTTTTTTTTTTTTTTTTTTTTTGTGTCCTGCTAATTTATACCAATTTGGGTGTTAGCGGCACACTAGGAAGTTTTTAATGGATATATATATAAATAATAATAAATAAAAAATAAAAAATAAAAAACATAAAATAATATATATAAAAAATCTTTTTAGTTATAATTCAAATAAAGTCACAAGAATAAAACCCAAATAATTAGGAAGATTATATATAAAAATCAAAAAATTAGAAATTAAATCACAATTCACATGTGAATCTTTATTAAAAGATTCAACCACTACATATAGGTGTAAAAGAAAATAGGTATATATATTTTATTTTTGTAATTGAGAGTTTTTTCATTTTGAGGTAGAGCACATGTTGATGTATATGTATATGTATATGTGCACATTTAGTAGAATTATTTTATTTTATTTCATTTTATTTATTTTATTTGTGTTGTTATATAAGTATTTGTGTTTTATATATATATATATGTATAAGGTATTGTTATTGTTATGGTGCCTGTACATCATTGTATGCACATCTTTTTCATTTGATATATATATATATCATAACATTTTCTATACTGTTGTATGGTGCTTTTGCTTATGGTTAAGATCGGCATACATGAATGTGGATGATTTTCTATTTATTTAGAATTGTAATATGCAAGGTGTTTATATTAGAGAATGTTGTTTTATCATTTGTTTTAATAGTATTGATATGTTGCCTTGGATTTTGTCCGTCCGACCGGCGATCTGTTGTTTTGGATTCCCGATCGAGAGTCGCGATGACGTCACTGTTGTGCGCGCCGTGCTTTGTTTTGATGGCGACAGCGTGGCGCGCACATATTCTACTCCTGGTTTTTCTGGGGAAGAGTTCAGTGGGAGCGGCAGCAGATGGGGTGAGTCCCATTGGTCACTGATTGAACGGTCGTTTTCCAATGATTAGTAATCACTATGTTTAAATAAGATTGATTTTAACGGCTCTTGTGAATGCTTTTTGTGTATACTCTATCATTGTATATCTTTGATAAAGCGGCGTTGAGCCGTGAAACGCGTTAGATTTTTTTTGATAGAGGTATAGTTTCTCTTATTATTAAATATATTTTTTTAATTTTGGAGCCGTTTTTTATTTCTTTTTATTTTGTTCATTTTGGACATAGTTTGGACACTGTCCGGGCACTCATACCCGAACGGAGACGGGTTTATTTTCTCCGTATGTGTTTGAGTCAGCAATTGATCAGCTGACCAGTATACTTGTGAGTATCCATTTACAATCTTTTCTCCTCCGTCTATCTGGAATATATTACACTATTGGGCGCCCCCTTGTTTTCTACAGTTTCATCTCCGCAATGCCCCCTTCCATCTCCACATGTCCCCTACCTCCAGTCCCTGGTGGTCCAGCGGAGCGTCTGTAAGATCTGTGCCTCCTTCGGCACAGATCCCTGCCACCCGAACATGGCGGGCGAGCACATGGCGGTACTCGTACGAGTACCGCCATGTGCCGAGCAGAGCGATGCTCGAGCCGATCCGAGCATCGGCCGAGCATGCTCGCTCAACACTAATCTGTAAGGCTCTCCAAAGGTAGACTGCTCCTGTAGGTACACGCTCTCTTCAAATGGCCACAAAACATAGGATTAGAGAAGACAAAAAACATACAGGGTGCCCCATAGCAGAAAACTGTTGATACATAAAAAACCAAAGAGTGCAACTGTACTCACAAATAGGGTGGTCAGAGATCAATCTGACAAAACTGGCAGATGGAGAAATTTTCAGCTGATCTGAAAAGTATCTTCCTGATGGGTTCTGGTGATTGTTTGATCTCCATATGTTCAAACAATTATTGTAATGTATATGGATCCATTGATTTGGGAACCAGAATATGTATACAAGTATATGACTGTAAACACTAAAAGATGAAAATAAAAATATAGGGGATACTGAACGGCTCTAAGGATTGAAGATATTTATTATAAGTATTAAAACTTCCATACAATGGAAACCACAATGTGGGATACATAAAAAATCTGTTGAACAAGAAGATACTTCTCAGATCAGCTGATTCGTTGATGTACCCGAGTGGAGACGAGAATCTCTCCATCTGCCAGTTTTGTCACATTGATCACTGACCACCTTATTTGTGAGTATAATTGCACACTTTGTTTTATTTTATGTATCAATATTTTTATGCTATGGGGCTCGCTTTATCTTTTTGTCTTCCATAATCTGGTAATTTAGTGTTCTTTTAATGATTTTTCAATTAGCTAATCAATAATCTTTATTCTGGTAATGACCACACTTGAATGTAAAAAAAAAAAAGTATCCTATATCATAATTCGCTAAATGTATGTTTATCAGAAGCTGTCATGCACAGTACAGTCCACTGCGCGTGCTGCAGTCATGAGCAGTACAGACTGCCCGTTCCACAGCTGATAACGGAGCGGGACACTGCAAATTCACCCCGTAGTCCTCTATGCACACCGAAGGTGCACAGAGAGGACTATGGTCTGAATTCGGAGCACCCCGCTCCATATCAGCCGCGGCGTGGGAAGTCTGTACTGTGCATATCTGCACCGAGGCCGATGCTGGGTGGCACTGGGGCCCATGTACACGGGCTCTTCAACTAGTATATATATATATATATATGTCTGTAGTAGGGACGCACTCACACCAATAGAGTCCTGATTGTATGGGTGTTACAGTCTGGCTGGATCTTACAACAGTAAAGGAAACTCTGTGCACTTACAGGTCTTTCTTCAATAGAACAATAAGTTTATTGCATATTCAAAGCTTCAGCCAGGCACCGTTGGCCTTCCTCAAAACGTCTTGAGGAAGGCCAGCGGTGCCTGGCTGAAACATTGAACATGCAATAAACTTTTTGTAAAAAAGACCTTTGAGTGCAAAGTTTCATATATATATATATATATATATATATATATATATATATATATCCTAAAGCTAGCCAAGTCAAAAGTCAAAATTCTTACTATGAACAAGCAAAATCTTAACAGACAGATAGATAAATAGATAGATAGATAATAGATATACACAGTTGTATGCATAAGTTTTGGCACCCCTGGCCAAATTACATGTTGATTTGCTTAGTGAAAAGCAGTTAACACAACCGCTGTAGTGGACAAAAAAAAATATAACAGAATATTGTGCCATGTGTTAAAAGTTTGGTCACCCTCCTAGTTGATCCACTAGTGTTATTATTTTGTAAGGTCTTAAAGGGATAGTAATACTTCGTTTTATCTTTATTTTATTTTGTAGGCATTAAAAAAACCATGAAGAACGGTATAAGTCTTATCTCTCAAACCTTTATGGTTTGAGAGATATTCACAGGCAAAGTTTCCCCTCCCACCCCTTTTACCTAGTGTAAGCCATCTCTTCTCAGATGTGGAATGCAGTCCATAGACCAGACAGATTACATCAGGGAACAATCTTCTTCCTATGAGAACAATGAAAACCCTGCCCCCCTTGACAAGTTTTTCAGTGAAGATTGTCCCTCTCTGCAATCTACCTGGGCACCTCCCTTCTGCTCTGGCTGAGCAGTGTTACATCAGTAAAAGGGGAGGGAGGGGGATACTTTGTCATTGAATTACTCTTGAACTATAACTCTGACAGAATTGAAATATCAATCTCTAAAGTCCAAATACTATGATGATTAATTAGAGCTGTTTTTATTATGAAACATTACTATCTCTTTAATCTATATTAGCTAATTACAATTTCAGAGCTTAATAAATTCCCTGACTCTTCAAACCCCTCTCAGGGTGTTGTGCTTACACTCAACAACCATGGGCTCCTCTAAGCATCTGACTGAGGATCGGACAATAAAGATAACTGACGTTTACAAAACCATATCACTGCAAAGGACCTGCAGGAAGGTTTAGCTGGCACAGGATTAATGGTGCACCAGTCCACTGTGCACAGTTGCTTGCACAGACATGATCTGAATGAGTCATCAGAAGAAAACTTACCTGTGATCTCATCACAAAAGTCAACATTTGAAGTATGTAACACAACACTTAGATATGACAGAGGCATTTTGATACCAAGTACTGCGGTCTGATGAATTTAAAATGGAATACTTTGACTAGAAAATTTACTACAAGGTGTCAACGTTTCAATCCCAATGTCAACCAGAGGTACTTTGGAGAAAAAACACTTTTACCTAGTGTAAGCCACCTCCCCTCAAATGTGGAATCTGGTCATAAAACCAGACAGATCACAGCAAGGGACAATCTTCTTACTGGTTTTTCAGGTTTTTCCCTTATGCTAATTGAAGATTGTCTCTCTCTGCATCTGGACACCACCTTTCTGATCTGAGGGGAGCAATGTTACATCAGTAAAATGGACGGGAGGGGGATACTTTATCATTCAATTACTCTTGTACTACAACTCTGACAATATTTAAATAACACTCTCCATGACCCAAATACTATGAAGATTAATAGAAGCTGCTTTTATTGTGAAACATTACTATCCCTTTAAGTAACTAGAGTCTTTTTCAAAATCAACAAATTTATTTTAGATAATAGGGGCAAGTTAAGTAATTTATAAGAAACTGACACCCCCTAATAATAAACCCTAACCTTAATACTAATGAGCATTATGAATCAATTCAATGTGGATTGATTCCACAAAATTAGTCATAGAGTAGTACTGGGGAAATCATCCATGAAGGCGGACATGATTCCTTGTTGTAGGACTCCAGGACCCCTAAGTCATTTCAGAAGCTTTCCGCTGGAGAAGTTTGGGGGCCTGGAGTCTGGCTCTTGCATCAAGGAATCATGTCTACCAGCATGAGCGCTGGGATGAGTTCACGGGGGGATTTTGCTTCTGGATGTCTGATTCTACACTATGATTGATAAGTACTTTTGTATTGGTACGGTATTTATTTAATTTTGTATTTTTCACTAATTTCTTACTTGTCACTTATTTTTGTCTTACATTCCCTTCTTATTGTTTAGATAGTTTGGATTATTCACATTATATAGGTTATTTTGTGAAGCACTTATGAGAATATATTAGCATTCTGTGGCAGCTAGTACTTTATTATTAATATATTTCTGTTGTCTCACTGCTGCTTTGGTTTATGATATAGTATATGGGGTTTTGCATTATTTTGCATTTTTCTATATTTTCACCCTAGTTCTCTGATATTTGACCAATCAGCAGTGTACACACAGTTCCGGGAGCATTTTGTACCCTGTGTTGTTTTTAAATGTTTTTAAAGTAATGTCCTTTTGATACATGTATGTTTTCAGTACCATTTATAATAAAAATTATATTTTCTTGCATTATTTTTTCACTGTCTTGAGTGCCTCATTAAGGGGGCCATCTGTTTCCTTTTAAGGATCATTTAGGTTTGTATTGATCCTTTTTTGGTATCTGTATATTATTAGTTTTTGAGCCCCAGAGAGCAGCCCACTATTTCAGTGGTTTTAGTCAGTGACTTTGACTGCAGTAGCCAGTGCCCACTTCTCTTCTCTTTTGTCTGTCTATCTGCACGTGCATGATATCCAATAATGTTTAAAGGAGAACTGTCACCTGTATTAATGTTGCCTTCAATTAAATGCTCCTGTGGACTGAATCTGTAATTTTTTTTTTTTTTAATATAATGCTGTATTCTTAGAAATATTGGCTTTTAAAGTTAATCCAGTCCTGTACAGGCTGCGGTACAGCTCTGTCCTGCAACCTGTCAATCTTTGCCTCTTCCCCTCCCCAGCAGTGCCTCATCCTTACCTCCTACTCTGACAGAGGCTTCCTTAGTGTGAGCTGGAGAGCTCTCATTGACAAGAGACCGCTCCAGCTCACATGGAGGAATCCTCCATCATTGGAAAAGGTGGGAATGAGGTACTACTGGGGAGGGGAACAGACAAAGATTGACAGCCTGCAGGACACAGTTGACCCGCAGCCTGTCCTGAAGTGACATCACCGGATTAACTTTAAAAGGCATTATTTTGAAGAATACAGCATTATTTAAAAAAAAAAAAAAAAAAAATTACAGATTCAGTCCACAGGAGCATTCAAATGAAGGCAACATTAACACAGGTGAGAGTCCCCTAATTTTTTGGTATTCATTCCAAACATAATTGATTCATAACGAGTATTAGGACTTTCTGCTCAGTAGTAAGTAGGTAGGTAGGTAGGTAAGTAGTGGTTTATTAATATGTGGTGTTTGTGCTCATTCGGTGGCCTCTTATTGCTCTAGGTATGGTACTTCTATAACCCTTTGAGTGCCACAGAGGTATCTGACGCATTGCAACGTGTTAAAAGGGTTTAGGAAAAGCAAGAGTCAAGGGTGAAAGGTGGTAGGACTTGTTAAACTGGACTACTGTGCCTCGCAATGGAGCATTTTTTCCTTTCAAGCTGTCAGTCTGTCCCTGGGGAGTAGTATGAAGAAGCACATTACTGAAAATCCAGCCACATGAATTACAGGGTAAATGTGAAACACTAGCAAAAACACAAGTTTCATAAGAAATAACTTCAGAACTGTAGCAAATAATTTTTTTAGGATTGCGAGAATCCAAAATCAATACCCTGTAACATTTAATTTTCTTTTTGTCACAATAGTTATCCATTAACCCCTTAACGACCAGTGACATGTCAGGACTGTCACTGGTAAACTTGCCTAAAGGACTGGTGACTGTCCTGGCTCGTCACATATTTTGTGCTTACAGTGCTCCTGCTGGAGAGATGTAAGCACTACAGGGGTCTGAAATTGACCACTCCGAGACCAGATCGGTTTCTCTCAGACCCCCATTGGGTACATGCCATCAGTCACGTGTACTGGCGCGCCGACAAAGATCAAACCGGTCCATATGGGAAGTTCTCTTCCTGGACTGCTCGTTCTTACAGGGTTAAAGGTCAAGTATTATGGTATTATGCACTATGGAAACATTCATGCACATTAACATGCACATTCATTCATCTCTGTGCACATGTACATTCACATTTTGCACTTACACATATACACATGCACACAAGTTTGTATACACATTCACTCACACATTGTGCATTTATTTGAAGTTTAGTCACTTGTGGGAGTACACTTGTACTGAGCAAGAAGAACCCTGAAATATATGTATATTCCATATTACATTAAATTACAAATAAGGAATGTTTTATAAAGCAGAAGCCACATATAGATTATTGTGTAACATAGTAACATAGTTGATGAGGCTGAAAAAAAGGCATACGTCCATCAAGTCCAGCCTATGCCATATCACCCCTGTTGATCCAGAGGAAGGCAAAAAAATAAAAAATTCAAGTCATTTCCAATTAAACCCCAAGTGGGTAAAACAAATTCCTTCCTGACTCTAAGGACCGTATGTTCAAAGGGATAACGACAAAAAATGTCATATGAAAGACAAAAATAAATCATTGTATGTATGAACAACATATTTTCTATAGAGTATACGCCTAAAAACTAGAAGTGTCCGTTGTGTACGACACAACTCCAGAATTGACGGGCAAAGGGTGGGGCAAGGGCGTGGCTAAACTATTCTCCAGTGTCGTATGGAGGAAAAGAAAATTTGTCGTAACTAACGACAAAAGAAAATGTCTTTCAAAAGACAAAATTTGTACGTTAAGAAAAAAGTGGAGGGAATGTGAAGTTCTGAATGTGAGAAATTTTGTCTTTAGTTAAGACATTTTTGTCGTTAGTTAAGACATTTTTGAAGACATTTTTGTCGTTAGTTAAGACATTTTTGTTGTTAGATAAGACATTTTTTGCTGTTACATACGACAATTTCAGTCAGGACAAATGACATATTTCCAATCACAACCAACACTCTCTGAAAATATTAATGATCCCAACGACACTGTACTTTGAAAAGTCGTTAAAAATGACAAAAGCTACTTCTTTCAGCATATGGTCCATAATGTCTGTCAGATAATTCTCTGGATCAACATACTATCTGGTTTGAAGCCAACTGTCTTAATTCTCAATATTGTTCTGTACTAGATAGGTATTCATTACTTTTTTAAGCAATTACTGTATCTGCAAGCACAGCATCCTGAGGAAAAGAATTCCATAACTTTATTGCCCTTACTGTAAAAAAATTCCTGCCTTTGTTTTAATCAAAAGCAACTTTCTTCTAGTCTTAATGGATATCCTCTTGTTCTTTATTTAGCTCTTTGAGTAAATAGTTACTTGGAGAGTTCATTGTATTGGCCTTGAATATATTTGTAAATGGTAATCATAATACTCCTTAGACGTCTCTTCTCTAATATAAACAAGCCAAGTTTGGCTAGTCTTTCTTTATAACTCAAATCCTGCAGTCCCTTTAGTTTTGTTGCTCATCTCTACACTTTTTTCCAGTTCAATAAGGTATTCTTAAGAACTGATGCCCAAAACTACTCCATGTTCTAGATGAGACCTTACCAAGCATTTATACAGAGGTAGGATAATATTAGCATCCCTTGCATCTATACCTCTTTTTATGCAGGATAATATCCTATTTGCTCTTGCAGCAGCTGAGTGACTCTGCACACTGCTGTGAAGTCTATCATCAATCAGCACTCCTAAATCTTTCTCTAATGAGGATTCCCCAAGTAGTTTCCCATTTAGTGTATATGTAGCATATTTGTTTGTTTCTATAGCCCAAATGTATAATCTTACATTTATCTAGAGTAAACCTCATCTGCTACTTTTCTGCCCAATCACTGTGTTTTATTTGAAATGTATTTATTTTTTTTGCACTGCCCACATACTTTTCTAGTTTGAAAGAGGCTAATGAATGGACGTCCAAAGTGTGGTCTGTGGACCAAATGACAATCAGTACCTGCAATGCACGGAAAGCAACCACCGCCTTTCTCCTCTTCCACTGAACCTGGCCCTCCCCAAATGTCCAGGTTGAGTGGTAGGAGCAGAGAATCCCGCTTGCATCAGCACTGATATCAGGGATGATGCCGTGGGTTCTGTGCTTCTCCCACTCAAGCGGACTTCAAGGAGTCCTGGCTTGAATAAGGAAGAGAGGAGAAAGCCTTCCTGTCATCAGTATTGATGGCTTACATAATAATTTAATTAAGCAATACCAGGGTACATCAGGATGGATCCTGACGCCCTCCTCTATGTGGTCTAAATATAAATAAATAAAAAAAATAAACAATCCTGAGTGTTCCAGGGATACCCCTCTGGCATGCATCATGTCTACTTCCCCAGTCTTCTTCCATTGCCCACCGATAAGACACTCCTTGTTTTACTCAGCAGGTACAACACAATAATATGTGTCTTTTTTATATTAAATCTTTACTGATACTTTAACACAAAGAAATACAGTATATTTATTGTAGTATATAGACATATCCGTGTGATCTGTTCTGGGAAGAGTTAATCGGAGGGAGAAAGTTTCCCTTTAAAAGCATGCATTGTTTTACACTGTGGCTGTTTTACATAGACATTCAGCCTCACTGCCTTGTTCTGTTTCTGGTGTGTGGGGTATTTGACTTTTGTTGTGTGTACATGAGCTTCAACTACACAGATCAACTCTAACCTTTGTTGACCCCATTTGGATAACCAATATTTGTTTTCCTGCCCACTGCTTAAACAAACATCCTGACATCATTTACGTACGAGAAATAAGTCAAATATACTGGATTTGGGTAAAATTTACTAGTAACATCTAAAAGTCAGGTGTCAATCACTGTGCTATGTCTTTGCATTGCATCCATAACCTCCAAGTCATTCTTCTTGATACCGGGAGCTTTGAAGCTAGTAATGATGTTTTAAGGCATATGACCTTAGCTACGACTTTATGTGTACCTAAGTCAATTACCATTTATTTTTAGAAAAGGCTAATTTATGGCTGAAGTGTTAGTGCAGAATGCCACTGTTTCCTGAAGATATTTTTGTGTTAGTTTTAGCTTACACCCAGTGTTAAACTGTTCAAAGGTCAGATCTCCTTTTAAGATGTCTAGAAGCACTTGATGATGACAATGATGATGTTATTATTGTCAAATGAAAAATACCTCAACTTTCAATTATTGGTGTGTATCCAGAAATGTGGATTAGACAGATGCACACCTGTCTATATCTAAAAAAGGGAAACTTTCACTATTTTGTTCAACACCAACAGGATGGGGATTCTCCGCTGGTGGGCTGCAAAAGGGTTTTTTTAATCTGAAAAGTGGGCTCCTGTTGTTTCTCACAAAGAATTGTGATTGACAGCTTCATCACCATTCATTCCATATCATCCATTTTTTGTCATTTCATCGTTATTTCATCTTCATCACATATATGGTGACTTTTAGAGGTAAGTGACTAAATTATAATATTTATTTGTTTATTTTGGATTTTAGGTGTATGGTAGTGATTAGAAGCTTTGCAGGTATTTAGTCTCTCCTGTATATATATATATATATATATATATATATATATATATATATATATACACACACACACACACTTTTTGGGAGTTATCGTGGGGTCGTTATAGCATATATCCCTGCGCATATTTTTCCACCTGGAATGGAATCCATCACATAGACAGATGCACAACAGCAGTAAAAATGTCTCTTTATTGAGATTATAAAATATTTGTTCCTCTGTGATCTGTTGGAATCAGTTGGAAATCAGCTATCGGTTTGACCTTGGTCATATGGCATATTATTGGCTCTGCTAGGTAATTTGTTTACTGGACTACAGTAAGAATTCTGGGTATATGACAATGTATAAAATATGGTCCCATCTCAAGCAAGAAGGGGTTAATAAGGGGTTTGTGGCAACCCTATTTAAGCCTTTAAGTGAAAGAGGGCTATGTATTGCATTGTTTCACAAAGCATTGCACACCCCTGTAGTCCTTCAAGGGTTAATGCTTCTTCTAGAAATCTAGAAGTCTTCCTAACCTTAGGGAGAATACATTATGCCATCATGGGTGTCTCCCCGTGGGGAGGGGCAAGAGGGGGCACTTGTTACCCACATTACACTTAGATAACCTAGGGGGCATATTATGGCTTTATCCCCCCCCCCCACCACCACCATGCAAAAATTTCTGTGGATGCCCATGGCAGGTCATTTGTATAAAAACAAACTGGGGTAATACTGGTGCAAACCATTCCCTCCTTAGGGAATAAATAAATAAAAAAGCATCTTCATTCACTTAAATTTGGCTTTTAACTCATTGAATGATTTTTAATGATTTTGAGACCTTTCTGTCATTTAAGGTGTTGAAATCCTCTTTTAATTAATTGTGGACAGAGGCGTAACTACATGGGAGAAGAGGGTGGAACTGTGACATAGCCCAGCATCCAAGGGGACCCATCAGACCCAATAATTTGCAGTTACACTCTTGGGATAACATTACTTTTATTGGATGACCCAAAAACATGTTTGAACTGGGGCTCTCCAATGACAATTTATACCAGTGATTAGGGAATTTTCATATTGTTCCCTATGCTGCAGTTGGCTTGTTCTAGAATTACTCCATTCTCTTGTACCCAAAGTCCTGCATAAAGAATGTTCCTTTCCTCTATTTTTTGATAACGCTGTGTTAATACTGTTACATTTTCAAATGTGTAAATGAGCTTTTGAACATTCTGTTCTATAGGTTTTACTGGATATGCTGAAATGGACTTAAACTTAGATCATAACTTCCAGACAGCTATTTTTTTATACAGGGCTCTAAATCTTTATACTTTAGAGTAGGACCATCGCATTTATCACGTTAGGTGCTTCTGCCTTTTAACATTGAAACTTTGGACGTTTGACCTTTAGATAAAACAAGATGAGCGTTAATCTTTCAGCAGAATTCAATCAAGTGGAGAGATGATGTGCGGGTGGGAAAGTGCTGACAATCTGTACATTGCATCTAGATATGATCAGTCATGTAGAAGGAAGGCACTGATACTGTGGCACTTACTGATGGTCATTTATACAAGATTAATAAATGACATTTATTACTGGGCTCTTAACCCCTTAGATGCTATCAATATATCTAATTTGTTTTAAGCACAACATAGCATTAACCTTGGGAAGATAGACACTCACATGCCATAAAAAAACTGAATACAGTTTATTATACAAATATCAGCTTATTGGGTATCTGAATGTGTCCCACCCCTTTAAATATTCTATGTCTGCTTTAAAGATTAGAACCCCCTTTAAGATATTCCTGTAGTTCTAGGTATTGGGAGGACTTAGAAGGACAGACATTTAACGGGTCACATTGGGAAGTAAAAGGCAATTGGAGAGGAACATGTGCTCCTCCTCTTTGAAGCTGAGTTGGGCCCACCAGGGGAAAGAGGATTCAACCCATTCCCCTCTTTCTTGTTTGCACCTGGGACCAACAAGAGAGGGGGGTTCAGTTTCATTAAAGGGGTCTCTGTCCTCGCTGTCAGCAGTGGTGGTGGCAGCAGAAGGAATAGAAGATAGAGTCCCCCTCAAAATACCTCACAGCCCGATGCCCGTTCCTGTGTGAGAGAATTTTGAACAGAGACTGCCTTTTTATATGGACAAACTTTGTTCAAAATGACTCACAGCCATTGGCTGGAATGTATGCTTTTGCATCTCCCAGCCGATCATCTTTGAGCAGGTTCCTTCAATCCCTGTCTGAGTGCAGATTTTCCCATGATAAAGTGGGTCCCTTAACGGATCTTAGGGATAACGCATTCAATTGAATTGATTTTTTCGCTGTTTTTATTTGTTTCAATGAGTGAAAAACGCTGCTACATTTATTGCCCGATGTTGTTTTTTTTAACCCCTTAAGGACCGGGAAAATCTGAGGTCGTTTTCCCTTAAGGACCAGAGCAATTCTGACCTTTTTGACTATGTCTTTGTTCAACAGTGTTTTCCCTCTTAGGCTTTTATTCCACCCCCATAAATTATATACTGTTTTTTTAAGCATAAATAGGGCTTTCATTTGATACCCTATTTATATGGATAACCCACCATTCACTTTATTAAAATTAAAAAAAAGGTAAAAAAATGTAAAAAAAACCCACCATTTTTGATTTTTCTCTTGGGATTAATTGGCCACAAAGGGTTACATTTTTATGGAGACTGCATGAAAGGTATGACCGGTCAGTCATACCTACAAAATGTGCAGTTTAAAGTGGCCACTGTCCCCCCTGGGTGAAAATCCCCATGTCCCTTTTTCCCACCCTATTTTGACACTTTTTTGTCCCCGGCATTTGGTGGTGTATATAAGTGTATTACATGGCTCCACAACAATCACACTTGCAATATTGTTTCATTATATATATATTTTTTAAATAAAAATATGTTTTTGTAAAAAAAAAAAAAAAAGTGTGTTGTGTTTTTAAAAAAAAAAAAAAGTGTAAAATTGCAGGTCAAAAATTGACCTGCATTTAGCCAGCCTCCAGCAGTGAAGGGATTAATACCCCCAACTGCTGTATTTTTTTAACCACTAGGTGTCTCCTGTCTACTTCTGTCTTCCTTACTTTGAGAGCAAGGGAGACAGAGGCAGACGAGACAGGCACAGACAACATGCTTTGCATGCTGCCTCTGTCTGTCACTATGCCTGTACATGTGATCGCTGATACGGCGATCGCATGAACCGGAAGAAGCAAGAAGGGCTGAGACTGAACGCCCCGGTCTCAGAGCGCTCAGTCTCAGCCTGGATTTAATGATAGCAGCGTGCACGGAGGCACGCTGCTATCATTTAAGCCATGACGGTCCTGGACCGTCATGGGTCGTTAAGGGTATAACAACCCATGACGGTGCAGGACCGTCATGGGTCCTTAAGGGGTTAAGGTATTTTGTCATAACACAGGAAATGTAATAATTTACAATGCTTGAAAAAATGCCATCAACTGAATCGAGGCTTAAATTTCCTGAAAGGTCCAGTAACTATTAATTTGTAACAAGATTTGATTGCCTTTATCACAGTAGACTATGGATTGATCGCTAAACACATTTGCTAGTATGCTTCAATCTTGCATTCAGCTTGGGCAAGATGAAAGGATCCAGTCCAGCAGAGTGTTGTTGGATGATTTTATGACTTATACGAGTAGGGGAGGAGATTAGTTGCATCAAGTTCATTGTCTTAAACAATGAACGGAATCTATCATTACCTGGGTCCAGCCTTTGAAAATTAAATTCTCCAAAAACCAACAAATAATTTTTCTTGTTTTGAATCACAATCTCAATGAGGAGGTGCGCTACGTCCGAAAGGGACTGTGCTGGGGTATTAGGTGGTTGGTAGATGCCAGCAATTATAATTTTTTTCAGGAGTGAAGAACAATTTTGGCATCAATGTAGTCATATGTGGTACTAGAGGGTACAAGAGTAACCCCAGCTAAAGCTACCCCAACTAAAGCTACCCCTAATGTACTTTTTGTTTACTTTGGTGCCGCTGGCAGACTCTAGAATCGCGCCACTTTTTTTCAGTAGTTCAGCCACAGTGCATTTATCTGTACAAAGCCAGAGATGAGTAAAGACATTGGAGAAATGAGTTTACTGTGGGTTCACCCTGATAGAGGCAGCACCTGAGGTAATTCCTTCAGCCCTGTACTAAGATGCAATATTAGTTCTACTTAGTAGTGATGAGCGAGCACCCCAATGCTCGGGTGTTCGGGTGCTCTGACCGAGCACCCCCTGAGGCTCGAGTGCTCGGCCGAGCACCCGAGCCCCATTGAAGTCAATGGGAGGACTCGAGCATTACACCAGGCACCCCCTGCTCTGATGAGGGGAGGGTGCCTGGTCCATAGGAAAAGGGCAGAAAAGGATGGAAACACCACAGAAATGGTTCAGGGACAGCATAGGGAGGATGTCTGGATGCATCTTGGACTCCAACATCGCTGCTGGGAACGATCTTTCGCCCGTAGTACGCCATTTTTACAGACTGACCATAAAACACACAAAAAGGAAAATAAAAACGACTTTAGGTGAAAAATTGTTACCAAACAATATTTGCTGTATATTTACTTGTATATCATCTGCAAATTCTCCCAAAAATGTCCTTGATTTTTCTGAACTGAGGCCATGATTAAGAGGGAAACGTGCGCAGAGGCAAATTCTCCCAAAAATTTCCTTGATTTTCAGAACTGAGGCCATGATTAAGAGGGAAACGTGCACAGAGGCAAATTCTCCCAAAAATTTCCTTGATTTTCAGAACTGAGGCCATGATTAAGAGGGAAACGTGCGCAGAGGCAAATTCTCCCAAAAATTTCCTTGATTTTATTGAACTGAGGCCATGATTAAGAGGGAAACGTGCGCTGAGCTGACCATCTAAAACATTATGGGTAAGGGTCTGCTGCAGAGCTGACCATCCTAAACATTATATGCGAAGGCCCGCTAGTGAGCTGACGCTATAAAACATTATATGAGAGGGCCCGCTAGAGAGCTGACCCAATAAAACATTATATGAGAAGGCCCGCTGGTGAGCTGACCTATATAAAAATTGTCAAACAGGGCCCGCTGGTGAGCTGGCCCTATATAAAAATTATATCACAGGGCCCGCTGGTGAGCTGGCCCTATATAAAAATTATAGCACAGGGCCCGCTGGTGAGCTGGCCCTATATAAAAATTATATCCCAGGGCATATGGAAGAGGAGGAGGAGGATGAGAAGATTAAGAGTCAACCATATACCCGTTTTTTGGGTGGAAGGGGTGAATGGGAATACAGAGTATTCACATCATTGTAAATAACATATATAAAGTGAGTTTATGTTCCCCCGGGGCTTTCCTCCAGTGGAGTGGAGAAGTCAGGGGAAATCCAGGCCTTGTTCATTTTTATAAGTGTCAACCTATCAGCATTGTCGGTGGAAAGGCGGATACGCTTATCTGTTATGATGCCACCAGCAGCACTAAATACCCGCTCAGACAGAACGCTGGCGGCAGGGCAGGCCAGCACCTCCAAGGCGTAGAGTGCCAGTTCATACCACGTGTCCAGCTTGGACACCCAGTAGTTGTAAGGCACAGAGGGATCATTGAGGACGCTGACACGGTCTGCTACGTACTCCTTCACCATCTTCCAAAACTTTTCCCTCCTTGTGACACTAGGCTGCGCATCAGGGTGAGGGTGCTGGCGGGGTGTCATGAAGGTGTCCCACGCCTTGGAGAGTGTTGCCCTGCCTTTCTCGGAACTGCTGTGTGCTCCCCTTTTCTCCCCTTCTCGGTTGGCCAAGGTAGCACGTACTCTGCCGCCAGCGTTGTCAGATGGAAAATTTTGGAGCAATTTTTCAACAAGAACCTTCTGGTATTGCACCATTTTGCTTGTCCTCTCCACCGGAGGAATGAGAGATGAGAAATTCTCTTTGTAGCGGGGGTCCAGAAGGGTGAACACCCAGTAATCCGTGTTGTTTAAAATGCGTATAACGCGTGGGTCACGGGAAAGGCAGCCTAACATAAAGTCAGCCATGTGTGCCAGAGTACCAACAGTCAAGATTTCGCTGTCCTCACCAGGAGGATGACTCTCAATATCCTCATCCTCTTCCTCCTCTTCTGCCCACCCACGCTGAAGAGATGGAAATAAAGTTCCATGGCTACCCTCTGTAGCGGAGGCAACCGTGTCTTCCTCCTCCTCCTCCTCCTCCTCCGCCTCCTCCAATTGTCGCTGAGAAGACGAAGTGAGGGTGCTCTGGCTATCACCTTGTGTAAGCTCTTCCTCCCCCATTTCCACCTCTTCCACATGCAAAGCGTCGGTTTTAATTGTGAGCAGCGAGCGTTTCAGTAGACACAGAAGTGGGATGGTTACACTGATAATAGCGTTATCGCCGCTCACCATCTGTGTCGATTCCTCAAAATTGCGTAAAACCTCGCAGAGGTCTGACATCCATTCCCACTCCTCACTTCTGATTACAGGAAGTTGAACGGAGAGGCGACGACCGTGTAACAGCTGGTACTCCACTACTGCCCTCTGCTGCTCACAAAGCCGGGCCAACATATGGAAGGTGGAGTTCCAGCGCGTGCTCACGTCACACAGCAGCCGGTGAGCTGGCAATTGTAAGCGCTGCTGCAGCTTCAACAGGCCGGCCGAAGCTGTAGATGACTTACGGAAATGTGCACACACGCGGCGCACCTTGGTCAAGAGATCATGCACATTGGGGTAGGTTTTTAGAAATCGCTGAACGACTAAATTAAATACATGCGCTAGGCATGGTACGTGTGTGAGCTTGCCGAGCTCCAAAGCCGCCACCAAGTTACGCCCATTATCACACACAACCATGCCTGGTTGCAGGTTGAGTGGCGAGAGCCACTGCTCGGTCTGGTGACTAATCCCCTGCAACAGCTCTGAGGCCGTGTGCTGTTTGTCCCCAAGGCAGATCAGCTTCAGCACGGCCTGTTGACGCTTCCCCACTGCAGTGCTACAGTGCTTCCAGCTACTGGCTGATGGGGGAGTGGCGCTGCGTGTAGAGAATTCGGAGGTGGAAACGGAGGAGGAGGAGCCAATAACGTAGGTGCTGGCGGAAACCCTGATGGAGGTAGGGCCCACAATCCTCGGCGTGGGTAGCACCCGTGCCATCCCAGGGTCCGAGTCGCTCCCAGCCTCCACGACATTCACCCAGTGTGCCGTCAGGGAAATGTAGCGTCCCTGGCCACAAGCACTTGTCCATGTGTCAGTCGTTAAGTGGACCTTCCCAGTAACTGCGTTGGTCAGGGCACGGGTGATGTTACGGGACACATGGTGGTGTAATGCGGGGATGGCACACCGGGAAAAGTAGTGGCGGCTGGGGACCGCGTACCGAGGGACAGCTGCTGCCATCAGGCTGCGGAAGGACTCAGTGTCCACAAGCCTAAATGGCAGCATTTCGATGGCCAGTAATTTTGAAAGGTGTGAGGTTAGTGCTATGGCCTGTGGGTGGGTGGCTGGGTACTTTCTCTTGCGCTCAAATGCCTGGGGTAACGACATTTGGACGCTGTGCTGGGACAGGGAAGTGGATGTGGTCGCTGATGGTGCTTCAGATGCTACAGGTGCAGGGCGGGAGGTATGCGGGCCTGCGCCTTCGACAGGCGATTGGCCGGCACCGAAAACAGGACACAGATGGGCGATCCAGGCGTTCCTCCCACTTACTATGGTGCTTGGATGCCATGTGTCGGATCATGCTGGTGGTGGTGAGGTTTCTAGTGTTCATGCCTCGGCTCATTCTGGTGTGGCACAGGTTGCAAACTACAATTCTTTTGTCGTCCGCACTTTCCTTAAAAAAACGCCATACCGCGGAACACCTACCCTTTGGCAAGGTAGATTTACGCAAGGGGGTGCTCCGTGGAACATTTGCGGGCCGGTTTGGTGCAGTCCGCCTTCTTTCTGTAGCCACACCACTGCCTCTTCCAGCCTGTTGCGGTGCTGCAGATGGCTCACCCTCAGGACTGCTGTCATCGCTCGGCTCTACACCTTCCCAGGTGGGGTCAGTCACCTCATCGTCCACCAAGTCCTCCTCCACTTCCTCACTCTGATCATCCTCCTCAAGTCTTGATCCCACCACATACTCAGTCATTGACAACTGTATAACATTCTCCTCAACAAGGTCTTGAGACGGAAATAGTGGTTGATTTAATGGCAACTGTGTCTCATCATCATCATCATCATCCACTACTTCCTTTGACCTTAAATGCCGTTCACATCTGTCATCTTCTTGTGATTGGGTAGCCTCTAGAGGTTGTGAATCAGGGCACAAGATGTCATGTTCCTCTGCAAGCGTGCTTGGAGAGAGGGTCAAATGAAGGATTGGTGATGAGACGAGCTCCTCACTATATCCCAGTGTGGGATCACTTCTTTGACCAGACCGTGTATGGTGGGAGGAAGGATGATCAGAGTGAGGATTATGTTGACCAGACTCTTGGCTACTGAGAGTGGACTTGGTGGAAGACAGGGTGGTGCTTAACCGACTGGAAGCAGTATCAGCTGTCATCCAACCGACCACCTGTTTGCAGTGGTCGGACCTCGAGAGTGATGTCCTGCGACGCCCTGTAAAATTACACATGAAGCTAGGTATGGTGGATGTCTTTCTTTCTTGTGCTCTGGCACCAGGCACAGTTTCTCCGCGTCCTGACCCGCGCCCTGAACTATCAGGATCACGTCCACTTCCCCGTCCCTTTTTACCCGCCTTCTTCATCTTACACGGAATATGTGACTTTAATATTTGAGTTTGAAAACTTAACAGTATTTCTTCCTATTCTGCAACTGTGCAGAGTACACAGAATAGGCTGCTAAACGGCGGTGACACACACTGAATGGAATATGTGACTTTAATATTTGAGTTTGAAAACTTAACAGTATTTCTTACTATTCTGCAACTGTGCAGAGTACACAGAATAGGCTGCTAAACGGCGGTGACACACACTGAATGGAAAATGTGACTTTAATATTTGAGTTTGAAAACTTAACAGTATTTCTTACTATTCTGCAACTGTGCAGAGTACACAGAATAGGCTGCTAAACTGCGGTGACACACACTGAATGGAATATGTGACTTTAATATTTGAGTTTGAAAACTTAACAGTATTTCTTCCTATTCTGCAACTGTGCAGAGTACACAGAATAGGCTGCTAAACGGCGGTGACACACACTGAATGGAATATGTGACTTTAATATTTGAGTTTGAAAACTTAACAGTATTTCTTACTATTCTGCAACTGTGCAGAGTACACAGAATAGGCTGCTAAACGGCGGTGACACACACTGAATGGAAAATGTGACTTTAATATTTGAGTTTGAAAACTTAACAGTATTTCTTCCTATTCTGCAACTGTGCAGAGTACACAGAATAGGCTGCTAAACTGCGGTGACACACACTGAATGGAAAATGTGACTTTAATATTTGAGTTTGAAAACTTAACAGTATTTCTTACTATTCTGCAACTGTGCAGAGTACACAGAATAGGCTGCTAAACGGCGGTGACACACACTGAATGGAATATGTGACTTTAATATTTGAGTTTGAAAACTTAACAGTATTTCTTACTATTCTGCAACTGTGCAGAGTACACAGAATAGGCTGCTAAACGGCGGTGACACACACTGAATGGAATATGTGACTTTGATATTTTAGTTTGAAGACTTAACAGTATTTCTTCCTATTCTGCAACTCTGCACAGTACACAGAATGTGCTGCTACACTGCGGCGAAGCACACTGAATGGAATATGTGACTTTGATATTTTAGTTTGAAGACTTAACAGTATTTCTTCCTATTCTGCAACTCTGCACAGTACACAGAATGTGCTGCTACACTGCGGCGAAGCACACTGAATGGAATATGTGACTTTGATATTTTAGTTTGAAGACTTAACAGTATTTCTTCCTATTCTGCAACTCTGCACAGTACACAGAATGTGCTGCTACACTGCGGCGAAGCACACTGAATGGAATATGTGACTTTGATATTTTAGTTTGAAGACTTAACAGTATTTCTTCCTATTCTGCAACTCTGCACAGTACACAGAATGTGCTGCTAAACTGCGGCGAAGCACACTGAATGGAATATGTGACTTTGATATTTTAGTTTGAAGACTTAACAGTATTTCTTCCTATTCTGCAACTCTGCACAGTACACAGAATGTGCTGCTAAACTGCGGCGACGCACACTGAATGGAATATGTGACTTTGATATTTTAGTTTGAAGACTTAACAGAATGTGCTCTAATCTGCAACTTTGCACACTAAACAGAATGTGCTCTAATCTGCAACTTTGCACACTAAACAGAATGTGCTCTAATCTGCAACTGTGCACACTAAACAGAATGTGCTCTAATCTGCAACTTTGCACACTAAACAGAATATTTTTTTTTTTTTTTTTTCCCCCCCCACACAAAATAACCTTCTGCCCCCACACACAGTAGTCCTAAAAAGGACTTTTGGTTCTTTTTTTTCACAATTTTGGTTTTTTTCCTCCCTACACTGCCTTTCCCTTCCTATCCTCAGCTCTCCCTGGCTAAGACTGAGCCGAACTCGATGGTCAGGTGCTATACAGCACCCGACCACGGGTTCTGGCCAGCCAATCAGTGTAATGCCAGCAGCCAACATGGCTGCTGGCATTACACCGATGTCAGAGCCTCCCTGCACGTTTATTGGCTGCGCAGCAGCCGCAAAACGTGCGGGGAGGAGACCCGAACATGGCGGGCGAGCACATGCGGTACTCGTACGAGTACCGCCATGTGCCGAGCAGAGCGATGCTCGAGCCGATCCGAGCATCGGCCGAGCATGCTCGCTCAACACTACTACTTAGCTATAACCATGAAATGATAGCTACTCACAGGGACAGTGAAAAAAAGTGTTTATATGGTTTAATATAAAAACATTAACATTTTGGCCCTTTTAGGGGCAAAATGTTGATGTTTGTATAGTAAACTCAATGCACAGTAAGGGTTGGAGACAGTGGAATGACTAATCATTGGCGTGCCCCAGTGAAACCATTTATGGGCCCCCTGTACACAAATGTTTTTCCAGAGATATAACTAGAATCTATTGTGTCCTGGGGCTGATGATCCCCCACAATGCTATGCGCCGATACAACTGCATCCTCAGAGATGCTCAACTAGGAATAAGCCTTTCAAAGTATATAGAAGACTCTGTAGGACCTTCTCCTACCCAGGGGGCTCTTTTAGCTCACAAATGCTGTACACAGAGAAGAAATATCCTGAAGCACATCATACTGATCCTGTGAGAAACAGGCACTAACTAAATATTAATCCCAATACTAAAGTACATAGCCCTCTATGTTCTGCTCTTTTAAATAAGTATCCAGGCCCTTTTTAAAGGCATATGCATTTGATAGCACCACCTCCTCAGGCAGTGAATTCCATACCTTTATTGTCCTTACTGTAAAGAAACCCTTCCGCTGATGCAGATAAAATCTCCTTTCCTCAAGTCTAAGCAGGTGACCCCTTGTCCTTTGTACTGTTCTGTTAATGAACAGGTCTTTGGAGAGCCCTTTGTATGGGCCCTGAACATATTTATATAGTGTTATCATATCCCCTCTAAGATGCTGTTTTTCTAGTGTGTACAAGTTTAACTTTTCTAGCCTTTCCATTCCCCTTACTAGTTTTGTAGCCCTCCTCTACACTCCCTCTAGTTCCATAACGTCCTTTTTCAGAAAGGGTGCCCAGAATTGAACAGCATATTCTAGGTGGGGTCTTACCATGGACCTGTAAAGAGGCATAATTATATCTTCCTCCCTTGAATCAATACCCCTTTTAATACATGTCAGACAAAGTACAAATGAGCAACTTAATAAGTATTAAGTCCTGAGACACCACACAAGGATAGAGATAGTCAGGAACACATTGCTGTGGTTTTCAGATAGTGTAGAAATAGGGTTAACTGTGGTTTTATTTCACTCCATCCTCCAGTTAGAATACGCTACAGATTCCTCTTATTCTTTTACCGTTCTACAGTATAAATGTACAGTGGTAAATTTCACACATAAATATATAAACAAAAAAGCAACAACAACAACATAGACCAATGTAGCTACCACCACAACTTCAGCTTCCACCTACCACATAAAAAACATCATATACAGACAGGCCACCAGATGCCATCAAGTGTGTTCTGACATTAAACTCTTCTGGACCAGGGGAATGTGCACTGCATAGAGAGGAAATGCATTACACATCCCTCCGCTCCTCAGGGTGGGGGGTTTATAGACAGGAATAAGTATAAGTACCTTAACACCCAACTGAATCATTCAAAGATGTGTGTGTGTGTGTGTATATATTGATGAGCAAGCAACTTCCACTTCAATTTCTTATATTAATTGTTTTCCTTATATATTTATCTGTGTTTGCGTGTGTTGAGGAAGAAGGGTGAATATGTGGTGTGGATTTGTGTGTTTGCATTTCACATCCCAATGGCACACAAAGAGTTAAGGGAGGGCTGGTGCTGTTCTTGGTTTGAAGTGTGATGGTGTGAGCATTCTCTAGGCCCCCTTTGCTTGCCCTCACCAGCATATTGGCATCTTTATGCTAATAATCAAAATTCCCTCCTCCCCTTGCCTACATCATTTTTAGTGCATGTGGCAAAGTGTGTCCTATTCTCCATGGTGAAGTGATCTCCACAAATTGCTAGGCACACTTCATCATTCCACCAAAACCTAGTGCATCTCCCACCCAGGACTTGGTATCAAGGGATAGTAATGTTTCAAAATAAAATCAGCTCCAATTCATCTTCATAGTATTTGGGCTATGGATAGTGTGATTTCAGTTCTGTCAGAGTTGTAGTTCAAGAGTAATTGAATGAGTAATTGAATGATAAAATATCCCCCTCCCACCCCTTTTACTGATGTAACATTGCTCACCTCAGAACAGAAAGGTGGTGTCCAGGTGAATCACAGAGAGGGACAATCTTCAATTAACATGATGGAAAAACCTGAAAAACCTGTCAAGGGGTGCAGTGTTTTCATTGTTCACTGAAGGGAGGTGGCTCACACTAGGTAAAAAAAGGGGCAGGAGGGGGATACTTTATCATTCAATTACTCTTGAACTACAACTCTGTCAGTATTGAAATAACACTCTCTATGGCTCAAATACTATGAAGATTAATTGGAGCTACTTTTATTTTGAAACATTACTATCCCGTTAAAGAGAAAATCTCTTGTTTTCACATTCCTTATCTGGGGGTGTCAGCTACTGAAATTCCACCTTCCACCACTCAATCATGATACTCCTTTAAATTTTCCATTAAAGGGATAGTATTGTTTCATAATAAAAGCAGCTCAAATTAATCATCATAGTATTTGGACCTTGGAGAGTGTTATTTCAATTCTGTCAGAGTTGTAGTTCAAGAGTATTTCAATGACAAAGTATCCCCCTCCCGCCTCTTTTACTGATGTAACACTGTTCAGCCAGATCAGAAGGGAGGTGCCCAGGTAGACTGCAGAGAGGGACAATCTTCAATTAAGATAAGGGAAAAACGTGGAAAATTTGTAAAGGGGGCAGGGCTTTCATTGATCTCATAGGAAGAAGATTGTCCCCTTCTTTTATCTGTCTGGTCTATGGACTGGATTCCACATCTGAGAAGAGATGGCTTACACTGGGTAAAAGGGGCGGGAGGGGAAACTTTGCTTGTGAATATCTCTCAAACCATAAAGGTTTGAGAGATACAACTTATATCATTCTTCATGTTTTTTTAATGCCTACAAAATAAAATAAAGATAAAATGAAATATTACTATCCCTTTAAATGGGCTGTAACTGGAAGTTTAACAGAATGAAATGGAAAAAAAGAACAGACCTGCTGAATTTACTGAACCAAGAGAAATTCAAAGGATCAATCAACAAAAATTATTTGTATATTTTTACGATCCTGCGGCCACTTTGGAATGTTAGCTATAAGCTTACAAATTCCAATGATGTGTTTGTTAAGAGCCATAACTTTATTTGGAGTAGGAGGTACTACCCCTTTAAACACCATCCAGTGAAACAGAATAAATTAGTATTCATATAGCACTGGAGGTATATGTGATTAACCACTTAAGTGTTTGGAGTAGGTAAGTGTGTGTTTGAACTGCAGCATTACCAGTGGCATACCTCCCAACATTTCAAATGGCGAAAGAAGGACATATGTGAATTAGGTGTTGCTGTGGGAGTTGCTGGTGGGCGGGACATTACAGAGGTTTAGGTTATTGCATAACCTATTGAAACCCCTTTGTGTAATGTGAATAAATTATTTAGTCAAGACTAAAGAATTTTATTTACACAGACCAGTGGTTCTCAATCTTTTTTGTTTGGGGCACCCTTAACACATAATCTACAACATTCAGGGCATCCCTAACATATTTAATATACTTTATCAAGGGCATAAGAAGGGTACAATACATAAATGTACAGTTATTATTAGGCTTTATAAACATAAAAACAAAACTAAATCTATTGTGCATAACAATTTCTATAAATCTTTATTTAAAAGTCCATTTTTGTCAGTCTTCATAGAAAACACAGGGCACCCTAAGCTGATGTCCATGGCACACCAAAGCACCAGGGCACCCTGGTTGAGAATCACTGAAACAGACTAAATATAAACAAATATACTGAAGTTTAAACAAACATTAATATGGGTTTTATTACTGTGATACACTTATATACACCACACAGTCTGATCTCCTAAAAAGAGGGACACCAGGGTGGGAAAGAGGGGTAGAGGGATTTAGATCTCAAAGAGGGACACTTGGGAGTAATGCAGTGGTAGTAGTGTTTGAGTGTTTTAACCTAGGCAGTGCTTGACTGGTAAACTGCAGAGAGGGACAATCTTCAATTAAGATAAGGGAAAAACCTGAAAAACTTGTCAAGGGGGTCAGGGCTTTCATTGTTCTCATAGGAAGAAGACTGTCCCCTTCTGTTATCTGTCTGGTCTTACAACCAGATTCCACATCTGAGAAGAGATGGCTTACACTAAGTAAAAGGGGCGGGAAGGGAAACTTTGCTTGTGAATATCTCTCAAACCATAAAGGTTTGAGAGATAAGACTTGTATCGTTCTTCATGTTTTTTTTAATGCCTACAAAATAAAATAAAGATAAAACAAAGTATTACTATCCCTTTAAGGCAAAGTTCATGCTGCAGAAGGTTGCTCTACGTAATTGTAAACGTAATTTGTTGGCGATGTTTCTGACATCCAGAGGTTATGGAAAGATTCTCTATACATACAGAAGAAAACTGACAGTTATCATACTTTAAATTCCATAGACAGCAATAATAAATTAGCTATGAATGCAATACATTTTGTTTTTGCCTTTTAACTCATGTAAACTTACCAGGGAATGGAATTCTGTTCTTTTAAGTGAATATCTACTCACTTTCCAGTCACATTTTAGAACACCCTCTAGTGTCACATTTTACTATAAAAAAAAAAGTTCTCCTTGAAAGATGGGCTGATTATTGCAGACCTATCAGATATAATTTTACTATATAATTAACACAATCACAAGGGACATCAACTTGCTATGATGCAACAATTTATCGGGGGCTCCAAAAGGTTTTGTCAATAAAAAAGTGGGTCTTAAAAACTTAATCACACCTAAATGACTCCATTAGGATGAAGATTTCCATATTAGGGAATTAGTAAAGTCTTTCCCTATACCTAACTCATTTTTATGCGTATATTTCAACTTAACCCTTTGGATGCTAGAAATGTCTCTAAGAAATGGCTTTGGAGATGTTACTAGCACTCAATGGGTTAAAGAGAAAGATAGCATTGATTATAGTTGTGTCTGAATTGCTCTACATTTACTGCAAGCATTTCTGTTATAATTTCTTAATACTCATTAACCCTTTGAGTGCCAGAGGGGTACGGAACACATTGCAAAGCACTCAAATGGTTAAAGTTGAATCAATGTACCTCTGGTTACATGTTGTTAATAACTGTTAAGAAAAGCATTTAGCATTCATGTTTCACCCTCAACTATTATATTTGAACAAAACAAATCCACATTTATTTTTTGTGCAAATAAGAATCACCATTTTGAAGATTTTGTTTTACTCAATGTATAGTTTAAACTGTTTCAACATGACAAGCTGATGCCCTTGGAAATGGGTTAATTATTTCTTACAATTAGAGCAGTTCTATCTGTAATCATGTTTCCATCTTTATAGGACCTTTTTTTTTTAAATAGTAAAAGCTGACACTAGAGGGAGCTCTAAAATGTGACTGGAAAGTGAGGAGATCTTCACTTTCAAGAACAGAATTCCATTCCCTGGCAAGTTTACATCACTTAAATGGTGAAACTACAATAAAATCTATTTCAATTTATAGAACTGTTGCTATTGCTTTCTATGGGATTCAAAATTATTTCAATTATTTCAATTCTTTGCTTACAAATAATCTTCTCCTAGCTGTTGGATGTTAGAAGGGTCTCCAATGGATTATGACTAAACTCATAACGTCTAAGGTTTTTAAAGGGACACTAGCTCCAAAAAAATGAAAATGGCTCAAAACCATTAAAAATAGGATTTTAGTCTTACCTGTTAAATCCTTTTCACTTAGTCCATACAGGTCACTGGTACTTCTGGGAGGCGATTCGCCCCTTTAATAGGCAGGAACAATTATGCAAATGATTGCAGTGGGCGGAGCCTCCCCTCTTACTTAAGCCACCTTCAGGCCAGAGCCACTAGATTTGATTTGAGACCCTAAAACTGACCCCAGGTAAGCAAGAAGAAAGACTCCTGTGAGCATGCCCCAAAGGTCTCCCACTGAATGCCACAGGAGAGCCAGGTCTGGTCCCTTGACAGGGTGGGAGACCAGTGACCTGTATGGACTAAGTGAAAAGGATTTAACAGGTAAGACTAAAATCCTATTTTCACTGTCGTCCAATACAGGTCACTGGTACTTCTGGGATGTACAAACATTGAGCTGATCCAGAGGTGGGAGTTAAGGCAAGGACCAGAACAAGGCCCAAGACATAAAAACTGCTATAAACCAGTTAATAACATAGCCCAAACTGTAAGTGTCAACGGACACCGATCAAGGGAACAATCCCTGAACTAACACAGCACACGGAACTAGAGCCAACAGGGCTCAACAGTAAGGAAGCACTAAGGATCACAGAGCGGAAGACCTACACAGGCAAAACTGCCTCCAGGACCTTCCTTCCAAAATTGGCATCAGCCGAAGCCAGCACATCAACACGGTAGTGCTTTGAAAAGGTGTGCACAGAGGACCAAGTAGCCGCTCTGCACAGTTGATCAGCAGAAGCCTGATTCTTGAAGGCCCAAGAGGCCCCAATAGATCTGGTGGAATGGGCAGTCACCCGGAAGGGAACGTGCTTATTCCGCAACTTATAGGCTTCACGGATAGTAGCCTTAATCCAAGAGGCAATGGTAACTTTGGAAGCCGGTCTCCCTGCCCTAGGCCCCTCAGGAATGACGAATAGAGCGTCAGACTTCCTGATAGACTCGGTGCGATGCACATAAAACTTGAGGCAACGCACCACATCCAACAAATGGAGATCTCTTACCTTGCCGGATGAAGGATTAGGGCAGAAAGAGGGAACCACAATCTCCTGATTGATGTGAAACTCAGACACAACCTTTGGTAAGAATTCCTTGGTAGTGCGAAGCACAGCCTTATCCCTGTGGAACACCAGGTAAGGAGGTTTACAAGACAGAGCCTGTAACTCTGCTACCCGGCGAACTGAAACAATAGCCAAAAGGAAGGCCATCTTCCAAGTCAAGAGACGTAAAGGAATGGAAGCCAAGGATTCAAACGGTGGTCGCTGGAGAACTCCCAGCACCAAATTGAGGTCCCACTGGGGAGCAGGACTCTTGAAGGCAGGTCGAACATGAGTCACACCTTGAAAGAAAACTTTCACATCAGGAAGGATAGTGATCCTTTCCTGGAAAAACACAGACAAGGCAGAAGTCTGAACTTTGAGGGAACTCAGACTGAGCCCCTTATCAACGCCGTCCTGCAAGAAGGCCAGGACAGTGGGAAGATGAAACTCAAGGGATAATTTCTTATCAGAGCACCATGCCACAAAAGTTGACCAAATGCGATGATAGATCTTGGAAGACACAGGCTTACGAGCACTAAGCATGGTCGACACCACAGAAGGAGAAAATCCTTTCTTTGCTAGAGGATTCAACCACCATGCCATCAAATGGAGAGAGTAACATCCTCCTTCCACAGATATCCCTGAAGAAGTAGGTCTGGACGGGCAGGAAGTGGGAACGGATCCGCCACTGACATGGCCATCAACTCCGGATACCAGTACTGGCGAGGCCAGTTTGGAGCGATCAGGATCACCGGACAACGCTCCCGCTTCAGTTTCTGGATGACTCTGATCAATAGAGGAAGAGGAGGAAAGATGTAAGCCAGAGAAAAATCCCAAGGGATCGACAAGGCATCCACTGCTAGAGCAAGTGAGTCCCTCCGCCGGGAGCAAAACACCGGAACCTTCCTGTTGTGTCTGGAGGCCATCAGGTCCACCTCCGGCATCCCCCACCTCTGGGTGAGCAAGTGAAACACCTCTGGATGAAGAGCCCATTCTCCGCTGTCGACGGTATGACGACTGAGGAAGTCTGCCGTGACGTTGTCCACGCCTGGAATATGAACTGCAGAGATGACAGGCACGTGATCTTCTGCCCAAGACAAAATATCCTTGACCTCCAACCAGGCGGTGCCGCTTCTTGTGCCGCCTTGCCTGTTGATGTAAGCCACCGCAGTTGCGTTGTCGGATTCCACTCTGATTGGAAGACCGGTCAATTGAGATTTCCAGTGTCTCAGGGCAAGCCGGATGGCACGTAGTTCCAGAACATTGATGGAGAGCAGAGATTCCTCCAGACCCCATTTCCCCTGAGCACTGAAGCGACCCAACACAGCACCCCAGCCCCGAAGGCTGGCATCCGTCGTGATCGTGGTCCAACGAGGAACTTGAAAGGATCTCCCTTTCAGGAGATGGGAGAGATCCAACCACCAGAGCAGACTCGATTCCACATGAGGAGGTAGAGAGACTGACAGATGCTGATGATCTGGATGAGTCTTGCACGTCTGGATCACAAATCTCTGAAGTTCCCTGGAGTGGGCCATTGCAAAAGGAACTGCTTCGATCGTGGAAATGAACTTCCCCACCAGGGAAGACAACTTCGTTACCGGCACTAAGTCCAGTTCCAGAATCCCCGCCACTCTGATAGCTATCTGATGAGCCACATCCTCCGGCAGGAACACCATGCATTGGCGAGTGTCGAACAGGAGACCCAGGAACAGAAGCCTCTGAGATGGGACCAAGTCCGACTTGTCCAGATTCAGGATCCAGCCATGACGGGTCAGAGTGTGGATACACTTCTGCAATTGCTGGTGAAGAAGCTCTGCTGAAGAAGCTTTGATGAGGAGATCGGCCATGTAGGGAGTCACCCGGACCCCGTCCTGATGAAGCACCGCTATCAGGGAGCCCAACACTCTCTGGAAGACCTGAGGAGCTGATGTCAGTCCAAAGGGAAGAGCAGAAAACTGAAAGTGTCCCCTGTGGCAGGCAATCCTGAGGTACCGCCTGCTCTCTGGATGAATAGGGATGTGAAGATAAGCATCCTGAAGGTCCAGGGAGGCAAGGAACTCCCCTGGAGACGTTGCTGCAATCACAGAGCGCAGGGACTCCTGGCGGAAGTGGGAAGTCACCACATAGGCATTGAGATCTTTGAGATCCAAAATAGGACGAGCCCCTCCGTCCTTTTTGGCCACCACAAACAGGTTGGAATAAAATCCTGAACCCGTGTCCTCCTGAGGAACCACTTCCAGAACCTCTTTGTCCAAGAGATCCTGAATAGCGTCGTCGAACAGACGTCTTTTTGTAGGTTCCTGAGAAGGACGAGTAAAATGGAACCGAAAAGGAGGAAGGGAGGAGAAAGGGATCCTGTATCCCTCTGACACTACCTGAAGAACCCATGGGTCCGCCACTGACTCCTCCCAAGTCCGGCGAAAGATGCGGAGACGACCCCCTACAGCCGGATGCGGACCCGGGTTCGGCGAGTCATGCCGAAGCAGTCTTGGAGGTCTTGGCCTTGGGGGCAACTTCGGGCTTCCAGGACTGTTTGGGCTTGGAGGAGGAGCGCGTAGCGGGAGGACCCGTCTGGGCCGAGGAGCGTGTCTCAGTCTGAAAGGAACGAAAGGACCGATTGCGTTTGGCTGGAAACTTTTTCTTAAAGACTGAGGGTAGAAGAGTACTTTTACCGCCAGTAGCCTCACTGATCATTTCTTTGAGTTCAGACCCAAATAGCAAATTCCCCTGAAAGGGCAAGGAAAGCAAGGCTTTCTTAGAGGCTG
Source organism: Rhinophrynus dorsalis (assembly GCA_037306005.1). Taxonomy (NCBI): domain Eukaryota; kingdom Metazoa; phylum Chordata; class Amphibia; order Anura; family Rhinophrynidae; genus Rhinophrynus; species Rhinophrynus dorsalis. The sequence continues at coordinate 80,769,578 of CM074721.1, forward strand.
TATCAGCAGACCAAATTTTCAGCCAAAGGGCACGCCTAGCCACCACAGAAGCAGTGGAGGCCCTCGCCATCATGCGCACAGCATCAAAGGCAGCGTCAGCAACATAATTCTGAGCTTCAGTGATATTAGCAAGAAGCTGCAACTGTTCAGATACTGGTGCATCCTGGCGAACCGCTTCAGTCAGTCGTTCAGTCCAGGCCGCAATGGCTCTATTAACCCATGCCACTGCAAAGGTTGGACGCATGGCAGTGCCAATGGAGGCAAAAATAGACTTAAGAGAAAGCTCTAGCTTTTTATCCGTCCAATCCTGCAGGGCAGAGGCATCAGAGACAGCCAAGGCGGTAGATTTGGATAGCCTGGAAACAGGAGCATCCACCTTGGGGGGATGAACCCATTTTGCCAGCTCAGTCTCAGGAAAAGGGTACAGTTTAGCAAACTTTTTAGAGACAGAGGAGGATCTATCAGGATTCTTCCATGCCTCAGAGACTAGATGGGCAAGAGTAGGGTTAGTTGGAAAACAAACAACAGGCTTAGATGGTTTCTTTTGAAAAACGTCAGTAGGATCATAAGTGGATTCCTGAGTCAGAGGAAGGTTGAGCGTATTCAGAACAGCTCTAATCAGACCCTCAGCCGAAACTTCAGGGTCACATTCATAAGGGTCCCCAATGGACCTGTTAGACTCAATAACAGTGCGTTCCTCAGCATCAGAATCCTGCAAGAGTTCTTCTTCAGAAGAATCAGACACATCAGGAGCACCCTGTGGCTTAGGCAGGGAGGTCCTGATTGTAGCGGGGGTCTGCCAGACCTGGAGAGCCCCCTGTACCTGAGAGGGATAGAGTTGAAGAGTGGATCTGAGATCCCTAGTGGCAGCTTTAAACTCCCTCACCCAAGATGGCTCAATAGCATGGCTGGGAAGCCCAGGGTTGCTATCCTGACCAGTGCAGTTAGGGCATAGATCCCCCACAGTATCACTAGATAGCCCAGTGTGACAAGAGGAGCAAAACGCCATGGGGGGGCAGACCCCCCATCCTCCTTAGACTTGGGTCTAGCCCCTAGCTCCAGTGAAGTAGACATGCTCACAGCGTCAATATACCCCACTTTAAACTATATCACCCAGTAATAGTGTGGAAGATTAAAGTTTCACCCCAGAAATGCCTAATAATGGACTTATCTGGCCAGCGAAGGGTTAATCTGTTGAGGGGAGAGAAGGCTCGGTCCCTGCGTAGTGTACTCGCTGAGGAAGAGCTCCACAAAATGGCGGCCGTCAGTACAGCCAATCAGAAACGAGCGTGAACCGGGCGCTCATGGGAAATGTAGTTTTCCCCATACAAGTACTCCAAACAGTGCCCGAAGCCCCCCTGAACACCCCACACTAATAAAACACACATCGGATGATAGAGCAGGAGCCTAGCATTAAAATGAGCCCTCTCTGGGCTCTTGCTGTGACAAGCGGTTCCAGAGATATGTCCCAGACTGTGAAATCTCATAGAGAGTAAAGGAGCCATAGCGTCTAAGCGGGAAAAGCCGCGCTTAAAGGCACGGAACACCATTTTTAATAAAGTTTACTAAAACATACATAAGTGCCCAAACATACATAAAACACATAAAGAAATACTATTCAAGGCTCCAAACCCAGAGAATACCACAGAAACTGCATTAAATACAATAAATGCAAATAAAAACACCCTATGAGTGCTGGAGTGCAAAGCAAACTCCCAAATACAAGCCCAGCAAAGGGACACTGTGGGGACAAGTGGACCTTCAGCACTCAATGGGTGGCTCACCTTTCCTGCAAGGACTTCTGTCTTCAGGTGACCATGATGAAGTGGGAATAGACCAGAGGAAAATTCCCCAGTAGGGAAGCTGCTTAACCCAAGCTGTTCCCTCTTCAGGGCATAAGGTCCACAGAAAATCCCTGGAAGCTGCACCAGCCACTTTAAAGAGGGCAATTCACAGCCATGGTCACCCTCCTAATGGTGGTATTCCATATTTGAATAAAAAAATAACAAACTACTAAGATGAATGCATAGATGTTCTCTACCTGGTGTGCACAGCACCCAGGAACAAATCAAATCTAGTGGCTCTGGCCTGAAGGTGGCTTAAGTAAGAGGGGAGGCTCCGCCCACTGCAATCATTTGCATAATTGTTCCTGCCTATTAAAGGGGCGAATCGCCTCCCAGAAGTACCAGTGACCTGTATTGGATGACAGTGAAATATAATGTACTCCTATACAGCATTTAAAAAACTATTTGGTGGGAGACATAAAAATCATTCAAAACAAAAGTGGCCAGTGATAAATCTATAAGCCTGAGATAATTGTTTTGAGTTTGAACCCAGTTCAGTTCTCTGGAACACGTATCGCTTATTTATTTGTTTACCAAATCATTGCCCTTATCACTTGAATAGATATGAGGAGATAAATGGTTATGCACATATGCCTCCAGATAAACAGGGAAAAGCATATTTAGAATATATGTTGAGGTTTATGACCAAAGACATTTTAAAAAGGATGGCTACTACTACCTGATATTTGAAATATTATGACCCCTATTCTGTTTTAGGCGATAATGTCACTTCAAAGGCCCCCATTGTTAGTTATATTAATTATTTAATTATGAATCTGAATACATAGATGTCAAAGCGGGAATATCACTTAGATATAAGAGCCCCCCCAATTAATTCTTATTATAGCGGGAAGCATTGAAATACTGTTATAATGTTTATCAGAATGCAACTCCCCTTTGGCAAATAACCTATCAGTGAGGAGACAGGGATGGCCACAGCAGGTGCACAGATCCCTCTTCGGCAAGATGTCACAAATTAATTTATGTTTCAAAATAATGCCGGCACTTAATAAAGATTATAACAGTATTTCAATGCTTACCACTATACTAAGAATTAGTAGGGGGCACTAATATCTAAGTGATAGTTCTGCTTTAAGTACATTTTGATATTAACATTTTTTGTTTCAGCCTCGTAACCACTCTGCTGAGTTTTGGGAGTGACCAACCCAGTCTTAATGCCTATGCATCATATTCCCAGTTGTGGTTTGTGGTGGCTTGATTATCTACCAGGTTAAGTAATGGTACAGTCTTCATCTTATACATTATATTCTTTGTTGCACAGAGATTGTAAGAGATTTCTAAGCTTTTATAATACCCCCCCCCACACACACAGACACACACACACACATCTTACTTTGGCCAGAAAATCCTAATGACTCCTATGAATTTTGCCCTTGTGTTCTTTTTCAAATCAGTCATGTCCATGGAGGCAGACATGATAGTTGCTAGTAGGACCACTAAACCACATACTCTACTCCCTGCACATGGTATTCTTAACCCTTTAAAGGGTTAAGTAGGCTCATACACTCGGTCTGTTTCAGTATGAAAAAACTGCTTGCAACTGTCATGTCGACCTCCATGGACATGACATCCATTACTGGCTGAACATGCTATCTCTTGAACAAAAGCATAAGGGACGTGAGGTGTTTTATTAGGAGATATTATGTTAGTTCTCCTTTAAGGGTATTTCCTATGCCAGGTAGCATTGTATCAGGATACGGGAGGAGTCAGTTGAGAATTGAAGGTGTGGTCATGGTTTGGGTTAGGGAATAACTGTAATAACTGTGAAGTTGGCAAAAGCAAGCAGAAAAACCACTGGGCAGAAAAAATCATGCATATCTGCTCAATAGCTAAAACAAATACAAGGCTGCACTGCCCATAGTCACAGATGGCAATCCCCTCTGATACAAAATTGTAAGGGGTGATTTAGCCTTGAAGGACATGCCCACTGTCCTCATGTGAGGAGGGTGTGTGGCCATGGCAGGGGCTAGGGGTGCTTGAGATGTAAATCTATATCTGTGAATAAGAGGAATAAACCAACTTAACAAGTGGATCCATCTTGATAATTACCATTATTTTGAAGTACAATTTTCACCCTAGGACAGGACTTTGGTTAGCACTAGAGCTAGACTTCCCATTAGTCAGAGTAGGCAACATCTTTGAGCACTGAGTTTTGAGGGGAGGAGCCTCTGCCTTGCTGGTCAAACCCACATTCTGTGTTCTGGGTGTGGCCAAAGTAATTCCAGTCTCTCTGCACATACACTCACTCCTTGTTTATGGAAAAGGGCTTATCTACCAGTTTACATACTCTTTTACTCAATCTTATTTAACTTCTTGGATGCTACAGAGGTCTCCAATGCATTGTAAATCAATTAACTAAAGAACTTCCTAGCAACCAAAGGGGCAATACTTTTTTGAACATTTAAGGATATTTTCTTGACCAGACAACAGTGTTTAGGGCTAAGGATGGATTCAGATGAATAGTGGGGATGTGTTCACAGGTGACACTAAGAGCACCTTGATTGTCTTGAATAAGGCAGCTTTTTTCAAATGCAGGTCCACAGACCAGGACTAGTCAGGGAGTTTATTCCTGCTAGTCTATGGAGAGTCTGATGGATGAAAAGTGCTGCTCGTTCTGTTTCTTTGGATTATGTGTCATCCGTTGCTCAGCAGCACAGCAGAGAGCATAGAATAATTTCTAGGCAGCAGTGCAGTACGTGCTGGGTAGTTTCAGATAACATCACATTGACATGCCAAGTTCAAACAAACCCGGTGACTTCAGTTAATCACTCAACATGTTAAAAACTGTCACGTCCACATGAGGTTAAATGAAACTACTACCCAGTATGCACTGCAAGGTATCTCATAGGTGCCAACAGTTTACATCATGGAGGTAATTTGGTGTTTTTATGTAGGGGAGGAAGGACTGTATTAGAGATCCCTACAGTTTAAACCCCTTGTGCACCAGAGGGATGTGCAACAGATTGTGGTGCAATGCATTGCACACCCCTTTGGTCATCAAGGGGTTTTCACATCCAAGTCAATATATTTTAACCTCTTCCATAATTTTCAAAAGGTGCCACTTTTGTATGTATTCCCCCACGGGGTGACTTGATCACCTGTCCTCAAGGGGATGTGTACGTTCTCACACCATGCAAGATGAACCCAACACAGGGTCAAGATGATGAGTGGGTTGTCTGTGGCTTGTGTGTCCATAACTAGTCTTTGGAAGGCCAAGGATCAAACATTTTATGGGGTTCCCTAACACAAAGATATTTTCATGGATGCATGAATAGCACCTATTGGATGCTAGGGCAGAATGCTGGGCCTCTGCACAACCACATCCTCTACACATCCTGTTGTTCACCTCTGCTGCATGGCCAGTTTGTGTCTATGTACGACAACATGTTCAGAGTGTGTCTGTGTTTGCCTACATGCCAAGTGTGTTTGTGTCTGCCTACAAACCCAGTGTGTCTGTGTGCACCTCTTTGTCCAGACTTTGTCTATGTGCCTATATTCCCAAAGTGTGTCTGTTGGCCTACATGTCCAAAGTGTGTTGATGCGTCTGCATGCCCAGAGTGTGTCTGTGTGCCTACATCCCAAGAATGCATCTGTTTGCCCACATGACCAGAGTGTGTCTATGTGCCTACATCTCCAGATTGGATCTGTTTGCTTACATGACCAGAATGGATCTGTTTGCCTGCATGCCCAGAGTGTGTCTGTTTGTCTACGTGCCCAGAGTATGTCAGTGAGATAGCTCAGTGGCAAAGGCAGGTTTGAATCCCGGCAGGGTCAACTCAGCCCTTCATCCTTCTGAGGTCGATAAATGAGTACCATTGATTGGGTAATAATAACATCTATTATTTCAGCTGCCGGTTTGGTTAATTCCGAGAGCATGCGCTAAAAGCACTTTGAGTCCCACTGGGAGAAAGGCACTATATAAATACTAGTTATTATTATTATGTCTGCATGTTCATATGCCCATAGTATGTATTTGTGCCTGCATATCCAGTGAGTGTCACATGTAATTGTAATTCTGTTGTGTCCTGCCCTATATGTAGTTCTAATGATAAAAGGTTATTGATGAAAATTTGCACTTCCCTATACGCAGCTCAATCATAAGAGCATTTGTTTATGTCTTTTCTTCAAAAAATATTTTCTGAATAAAATTGCATTGTTTTATGCCACTGCATAGACCTTAATACATTATGTCTGGCTTCTAAAATCTTCTAGTTTATCCCTAATTATGAATAAATATTTGAGAACATCTGGTAAATGTTAAGCGTTCCTTGATATTACAAAGGTTGGTAACCAATTGCCTAGGGGATCTTGAGTTATAATTGCGGCAGTGAGAAGCAAACCTGCATATTGTTTTGCCATTGCATTTGGCCATTAAAGAAAAATTATTTATAACCTATTGAAGATCACAGGGGAGTGCAACACTTTGCTTCATAATGCTTTCTGCGCCCTTCGATCCTCAACTCTATAAGTGCCAGAGGGCAATGCGTTGCGTACCCCTCTGGCACTCAAAGTTTTAAGGGCTTAGAATAAGATTTTAGCCGGACTGAAATTCATCTCCCAGAATAGTCAGAAAAAGGATATTTTTCTGAATCTTACCACTCCGTTTCAGCCAGCATATATCTTTAATTTGGCAATTCAAGAAACATACCAAAAACATGTGAACTCTGTTATATGGTTTGGAGACATATAGCGGGTACTGAAAAAAAATATGACTAAGGATGAACTGATTTAGAATGAAACTATATGGAGGAGAGACAGAGAGAGAGAGAAAGGAGACAGACAGATAGAGAAAGAGAGAGAAAGGACAGAGAAGAGTCAGAGCAACACATCACTTACAAAGTCCTTCTTCTCACCTTTAATGCTCTCCACATGATACCCCTCCTGACATCTCTTCCCTCATCTCCTCTTATGCTCACCACACAGCGCCCTTCTTGTTGCACCATCCACACCCTCTGCCCTCTCCTGTCTCAAACTGTTCTCACTTTCTGCTCCCTACCTATGGAACTCCATACCCCTCTCCCCACATCTAGAACCATCCACCTCTGTCTTTAAGTCTACCCTGAAATCTTATCTTCTGGAGCACTAGGACCATGCACTACCTTTTGGCGAACTCAGCACTTGTAATCACATCACTTGACACCCTCTTACCCTGTTGTCTGTATCCTAGTACCCATTTCGACTGTAAGCTCCTTGGGACAGGGACCTCTCTCCTGTTGTTTCTAAGAATGTGACACTTATTTTATCCCCTTTTATGTATTGTAACATATGTCTGTAAGGCAATGCGTACACTGTGTGGAGCCAAATAAATAAAGAATACATATACATACATAGAGAGACAGAGAAGGAGACAGAGGTAGCAAAAGTAAAGTGTGAGAGGAGAGAGTGAGTGAAAGTAGAGGAAGAGAAGAGAGGAACAGGGACAGAGAAAGAGCAAGAGAAAGGAAGATAGCAAGAGAGAACAGGCCTGCCCTGTAAGCAATAGTAACCTGCACCAGAAGTTCTCCTAAATTGTTTAGATGACTAGTGACAATGACAGGAACTTGTTCTGAATTTCCTCAAGGATATGTGAACCTTCTCTTATTGGATGTTTTTATGGGCACATGATTGCTGTCTTGCAATCCAAATAGTTAATGTGACAGTAAACTTACTTTTTGCCTTTACATTTCCACAGCTGCATAGTAAGTATAGTCAAATTGCCTATACTTTGATTATTTTTTTATATTCATATTCATGCGGTAATGATGTATGAATGAATCATCTCCAAGCAATGGGCAGACCCTTGTCTTACTCAGCAGCAAAAGCAAATTATACATTTGTCATAGTAAGTGTTTTTTCCCTTTAAAGTGGACCTGTCAACTTTGTATATTTGAAAACATAATTCAAAACTGCCTATGTGTTATGTTAGCTAAAAACACAGCAAATGCCCACTTAAAGATATATGGACATTGTTATTTCTGAAAAAATGAGTCTCTCTCAGTTTGGTTTCATATGCTAATCAAGCTCTGTGCTGCACAGCTAGCTTTATTAGGATAAATTAGCATATTGTGCTGCACTCAGAGGGGGTTTCTTTATATAACCAAATGTGATTGTGAAGAACACAGGTGGACCTATCACAGTGATTCAGGAAATAGCTGACCCTCCTGTACTGAGTGAGGAGATCTTGAAAACCTTCACTGTTGGTGATACTTGAGGAATGGCATCAAAGTTCTCTGAACTATTCAAATAAAACATGATAACCTGTATTTTCTTTCTTAGAATTGTATCACTAATTACTATTTGCCATTAAAGGGAACTTACTGCCTAAAATAACTTTTGTGAGTTAAAGAACTTTTAAAATTACCTACTGTATATGTTTTTATTAGCAATTTTTTATTTAGAAAGCTAGTTTTTCTGAGTTACTTACATGTATAGGTTATGAAAATTAAGGCATTCCATGTAAGCAATTCCTGTCTAGCTCCTACATTACCTCCCCTCACTGATACTCAACCATTTCAGTGCTACAGGAGGTGGTACAACTTCTGGAAGATAACACTGAAGAAATTACCCAGTCACAGCATTTTAAAACTTCAAAATTTTATTTCACAAAAAATCAAAAGATGAACTGATCATCTTCTTGACCACTTTCTGAAACTCTTATTGAGTCTCATGGGGCCCACTATAAACTCAATGGTTGAGGCACTTCTGGGATCTTCTTATCCCTCTGTAGCAGGGCAAAGACCTTTTATGAAAGTACTAGTTGAAGAGCCTGTTACACGGGCCACAGTGCCACTGCCAGACGGTTGCGGGGCAGTCATGCTCTGTATCAGCCGTGGAGCGGGCAGTCTCTACTGCTCATGACTGCAGCACGCGCAGCAGTCTCTACTGCGCATGACTGCATCGTTACACACGTTTTAGCAAATTATTATATCCTTTTGAGTGCCAGAGGGGTACGTAACGCATTGCAAAGCAATGCGTTGCATACCCCTCTGGCACTCAAAGGGATATAGGATGGTATGCTATCCTGTTCATTGAACTGTGTACTATGCATATATATACCTTCATCTCATTGTATGTATTGTACCCTTGAAAAGTGTTGCAAAGTCATGTCATTATGGAAGATGCTGTGCTTCCCTTGGGGCTCAAGAAGAGGATAAGATGGTGTCCAAGAAGAGTCCACATGACGATGGAACTCCCTGCAAAGCCATACCTATGGTGCATAAGGTTGATTTGGTGGAGGTATTTAGAAGGGAATAGTTCTCCTTTGAAAAGGGTTGGAAAAAGCAAATGAATGCCTTGGCTGGTAGGTATTATTTATAATAATCAGCAACAAATGAGGTTTTAACAGGTTATAGAAAACAGTAATGTGATTCTTTATTGTGTCAATATTTCAGTCTTATAATAAAGAGCTTCCTCGGGTCCTTTCAGATGATATAATCCACTTAACAGCATAGTAGAAAATTACAGCAAGAGACAGGAAAGATACAACACAAAGCATATATATTAAAAAAAACTTTATTTTACGAATACAAGAATCTGTTGTGCTCAGCACATTCGTATAAAAATAGAAGCATTACATTTTAGAAACAAATGACTGGATATTTCTGTTTTCCTACAAATTTACAATCTCGGTTATAAATCAGTACTGATCCAGAATATGAGGTATTTATTCTTGGTAAGAAAATTATTTAACGGCACCATTTTTATGTGCAAAATAAGTGGAATTGAAAATAAATAGTGAGGTAAACACAGGGTTTTCTTAATCTCTTACTATCGGGACTATTTAAAAGATCATCAATACTAAAATACAACTTGATATGATATGAAAAAGTATGTTTAATCATTCATAGGCATATCAGTAAGAACTCATGTATTTTGGTAGAAAGTAAAATATATGATATTTTATGCAATGATTTTGAGCAGGCTGGGGGAAGCTATTTCCCTTACACTCCTTACTTCCTGTCATGTTTTACATGATAAAGATCAGACTCTGACCAGGAACTGAGATGTGCAAAGGAATATTGCTTCCCTAGCAGGCTGATAAAACAGTAAAAGCAAGTTAATATGTCTTGAGCGTTCTCAAACTATGGAGACTTTTCATATATGTTATCGAGTAACATAATAAAGGCCCATGATTAGGAAGCTAATAATGTGCAATTCTGGAGCAAACCAACTGCACCAAAGGGTCAAAATAAGAATTCCCATTGATGTAAATGGGCATTTTTAATTGCACGGATGCTAGAGAGGTCACCAGCTCATTGTCAAGAAAAGAGATGGAGACATCTAAAGCATTCATTAGGTTTAAAGCTCCATTTAAGTCAATGGGATTTGGGGGATTGTTCCAGCATTGCTCCTTTTTAGTTCACTGAATACTGCCCACATTAACAGAATTGATGAGGTTGTTGCATATTTTAGACAGACAGATAGATAGATAGATAGATAGATAGATAGATAGATACAGAGAGAGGACCAGTAAGATGATAGCTCCTCTTTAAGAGAACTGACACTGCACACACTGTTCACTAGCATAGGGTGGTCATACATGGGAACTGTCGAGGTTTGACCCTGAGACTGAGGATTTTGACCCAAATCTCAGGGTCTCAGAGTAAAGGGCCCAGTTCTCAGGGTGAGAAAGTCAAGGGTTTACAGTTCACCCAGTTCCCTGATTAGACAGGTAGGCAGTATTAGAAAACTCATTCCACTAAGATACCTCAGAGTTGCTCCAGAACCTCTAGAACATGGCTAATCAAATGTCCTACCTCCAGTTATTTGTGCACTGCATCACTGAAAGAGTTAGCAGAGTTATTAAAAAAGGGCAGGGCAGCGAGGTGCATCTGTTATTCCAATGCACCCATGAATTAACAGTCCTTTTTATCTCCTTCAGTGCTGGGTCTCTCACCTGTGCTCATGTTAGAGGGAACACTGCTAAGCAGCCATATCATCAACTCTAAGAGCTATACATGCAAAGAAAATGGAGCTATTCTAGGGCAAACCAACAACACCTTAAGGGACAAATCATAATTCCTGATATTTCCAGTGTTTTAAATAGATGTATCCATTGCATTGCTTCAGCCTTTTAAGCATTCAGTGGGTTTAAATCCCTATTTCAATCAAAGGAAGAGAATTTGCAATGGGGTAGAGACCTCTCTGCCATTCAGAGAGTTAAAAACCCCATTTAATTCAAGGGGGGGGTATTTGTCACCAATAGTGCAGATGGTTTGCCCCAGAGCTGCTCTCCTTCCTTTGTGTGTATGCCTCTCTGGGTTAAAGGGATAGTAATACTTAAAATGTAAAAAAAAATATGTTGTAGGGTTTATCCCCCTGAGTAAAACAAGGGTACTCCCACTGCTGAAAGGTGTTTCATTCAAACACTATTAATTTTCAAAGCTGAATTTTTTAGGTGCAATATCACAGTGGCCTGAAATTGTACAGTGGTGTTGTTGCTACATGATCCTATGGAAAGCTCTGGTCCTGGGACCATAAATCTCCATAGGATGGTGTAGCAACAGCGCCACTGTACAATTTCAGGCCACTGTGATATTGCACCTAAAAAATTCAACTTTGAAAATTACTAACTTTTGAATGAAACACCTTACAGCAGTGGGAGTACTCTTGTTTTACTTAGGGGGATAAACCCTACAACATATATTTTTTTTACATTTTAAGTATTACTATCCCTTTAACATCTCACCTACCCAGGAGATCACTGATCTTGTTCAAGCAAGACAACCCACACTCCCTTTGTAGGGGTCCTACCTATTTCCACACATGTGTTACTGATAAATACATTTATATTTATATGACTAAAATGAGTAGGACTGCAACAGGGTTAGTCAAATACTAGAACTGATTCTCTGGATATTTATTTGGTAGTCATAACAACATGTAGGAGCTGGAATTGGCTAATTGTGGCCTTGAATCTCAAGAGACAACAAGTTAATGCAAACCTGACCTTTACTATATTTTTAGTAGGTCTAAATAAGTTTGGCATTAGAAATAGGAGAGATCTCTGCGCATGTCTGTGAGCTCTTTGTACAAGAATAGGGGACCTTTAAATAGTGAGTGCTTCCAGTATGAGGCAGCTTGTCCACTTAGGGCCTCTGTGTGATATACCGGAAAAGCATTTAATAAGAACTAATATATCCTAATAATAACCTCCACTTACTTTACTATGGCCAGAAAGTCCTAATGACCCCTACGAATTTTGCCTTTGCGGCTTTGTTGAAGAGAAAACATCTTTAATCAGTCCTGGTTACCTAGCCCATGTAGGGGAGACTAATAGTTGCTGGCAGTTTATTCAGACTAAAGTGCATCAGCCTACTAACCCTTTAAAGGGATAGTAATACGTAAAATGTAAAAAGAAATATGTTGTAGGGTTTATCGCCCTGAGTAAAACAAGAGTACTCCCACCGCTGAAAGGTGTTTCATTCAAAAGTTATTAATTTTCAAAGTTGAATTTTTTAGGTGCAATATCTCAGTGGCCTGAAATTGTACAGTGGCGCTGTTGCTACACGATTCTATGGACAGTTCTGGTCCCGGGACCATAAATCTCCATAGGATGGTGTAGCAACAGCGCCACTATACAATTTCAGGCCACTGTGATATTGCACCTAAAAAATTCAACTTTGAAATTTAATAACTTTTGAATGAAACACCTTTCAGCAGTGGGAGTAATCTTGTTTTATTCAGGGCGATAAACCCTACAACATATTTTTTTTTACATTTTAAGTATTACTATCCCTTTAAGGACCTACTGGTGTAATCCATTCCACACCCCTCTGTGTTGTCAACCCTTTGAGTGCCAGAGGGGTACTCAACGCATTGCGTTGCATACCCCTCTGGCACTCAAAGGATTATGGTTCACATTTTGTAACTGTCATGTCCACCTCCTTTGATACGACATAGAGAACTGATGGTGGATGCTGTCTCATGAACAAGGAGCAAAGGGAAAATATACAGGGCCCATTAGGATTTTCTAGCCATAATAATTGAAGTGGGTGGTTATAAGTGCTCCTTTTTAACTCTTTGGTGACAAGGGCATATTTTTTTAACGCTAGAGGACAAGAGCAATTTTGGCTTTTTTTTAGTATGTCTTTGTTTAAACCATATTTTCCCTCTAATTCATTTAGTGTACCTACAGAAGTCATATACCGTTTTTTTAAGGATTACTAGGGCTTTCTTTTGAGGCCATATTTATAAGCGTAACCAATCATTTATTTTTATAATAATATAAAAAATTGGAAAGAAAAAAAACATTTTTTTTAATAGGTTTTACTGTCATAATTTGTATTGTTAGTGCATTTTTTTAACATGGACTGGATAAAAAGTATAAAGATTTGCTCATACCTCCCAAGTGTCCCTCAATGAGACCCATATCCCTCTCTAGCATCCCAGGGGTTAAGGGTTTTTTGGTAAAGAATATTTGGAAGTCAAGCTGCTCGGGGTTACAATTCCACTGGTGTTGGTGGGAGATTTAGACCTCACCAGTTAAAGGCCAAAGATGGACTATCATTGTTATAAGCTAAGGGTGGTTACTGTGCCAGGCAACAGAGGATATGGCTGGGAGAAGGATCATGTGAGAAGTAGTGGTGTGGTAATCATGGGCGTCCGGAGGGTGGGGCAAGGGGGGGCAATTGCCCCCACACACACACAATTACACCCTTCCTATAAACAAAGGGGCTGGATGGGCTGGTCTGGGGGTCTTATTGTTGCTTTGCCCCCCCGGAAACATTTCTACGGACACCCCTGGTGGTGATGGGTGGAGTTAGGAGATCCTAGGATGCCTTGGGGTGCCACTCATGTATATCCAATCCTGCATACCTTTCAGCAAAATGTATTTATTCATAATGTTTATCATTTCCTGTGAGTGCTTTTATCCATAATTTGTAATGTTTCCTGTGCGTGCATTTATACCTCAGATAATGTCTTGTCTTCCCATTATCTGACATCACCAGGTAAATGCTTTCACGACATAGGTGCATCCCCCTACATGGACTGTGTTTGTGTGTTTATGTGTGTCCATAGAGTAACTGTAATAAAATGTATTAATTCACTAGCACTGCTGTGTCTGAGACACTAGAGTACAGCCCTCAGGTCTCTGACTGGTTGATGCTCAGTAGGAAAATATAGTTTTTGATACCTTTTATTGGCTAACTAAGCAGATTCAGAATGCAAGCTTTCAAGACCTTGGGTCTCTTCTGCTTAGTTAGCCAATAAAAGGTATCAAAAACTATATTTGCCTCCTGTATTTCTACGGCTAACATGGTACCAACTCTCATCTGGCTGATGCTCAGCAGTTCTTCATTCACACTTTCTAATGTCAAGTGGGCAGGGCCAATTGTCAGGCAACAACAAGTCAGAGTGCAATAAACTGTTATCTCTTGTGTCCCAGTCTAGCAGTAAGAAAGGAGTAATTAGAGATTGTATCAGAATATAAATTATTCCTCCTATGTGTACAATGCATTTGTTTTTTAAATATCCATGATCTCCATAATGGATTGAACGAAGAGGGGGATGGAGAGATCAAGTCTGAAAATGTAGCTGTCTTACAGGACTACAACGTATTGTTTACATAGAGAAATGGGATTCCCAGATATCTGTAATATAACTACTATTGCACGAACATGGTGGAATCCCACCTGCTGTGTCCATTGAATTCCGCAGATTCCTGCTAATGCAAGGTCATGCCATAGAGAGACAGACATGCTTAATTTTAATGCTGTTATGAAGTGTTTGGCGTTGTACTGCACTGAGTAAAGACAAGCAAGAGATGACCTAACCTGACCCCCTGTTAAGCTGCTACCCCTGTTACTACTGGGTTTGCCACAAACATTTTCTTCCCAATTAACAATCCATTGATGTACTAAGAGTTATCTGAGCAATACTGGAACAAGCATAGAGGAACAAATAAAATCCCCATTGATCTAAATCTCTTGAAATCTAGAGTTGTCGCCAACACATTTCTTTGCATACAACAGGTTAAAATTTATACTTAAACCAACCAAAATTTGAATTTCTTCTCTACGGTTCAGCTGGTTTTCTCAAGAATCGAGTTAGTTCTTAGTACATCAGCCTTACTGGTCCATTTTTCTATTGGAAACGTTTTGCTTACAATTTTTTAAATACACGGGTGGGGGAAGAGTATAAAAAACATTTTTGGTGGTATATTTAACTCTTTGAGTGCCAGAGGGGTGCCACTGACACTTAAAAGAGTTGAGAATTGTTCCAAAAATGTGCAAGTGGCAGCAGTGATGGGTCAAGTTTTTAAAGACGTACATTTATAAATATGTTGTTATCTGAGAAAATCCGTATACATCTTTTATATGCTAAATATCATATATATATATATATATATATATATATATATATATATATATATATATATAGAGAGAGAGAGAGAGAGAGAGAGAGAGAGATACAGTATATACATCCATTAAAAACAAGTTTTGACCGGTGTTAAGATTTAACAATTAAAACTATCTTTATTTTTGTTTCAATTAGCAAATTTATACTTTTTGTCCATGGGTGCGGGGCAAAGATCAGCGGCAGGCAGTGAATCAGGGGGCTTCTCCCCCCTGCCTACTCTTGTGAAAATCACTGCAGACAGACTCACCGCAGCAGTGGTCCAGCGGGTTCATACGGGCAATTGTATTGGCAGTGCTGTGTACCATCCCTAGTGTGTGTGTGTGTGTGTGTGTGTGTGTGTGTGTGTGTGTGTGTGTGTGTGTGTATATATATATATATATATATATATATATAGTTAATGCCCTGGTATACATTCATATATTAAAGTAAGCAGAGACAAAAAGAGGCAGCACTAGTAGGTCATGCAGAAAAGCAAACAGGTAACATTTTTTGGGTCATGGTTCGGTCCCCCTGGACCTTTATCAAGACATCTGCATGTGGGTGACATCAGTAGGAGTTGGAGCTTATCTCAGGGTAACAGGGTTTATAAATCACATTGTTTGTACATGTAGTTGTCTTGATAACGATCCAGGAGTGGACCAAGACATCAGCCTAATAAATATTGCCTGTTTGATTTATTGCAAGACCCACTGGTGCTGCCTTTTTTTCTCCCTTGGCCTGCATGTATAAAAGCCAAGTGATGCCCACTCCAATAGTGGGGACACATAAACATTCTCTTTCCCATTTATCCCCCGCGATGCATTGGAGACCTCTCCAGTACTGAAGGGGTTAAAAAAGCCCCATTTAAATCAATGTAAATTTGCAGACTGTTTATTTATACCCAGTGGTACAGTTGGTTTGCTCCAGAATTGCACAACTTTTACACATCGTAATATATCTGATACATCCAGTTTATATACCAGTTTAGCCCACTTATACATCCCTTTATTGGCCATCTTATTTAACCCCTTGGATTCTAGAGAAGTCTCCAATGCAATGCATTTGGGACTTTTCTAGAATGCACACGGTTAAGAGCATTTTGGTGTTTGTACGTTATAGTCCTAGGCAGTTGAAGGCAAACTTTGGCTGCCATTGTCTGACTACAGCTGGAGAGCCAAACGTTGCCTATACCCCTGGTCTAAGGCTATTTTCTGTGTCAAGACACAGTAGGCGGAGTTATGGGCATATCTAGGAACTCTCAGGATCTGACCTGGAGACTTTATACTTAACTACATTCTCTGATTTTCAGGGCACAGTGAGTTCCCTTGTAACTCCACCCACTTCGCTGCCACTGTCACTCTCTTTCCTGTTTTTCCTACTCTCTACACATTTTAAGGACAAACTCCACCTCCCCTCCTTTCAATCCCTCCCATCCAATCAAACTCCTCCCACTGTATGACCAGAATCATATAATTTAGTCTCTCCCACCCCAGACCTTAGTATAGTTCAGGAGACTTGGTACAAGAAGTTTCCCAAGTATGGTTATGGGATGAAAATGGGCGTACCCATGCATGGAGTAAACAAAAATAGCAACAAATCCTGACTTTTACCAATAAATAATCTGTTACTTACTATAGATAACAAACACTGGGGTTTAGTTAAATCTGTCTGGCCATAGAAGGGGCTACTATTACCTACTAGTTTAAAAGCCCTTGTACACGGGCCACAATGCCACCCAGCAGCCTCGGCTGCTGCCCGGAGCCTCTCTGCTCACTGTCCGCGCTGCAGTCATGCGCAGTACAGACTACCCGAACGCACCATGGCTGATACAGAGTGGGGCACTCCGAATTCGGACCATAGCCCTCTCTGCACACCTTCATGGGACCAAATGGTCCCAGGAAAGTGTGCAGAGAGGATTCCAGTCCAAATTCCGAGCTCCCTGCTCCGTATCACCCGTGGCGTTTGGGCAGTCTCTACTGCTCATGACAGCTTCTGACAAACATCCTAGGGAATTATTATATAGGATAGTTGATGCCTAGAGGCATCTGAGAAATAAATCTGTCCAAAAAGGGGGTTTATTTGCTAGGAACAATACAAAAGTACCTTACCAGTTCCACCATCAATTAAGGTAGCCACATTTAAGGACAATTATGAACACATGATATTGCAGGACTGTTCAGGAATCAGTGTAACTCTGCAGTGTGTGTCCCTTATTTAAAGGCATATGTGGTCACTTTACCTGCAATCAAACATAACGTCTTTCTTTTCCAAAATCCACATCTCTTTCCATCCAATCCTTTTCGCAAATCCTCCACTTATCTTTCCATCCCATCAACTTATTTTTATTTAACAAACATTACCCTGTTGCACAATTATTGTAGAATGGTTTACATGGTGTGACTTTTCTTGTCTAAATAAATAATACATCTTTGCACCAGTTGTGCATTCAAGATTCTTTTATAACACAAATCACACACCTCCTTCCCTTTCCATTATCATAATGCCAACATGTAAAACCATTTGAGTGCTAGAGATATATCCAACATATTGCAACACAATGGGGGAGATTCACTAAGTGGCGATAAAAAGGGGATAAAGTGGAGATGACTTATCCAGTTTATCACTTCTCCAGTTGCTATGTTATTCTGTGGAGCCAATGAGTTCTCCAACTTTGAAGATGTTAGTGCATAGGCTCTATAGCAGAGGCGTAACTAGAAGCCACCGGGCCCTGGTGCAAGAATTGCCATGGGCCCCCTCGATGACATTGACCCCCTCAACCACATTGGCCCCCCCATTGGCCATCTCCACTGGCCACCTCCACATTGTCCCCAATCTCCACATTGACTCCACATTGTCCCCCATCACCACTGGCCACCTCCACATTGTCCCCAATCTGCACATTGGCTCCACATTGCCCCCCATCTCCACACTGTTCCCAATCTCCACAGCGCCACCACATTGCACCCCATCTCCACATTGCTTCCACATTGCCCCCAATCTCCACATTGCCACCACACTGCCCCCCATCTCCACATTGCCCCCCATCACCACATTGCCCCCATTTCCACATTGGCCCCAATCTCCACATTGCCTCAACATTGCCCCTCATCTCCACATTGCCTCCACATTGCCCCCATTTCCACATTGCCACCACACTGCCCCATCTCCACACTGCCCCTCATCTCTACATTGCCTCCACATTTCCCCCAATGTCCACATTGCCACCACATTGCCCCCAATCTCCAAATTGCCTCCACACTGCCACCCATCTCCACATTGCCCCCATCTCCAAATTGCCTCCACATTGCCCCCCATTTCCTCAATGCCCCCCATCTCCACATTGGCCCCAATCTCCACATTGGCCCCCATCTCCACATTTCCTCCACATTGCCCCCATCTCCACATTTCCCCCCATCTCCACATTACCTCCACATTGCCCCCCATCTCCACATTGTCACCACACTGCCCCCCATCTCCACATTGCCCCACATCTCCACATTGCCTCCACACTGCCCCCCATCTCCACATTGCCCCCCATCTCCACATTGCCTCCACATTGCCCCCATCTCCACACTGCCACCACACTGCCCCCATCTCCACATTACCCCCAATCTCCACATTGCCACCACACTACCCCCACATTGACAATCTCCTCTACTTCCCTGGTGGCCCAGTGATGTAGCAGGAGAGGTTGGTGCCTCCTTCCACACAGACCTCTATACAGAATGCAGATGGAGCTCCCGCGCGGTCCTCTCATAATGCAGAGCACTGGGAGATGATGTCATCTCCTAGCGCTCTGCACTAGTAGAGTGCCGGAGGGAGATCCGCTTATCAGAATGTTGCGGGCACCAGGCAGTGGGGTCGCAGGGGGCAGCCGGTCGCAGGTGCGCCAGTGCTCTATAGAATAACATAGGGACTGTAGAAGTGATATTACTAAGAAGTCAACTCCATTTTATCACCTCTTTATCACAGCTTAGTGAATCTCCCCTGTTGCGTTCTATACCTCTCTGACACTCAAAAGGATTAAAAGAATTATGTAAAACATGGCTCTGGAGAATTAACTCACCTACCTTTACATCTGTTTAAAACCATTTCTTAGCCCATTGAGGCTGATTTAATAAGAAAAATTAGAGGAATTCTAGAGAAAGCCAATGGCACCATAAAAAATCCCATTGATTTAAATGGGGATTTTAACCCCTTGATCAGTACAGAGTTCTCCAATGCAATGCTAACCAATTCGATAGAGACCAGTCTTGCATTCAAAGGGTTAAAATAATTTAATGAGTGGAACTTTACGTTCCCCATGGTGTAACTGGGTCGCTTCATAATTGCTTCAGTCCTTATTATATCATCTTTTTTTGAGTATCATAGTGGTGTGCAATGTATCACTTTGCATGGCATTCTGGCGTACCCCTCTGTCACTCAAAGGGTTAAAGCCAACTCATGCATCTGCAGGGTAACACAATCTGTTGGCCATCCCTTTTGCACATATTAAGAGTGCTACAATGCCAACAATCCAGTATGGGCATGCAGGCCTATATACAACTCGTGCCCATATACAGTAGGTAGATATATACATCCACATCCACACATACAAACACACACACATATATATATATATATATATATATATATATATATATATATATATATATACATATACACATGCACATACATACATACACCCACATACATAAACACACACACACACATATATAGATAGATGTATATATATATATACACACACATACATACATATACATACACACATACACATATATACATATACACACAAATGTGTACATGCACACACACACATATACATGCATATACACATACCCATACAATATATCTATATACACACACACACACACAAATATACATGTATATAGCATATACACTTATACATATAAACACATACATATGGATACATACATACATATACATAAATGCATATATCTAAATACGTACACACATACTAAAACTTATATCTATACACAAGTACCTATATATATATGTACTAGTACATATACAAATATGTATACATACATAAACACATACATGCATGCATGCATACCTACATGTACACATATGCATATAAACTCATATATACATATTGAATAGTCCACCCACATATATATATAAACCTGCATATATAAGAGTATGGGAAAGCATATGTCAGTACGTATACTTAATATGTTAATAATAATATGAAACCTGTCATTAGAATTCATGTTAACATGTGGATATATATGAAGAGTAAGATAATGATAGAGGGGTCATGTGAAACTTTGATAGTGGGATAGGAAACCCAAATCGACATTTAGTCCTATATTCTTGCTATTACCAGATATTGTCATTTATTTTACCTCCAGCAGACCGTTTCCATCTTCCCTTGTTTCAGTCTAAAGTCAAACACTATACTTTTCTCCTGCCTTTCAATGAAGTTAATTTTATCTTATTTTTTTCTCTTCTTCTATTTAAACCAGCTCTGTGAATAAATTATTTGCAGTGGAATGTTATTCCATCTGGGAGCCTTTTGCTAAATAAATTTACACAATTCCTGAAGTTACTTGTGGCAGCTGTGGATGTCTGTCTTTGACCTAAGTATAGAAAGATAAACTTCCCAATTACCCTCCACTGCTCAGAATTCTGTACTGCCTGTTGCGTTTACAAGGCCTATCAGAAATAATGAAAATCTTTTTAACCTGTAGTTAAAGTGTAGAAAGGGGCCTCTTGTCTAATACTTTCATCTTACTGACACATACTGTTACTCCTACTTCAATTTTATGTTTCTTATCACTGTTGCTAGGCACTGCACATGTTGGGGAAGTTGTAATAAGGGGAACTGAATCATTTTTGGAGGAGTCCAGCTGCTATACAATGAAATATAAAATTTACCATTGGGGTATACTGTAGATGCACTAGATTTGAATATAATTCTACCTCTTTATAAAGCCTTGGTCAGATTTCATCTAGCATTTAGAGTACAGTTTTGGGCACCATTGAACTGGAAAAGTACAGTGGTGTGCAGCAAAACTGATAAAGGGATTGGAAGATTTTAGTTATAGTCAATAGCCAAATCAGGGAGTCTGTACCATTTAAGGTATTTAGGGAATTGTGTTTATCCGATGTAGTGCAGCTAGTTGGTTAGAAGTCCCTTTTAAATCAACAGAAATTTTTATGTGTGCCTGTGGTGGTGTTTCCCTCGAATTACTCCTGGGTGTTATGCACTAAGGTGATTAAGAGAATATAACTTCTCCAGTTATATAAATTCTCCAATCCATAGGGGAGATGCAATAAACAGACCCAGATTTACATCTCAGGAGCCTGTAGGCATAGAAATCTGAAGCGCCTCCCCCCCCCATTGGCCACCTCCACTGGACACCTCCACAATGCTCCTAATCTCCACATTGCCCCCATCATCTCCATATTACCCTCACATTGACCTCCCTCCCCAGTGTCCATTTCCTACCTCTTCCCTGGTGATCCAGGATAGGTCTGTGCCTCCTCCTTCTGCACAGACCTGTAGCTGCTGAAGCTCCCGCGCAGTCTTCTCTTCAGTAATGCAGAGAGCTGGGAGATGATGTAATCGCCCAGCTCTCTGTATTACTAAAGAGCCGATGATGGAGCTCAGCAGCCACAGGTCTTTGCTGAAGAAGGCACAGACCTGTCTTCACCATGTTGCGGTGCCGGGCGGGGGAGGGGAATAAAAAAAAAAAAACAACAACAACAACAACAACATGATCCCAAAGACGGGTGCCCCTCTCTTTGGTGTGCCTGTAGGCAGATGCCTACTCTGCCTAATTATAAATCCGGCCCTGGCAGTAAAGTATGATAAAGAAGTGATAAAGGGGAGATGACTTCTCCAGTGATATAATTTCTCCAGTTCCTATGTTATTCTATGGAGCCATCTTTGGAGATCTTAGTGCATAGGCTCTATAGAATAACATAGGACGTAATGTCACTTGAGTAGTCATCTCCGCTTATCACCTCTTCATCATGCCTTAGTGCATAACCCCCATGTATTTTTCTATGCAGTCTATGCCCTAAGATCTCTCCAACTTGAAAAATGATAGTTCATTGGCTCTGTAGAATAATATAGGAACTGGAGAAGGGATATCACTAGAGATGTTATCTCCTCTTAATCACACCTTACTGCATTTGCCCTTGTTTTTCTTAGCACAACAATTTCACAAAGTTTTCACAGAATCCTACCCCCCAGTGCCATCCAGTGTTTCCTGGCACAGGGATGTCCAAACTTGTTTTTTTTCTCAATGGCCAAAATGAGAAAAGAACAATGAACTGAGTGTCAGGTATTGTTAAATAAAGTAATGGCCTTGAAGACAAACATAAAAAATAAGAGTTTTGAATAGACTCTCATCTGTTATCAGAATGGAAGATACCCCAATGTACCGCACACAAATGAATATGAGAAACCTCCTAAAGAACTGGATAGTGACTAGTCACTATATAAATATGTTCAAGGCCCATATAAAGGGCTTTCAAAACACCTGTTCATTAACAGAACAGTACACAGGACAAGGGGCCACCCGTTTAGACTTGAGGAAAGGAGATTTAATCTACAACAGCGGAAGGGTTTCTTTACAGTAAGGACAATAAAGGTATGGAATGCACTTCCGGAGGAGGTGGTGCTATCAAATACATTAGATGCCTTTAAAAGGGGCCTGGATACTTATTTAAAAGAGCATAATATAGAGGGCTATGCATGTTAGTATTGGGATTAATATTTAGTTAGGGCTTGTTGATCCAGGGAGATCCAGGGAGAAATCTGATTGCCATTGGAGTCAGATGCCTTCTTTTGGGTCAGCGATGGTAAACAGGAATAGGAAAAGGGTTGAACTGGATGGACGCAAGTCTTTTTTCAACCTAAATTACTATGTAACTATGTAACTATGTAACTATGTAGTTAGCTAATAAAAGGTATCAAAAACTATATTTGCCTCCCATGCTTACTTTGTTTACTTTGTTTTTACTATGTTAATTTACATATTCTCTAAGTGCACAATATGTATAATGAAGTTTTACGTTCTTCTTAATTTATATTCCAGGCAATGATGTCCCTGGATCTGTCTGCACAGAGCGTCCTGTACGGGCCTTAGCCTGGACATTCCTGGACTATAATACACAAACACACAAACGCTATTATACCCATAGATACTAGTGAGGGCTCTAATGTCCAGCTTAGACACTTCTCTAGCACCAAGGAGTTAAATAAGATGGTCAGTCAAATGGTATATAAATTAGTAAATAAACTGGATAAATTGCATGTAAACTGGAGCCCTACTAGAGCCTTGAAGGGTAAACTGAGCCCTACTTCCAGAAACCAAAACAAGAGATGCAGCAGCCAATTTCTCATAGTATAAAGTGCTAAATGCTCATTAAAAGTGCCATAGTTTTTTTGTAAATGTAGGAAGTTACCTGTCGGCTATGAGAATTGAGTTCCAACAACTTAAAGCTCCGCCACTCCCTCTCTGTTCTCTGATCACAGAGATCTGCAGGGCTGGGTAACATCATGGATTTATTCAGCACTTCTAAGAGAGGAAACAACATCATTATCCTATCCACTGAAGCCTAGTGGTAAGGAAATTGCAGACACTATGCTTCAATGGAGAGGAAAGAACTCTAGCAGAATCACAGAATGAAGTGTGGACATCGCCCATCCTTGCTGAACTAGAAAGAAAGAAAGAAAATGGCAGAGTTTTAAGTAGTCAAGTAACTGCCTACAGTTAGAAAGCCCCTTCAGCTTCCCCATTACTGCCCTTTAATGAGTGTTTGGCACCTTACTCAATGAGAAACTGGTTGCTGCAGCTCCTTGTTTTGTTTCTGGATGTAGAGCTCAGTAGTTTTAACTTTGTGTCAAATATTAGGCATCAGTTGACCTCGCATTTTCAATACTGACTAAGCATGAACACTTACACTAGTATAATAGTCCACAAACTGAAGACAACTGGTAAACTATGATGCATCAGCCAATGGTACACTGAAGATGAATGGACTATAGTCAGACAACATAAAGCCCGTACTAGTTTCTTCGTCAGTATTTCTCATGAAGAACCTATTAAGCACTACTCCGTAATAAAAAAAAAAAAAAAAAAAAGTGCCCAATAGTGCAACAATGTCACAGAGAAGTAATGATGCATATGTAACCAAATAAATGGGTACTCACACTTTAACAAAGTTAGACCTCTGTTATCAGCCGGACTAACAATGAGGCATATGGAGACTATTAACCCGTCTTCATTCAGGTGCACCTTCAGTCATCTGTGTCTGCTTACTTGGCATGTGTAAAATACACGGGTGGAGGCTCTTCTTTATTGCAAAATACAATATATGGCTGTAGCGCTTACGCATTTCACAGTTGAAACACCGCTTTCTGAAAGCTTGAAGCCAAATGTTAAAAACAAACCGCAAAAAGGTCTTAATAAATATGTATTTTGCAATAAATAAGAGCCTCCACCTGTGTATTTTACACATATCCAGTAAGCAGATGCCGAGGGCTGAAGGTACACCCGAACAGAGACGAGTTAATAGTCTCCATGTGCCTGATTGTTAGTCCGGCTGATAACAACGGTCTAACCTTGTTAAAGTGAGAGTACCCATTTATTTGGTTACATATACATAATTGCTTCTCTGTGATATTATTGTACTATTGGGCGCTTTCTCTTTTTATTTCGGGTTAATTCTATGCCGCTTGGGGGAGCGAGATCCTGAGAGCAGCTTTTGATAACCAGCTCTATATATCCAGATTCTGCGACTGAGGTCAGAGTTTAACCCCAGATGTGCTGTTGTTGGTTTTGGCATAGGCCACCATCCAACCACAAGATTTGTGATTGCATACCTTAAGGGTGTTGGTGGTGGTGGACAAATGTCCATTTGATTGATATACACAGGGCACCCCTCTGTTTGTACCCTATTCCCTTCTTGTCACTCTTATAAAGCAAACTGTCAGTCCCCACTGGGAATCTCCATGTTCCTGAATGATCACAGTGTCTAACAGTTCTGTTTCACCGTGGATCCGTCATAGATAAGTGATTTACAATGGTGATCCAGTTCATTAGAATCACACAACACCAGAGATCAATTACTCCTGCCTCCAGCCTGCTCCTCTGTAAATAACACACAGTAGAATAAGGTTAACCAAAAACAAAATCAGGTCCCCAGACCATCTGCAAAATAAGACTTCTTAAAATAGTATCCTTTGTATAAATGTACAGTTGGTGTACAGAATGAACAGGTATGGCAATTTTAAGAATACCTGGCAAAATTGTAGATAGAGGTTCCAAGTACATGGAATTATTTAGTATCCTCTTAAAGGAGAACAACACATTCAAATAATACCCCCCATCACTTTGCTATAGCTTAAGGGTTAATAGTGAGTGGGGTGGGGCTTAGGAAACAGTAAAAATTTAGGTTGAATACGGCGGGGATGGTAGAGAAGTGGGAGGGAAATGGAAGGAACATACAGGGCAAGAGCAGAAGTGGGAAGAGTTTCAATAGAAACTCCCCACATCCAGAGGAATCAGCCTCTGAAAATCCAGAGAGTTCCTAGCTATGGTTATGAGTATTTATTTGTCTGAAACGCTGCAGTTGGTTTGCTCCAAAACTGCACATTTTTAGCTTACAGAATTGCACCTATAGGGTACAGGTTTTTTTTGTCCTATTGTCTCCTAGTTTTTTTTACCCAAGATACTTCATAAGTAGGGAGATTAGCACCATTACATGCCCCAAACTGGCACCAAGACCCTGGGCTTTAAGCAGTGGTGTAACAAAAGGGGTCACCCTGCGACCAGGTCCGTCACTCCAGGGGCCCGGCCTCCCCCTGCGACCCCATCTCCACTCGTCCGCAGCCTGTGCCCGCAGCAGCTCAGCTGATCTTCTGGCACTCTAGTAATGCAGAGCGCTGGGAGATGACATAATCTCTCAGCACTTTGCATAACTGAGAACTGCGCAGGAGTGGGTTATGGAGGTAGGAGATGGAAATGGGACAATGTGAAGATGGGGGGGGGGCGCTGGGCCCATGGCAATTTCTGCACCAGGGCCCGGTGGCTTCTAGTTATGACACTGGCTTTAAGCATAAGACCTGGATCTTTAGACCCCCTTCATCCAGCACCTAGTAATACCACTGTGTAGAACAGTGTTTCTCAACTCCAGTCCTTGGAGGAAACCCCAATGGGTCAGGTTTTATTGATATCCATGCTTAAGCACAGGATGATCAATTACAATGACTTATCCATGAATTACCCACTGAGCCATGGGGATAGCTTGAAATGCTCTCACTCCCTCTCTGATCACTGTGTAGGTCCCTGTGATATGCAGGGCTGGGTGAGATCAGTGATTCACTCTTTGCTTATGAGATATTTATACTCTCGATTCAAGCCCATTGTCTGAGAATCCTCCAACTTAAGTGCTTTGTGAGGTGCTGATGACAGCCAGCCCTGAAGATCACAGAGATCTGCCAAGTGATTGGAGAGGAAAAGGCAGGTAACTATGTATAGCAGGGTAGGACTGGCCTGGGGGACAGGGGGGCAATTGTCCCCTGGGCCAATCATATGTGTGGGCCAGTGGGCCACTGATTCACTCAGTCTCCCATTTGCTGCTGTAAACTGAACTACACTAGCGATGCCAGAGAGCTTACAATTGAAATGGAGCTAAACAGGTAATACCACAGAGCTACAATTCAAGTACACCAACACTAGCAGCATAACCCATTTCACTTGTAAGCTCTATGTTATCACTGGTGTAGCTTTACTTAAATTGTAAGCTCTGTGGTATCATTCAGATAACTCCATTTCAACTATAGCATCACCAGTGTAGCCGGATTTCAATTTTAAGTCACGTGGTATCATTTGCCTAACTTTACAACATTAATGACAATTTTAAGATTAACAAACAAGGTGTACAGTAGGCTGGAAAGAAATGAGCCACTTGATTGTATTTGCCTCCCCGGCCACAATTTGCCAGCCCTCCCCAAACATATAGTTACAAATCCCTTTACCTTAACTCTTTGTTTCCCTTTTACATTTTAAAAGTGTCAGCGTATCTCCAAAATCTGCATTTGTGGGTTAAACTGCTAATGCCAGCAGTAGCCTGTGTTACCCTATATTAGGGTGACCAGACCTCACACATATAAAAAGTACAAGCTGCAGGGCTGAATTGATTTCAGTGCAGACCTGAAATATGCCGATTTCCTATGTGTCCCCGGTTAAAGGTGAGGTCTGGTCACCCTATCCTATATACACTGGATTTCAATTCCACTTGTAACATGCTGAGTTATAATAGATTTTGTCTAATTCTGCATACTTGCATCTGCTTCTTCCTTTTTTTCTTAAAGGGACTCTAAAAAAACATTTGATGATTCTGAAAGAGCTTTTAAAAGCACCTAAATATTTAATTATCAGTGTCACTGACACAGCTCAGAGATGCATTTCCCACCTGTCTTGGCGCTGTAAGGGTTAAGTGACAGTGAACGGCAGAGGTAATGTAGGTCTAAGACAGGAAGTGTCTGCATGGTTTGTCTTAATTAGCATAACCTACCAAAAAATGACTAATACAACATATATGTAGAATGGAGAGATCTTTCAAAATCACCAAAGTTGTTTTTAATCATGGTGTCCCTTTAATCCTTTAACGCTAGTAAAGTCTCCAAGGAATTGTGATGCATAAAAGATCAAGTCAAGTCTGAGATTTCATAAAGTGCTCTGTGTAAGAGTCTGGATTCAAATATGCTTGGATAAAGGGACAGTAAAACCAGAAGGAAATTGTCTTATATGCACAAGCGCTTTATTATGCACACTGAGGCTGATGTACTAAGATGTAGCGGAATAATTCTGGGGCAAACAGGACTGGATTTCCCAATAGGCAGAGCAGGCAACTGCCTAGAAGTCTAAATTTGAGTGGCTCTTCAGCTGTTCTGGCCACACCCACATTCTGAATTGTGGGTGTGGCCAGAGAAATCTCAGTTTGTACTCCTTTACAGGGTATTATTTAACCCCTTGGAAAATGGATTTAGAAGCAATGAGTTGGAGATCTCTCTAGAGAACAAAGGGTTTAAACATTTTTGTCCTTGTTTTTTATAGGTCAAGGAAACAGTTGATGGGAATGGGGGCAGGGCCATGTGAGGCTTGGGGGTGTGGCTATGGGTGGGGTTAATGTTGTCTAGAGTGCCTTGCCTAGGGGAGCCAGAGATGTAAATCCAGCCCTGGGAGCAAACCAACTGCAGCACACAGGACAAATAAAAATGATCACTAATTTAAATTGGGCTTTTAACCCCTTGGATGTTAGGTAGGTCTTCAACACATTAAGAAGGAAGGCACTGGAGATTGCTGTAACATTCAAGAAGTTTAAGCACATTTGAAGCAATGGAAAATTTGAGAACTTTTATTCATCCCCTATGGTGCAATTGGTTTACTCCAGAATTACTCCATTATTTTGTACACCAACCACAGTGAGACTGATGTACTAAGGAGAATTGGAGCAATTTTGGGGCAAATCAACTGCACCAGAGGGGACAAATACAAATCCCCATTAATTTAGATGGAACATTCAAGCTCTTGAATGCTAGAGGTCCACCAAGCCTGTCTTTGCAGTACATTGGAGATCTCTTTGTCATTCAAGGGGGATAAATCACCACTTAAATTGATTAGAGTTTGGGGAATTTTATGTGTCCCCTATGGTGCTGTTGGTTTGCTCCCCAATTGCTGCAATTTGTCTTAGTAAATGAAGCTCACTGAGGGGAATGTACAAAACAAGGGCATGTGTATGACCTGTGCCTATATATAATGTTGTTAATCTTCCAGTGCTGAGACACCTTAGTACATTTTGCAAACTTCCTCCAGAGCACAACCTCTAAGAGACCAACCACTTAAAGGGATAGTAATACTTTGTTTTATCTTTATTTTAATTTGTAGGCATTAAAAAAACATGAAGACCGATATAAGTTATGGTTTGAGAGATATTCACAAGCAAAGTTTCCCCTCCCGCCCCTTTTACCTAGTGTAAGCCATGTCTTCTCAGATGTGGATTCTGGTTGTAAGACCAGACAGATAACAGAAGGGGACAATCTTCTTCCTATGAGAACAATGAAGCCCCTGCCCCCCTTGACAAGTTTTTCAAGTTTTTCCCTTATCTTAATTGAAGATTGTCCCTCTCTGCAATCTACCTGGGCACCTCCCTTCTGCTCTGGCTGAGCAGTGTTACATCAGTAAAAGGGGCGGGAGGGGGATACTTTGTCATTCAATTACTCTTGAACTACGACTCTGAGAGAACTGAAATAACACTCTCCAAAGTCCAAATACTATGATGATTAATTAGAGCTGCTTTTATTATGTAACATTACTATCCCTTTAAATGACAACTATCATCTCCTGGGAAGAAACCTACTGATGAAGCTGGGGTTGCATCTTGAGTCTTGTAGCATTCCTGGGGATCAGTACTGTGGTCTGAAAGGAAAGCCCCGATGCTCCCCAGGTGTATCTGTGCTGCATCTTGTGAGAGAGTTTCCTGTCCTGCGAGATGCAGTTCCCCCTAGACCTGCTGTATTGGGCTTGAAAGTCTGACACAGCAGGTCTATGAGGAAAGTGTGTGCACAGCCAAATATTTCTGGTTTGCATTCCAGGCAAGGGGGTCCGTTTTCTGGATGGAAGAATATAGCTCTGATTTCCACTCCACCGGTATGTACATAATTTGTTCCTGGGAGTAATGTCCCCCACCCCAAAACCCCACATACACAAACTTTGTTCACCTCTTTATAGACGTGGCAAATAGTGGTCACTTTGTCACACAAAATGCTTTGAACATCATAGGTGTTAGGTGGCCACGGGAACGTTCAGCACACAACAACTGGTATTTAACCCTTTGAGTGCCAAAGGGGTACACATTTCATTGCGTACCCCATGGCACTCAAAGGGTTAAACTTATTTATGCTCTGAAGTGGATTTGTACATTCTCCTCAGTGCCTTTAACCCACTGAGTGCCAGAGGGGTATCCAGGTCATTGCTGTGCAATACGCTGGACATCCCTTTGGCACTCAGAAGGTTAATCCAGCAATGCTTTTTGCACCCCTAGAGCACTCAAAACATTTTAAAGTAAAAGGGGTTATATCCATTTAAATATAATTCCTCCTAGCCAACATTCTGAAAACACACTTGTGTAGCATGAGGATTGGTAAAAACTGACATGAATATGTAGGGTAGATATATTTACAAAAACGTGTGAAAGAAAAAAAAAGGATAAAACTTAAAACAGATAATTGCCCAGAGATTAGGACCCTACCCTTATCAGGTAAAAGAGACACATCTTCTAGTTGCTTGTCTGCCTCCGTTACAAAATAAACTCATGTATCACTTGAATACACAAACGGGTAAAATAATTACAGGTAGCTGACTACATACTTATATTAAAAGCAGGTGTTACACATTATGAAATTAAGAAATATATATTTGTTTAAAACACTGGCTAAGAATACAATCAGTTGCGTAAATACAGTAGATGCAGTGGGTACAGTTGTAACAGGGGATCAGCTGCCCCAAGTCCCAAAAGAATCTAGTTACGACCTTGGAAGAATGTTTTTGTATTAAGGAGCCCAAAAATATGTTTGCACTAGGATCTTCCAGTGACCATTATGCCAGTGATGATATTTAAACCCTTTGAATGCCACAGGGGTATCCAACGCAATGCGTTGCATACCTCTCTGGCACTCAAAGTGTTAAACCACTGAGGACCAGAGGGGTTGTGCAAAACACCGTGTAAAAAGTGTGAGCCCTATGAGAAATGTGAAAAATTCTGGTGAATGCATGGTTCACTATCAAAATGTCACCCTGAATTTGGCGACCAACCCAGGGGCTCATTAAATATGTTGCCAGGTTGAAAATAGCTATATAAAAATCTCGTCCGCATGACAAGTGTGACATAAGAAAGAAAATGGGCAAAAAGTGTACCAAGCTGAGCCGAATTAGCAAATGAGATTTACATGCGGCACAAGCAGAGGAACAAGCGTGACTGTGATGCTCTGTTGGTGTGATTGCAAGTTGTGATGCAGCACGCAAAGGGTTAATGGACAGAATGGAATGAACTCATACTCACACCGTCCATTAACACTTTGAGTGCTGCATCACAGCACCTGCAGTTTCTGATGGGAAATCACAGTCATGCCTGTTTCTTACACATGCTACCCTTGCTATGTGGGTGAGATTATTATGTCTCTATTTCCAACCCGGCCACATATTTATTGTGCCCCTGGGTTGGTTGCCAAATTGAGGGGAACATTTTAATAGGATACCCAATGCACAATGACGTTGATGGGAAATCACAGTCATGCTTGTTCCTCTGCTTCTGCTGCATGTAAATCTCATTTGCTAATTTGGCCCAACTTGGTACACTTTTTGCCCATTTTTTTTTATTACGCATTCTACCCTTGCCATGTGGGTGAGATTATTATGTTGCTATTTTCAACCTGGCCACATATTTATTGTGCCCCTGGGTTAGTTGGCAAATTGTGGGGAACATTTTAATAGGATACCCAATGCACATTCTGTGCTTTCATTTTGTTTCATTAAAAGGGTGCCTGAGCTTTTGCTTGTGCACAAACACATTACTACAGTATGGCACACACATTCTATATCAACCAGCCTTAACACACCCTGTAGATGGTGAAAGAAAAACAAGCATGTTTGCCTATTCACTCCCACACTGCACAACCCTTGGTGCAAAATGGCCATTGTTTCACGCATAAAGCATTCTACATAGGGTTATGGCTGCTGTAGTGTACAAAAACAGTTCTCTGTCCATTATTTAGCACATCATTCTAATTGTACTTTCCCCTCTCTATTCCTTTAACCCTTTGAGAGC
Source organism: Rhinophrynus dorsalis (assembly GCA_037306005.1). Classification (NCBI taxonomy): domain Eukaryota; kingdom Metazoa; phylum Chordata; class Amphibia; order Anura; family Rhinophrynidae; genus Rhinophrynus; species Rhinophrynus dorsalis. The sequence goes on from CM074721.1 coordinate 80,801,632, forward strand.
CCAAGTGGTACGCAACGTATTGCTTTGCAATGCTGTGTACCACTCTGACCCTCAGATGGTTAAAGTAACAGTCACACTCGTTCATGACATTATATATTTTGCCTATATATTTTTTTCATCTTCATTTATTTTTCATGCTTTTATATCCCTGACAGTGAGATAGCTGATTTTCTGTTTTCAGAGAGCATTCTGTCATGGAATGTAAAAGCAGTAGTAGTAATACAATATAGTAGTTACATTGTATTACTATACCTGCTTTCACAGTATTCAGCTAGCTCACTGACAGGGACATAAAAGTGTGCAGATTAATAAAAAATAAAAATAATAAGAATTAATGTCAATCTGACTTTACATGATATGCACTTTTATAATAAAGTAAAAAAGGAGGCTGTCACTCCTCAAGTTTCATTTGTTTAAAGGTAAATTATCATCTGGATGCAAGTGTGAACTGAAAGATTAGTGCAATTATGCTACTATGGGCACAACTAACCAGACAGAACTAGGGAAAGAGAGAAAGAAAAGGCTTGAGGTTTCTCATGGAAAACATTCCCACAGAAAGGTTTATGACTAATTGGCACAATAGTGCACAATGTCAGTAAGAGGACATAAAGCATGTCTGTTGATTCAAATTGCAGGGGAACAACATCAGATATTTTAAGTATGTGACTCAGTTCTCCAGTGTTATCATTAAAGGAAAATAAAGTATATTTTCTTATACCCATTATTATCAAAAACATACAGTTTCCTTTGGTTCATTTCATTTAAAAGCTATTTCGGTTTATGCTCTAGATTCCATTGCAGTTGATAACTTTATCAAATATTTTGTCTCCAAATTTCTCCATAGACTTCAACTGGAATCAGCGATAACACTTAACTGCAATGGAACCTAGGCCTATGATGGCTCTTTCACACAGGCAACTTCAGAAGCATGATATTTTTGTAGCAGCTGAAAATGTTGGTTAGTTTTAATGCCACAGTGCAGCCAGGTTTTCCCTGCATCCCACTCTTTCAATATAAATAGAAGTGATAAAAGTGCACAGAAAAACAGTTACCTGTGATAGTCATGTGATTTCAATGCTATTACATTGAAACCAATACTACACATTTGTAGCTGTGGAATGCCACTGTTGGAGGAAAGCTGCAGCATGGTGTGTCTCTCTACGATCATCGCAACTCATGACATCTGTGTGAACAGAGCCGGGTCATCTATTATGGCAACCTAGGCTACTGTCTAGGGCCAATGGCAATATGTGGGGCCTTGGCTGCAAGTGATAGGTAACAGACAGAGGCCCTGTTGCTGTTGCTGCTGCTAACATCTTGTGTCAAATACCCTTTTTATTGAAAGACACCAGCATCATACAGTTGCTCCAACTTCCAACAGAACCACAATACCAATACCTCCTAGCAGCACCCCAAGTCAGATGCACCAGATCAGGGATGTGGGACCCCAGATTGATATCTTGCCTAGGGCCTTTTGGTGTCATAATCTGTCTCTGTATGTGAAATACCCCAGAGGACATGATTAACAACTCACACTGATGTCACTGCAATAATGTGGCCCATGTGAATAGGGCCTAATAGTAATGTCATCTTGGATGCTAGTGAGGTCTCCAACATCCAAGCGGATGCATGTGTACAAACTGTTTATGGACGAAACAGTAAGTCGTATTCTGAAGTAACTGAAGTATCTAACATACTTCTAGAAGTTTGAAGGACTTTTTGTGGTATTTTTCTACAGAAAAATAGAATGGTAGAAGTTCTTTAAAGAACATCTTTTTTATATTTGTCCACTATCCTTCAGGGATAAATTACATTAACTGTACTATAAACAGCACAATTATCACCTTGCAGCATGAGTCTGATGCATCAAGAGGAACTGACATAGTTCTGAGGCAAACATAGTACACCACGAGAGACCAAATACAAATTTTCAACATTCCCATTGATTTAAATGAGGCTTAAAAATCTTTTGGATGCTGGATAGCCCTCCATCATTGAAGTCCTCTCTAACATTCAAGGTGGGGTCGGGTTATTCACTAAGGAGTGATAAAGAGGTGATAAAGCGGAGCTAACTTCTCCAGTAACTTCTCCTGTAATATCACTTCTCCAGTTCCTGTGTTATTCTGTGAAGCCTATGCACTAAGATCTCCAAAGTTGGAGAACTCTTAGTGCATTGCCTCCATAGAATAACATAGGACTTGAAGAAGTGATATCACCGGAGAAGTCATCTCCACTTTAACACCTCTTTATCACACCTTAATGCATAACCCCCAAGAAGTTAAAAGTTCCAGTTAACTCAATGGGAATTTATATTTGCCCCCTTTGACACAGTTGGTTTGCCATAGAATTACTCCAATTGTATTTTTTACTCAGCCTCATTGGGACATATATATAAAAGTGTGTTAGTGAAATTCTGGGGCAAACCAACTTCAACAAAGGGGAGAAAAAATTGCAAATGGAACTTTTAACCTCTTGAATGCTAGAGAAGTTTCCAGAGCAATGTATTGGAGATCTCTAGCATTCAAGGGATTAAAAACCCCATTTAAACCCGTGGCAGTCTGGGGAATTTTCATGTTTCCTCTAAAATGCAGTTGGATTACCCCAGAATGCACTGCTCCAATTCTATACATAAGACTCCTTGTGTCTACGTCATACAGTAAGCTGATGTGTATAGAGTGTCTTGGATCCAGTACATATACTTCCATCCAAATATACATATATTCTGATACTGCATAAATATGTTACCTGGGAGATCATTCATATGTGCAAACGTTAAATACACATTTCGCAGTAAGCATTAATAGCTCTTAAATTCTTGGAAGAAAATGCGTCACTGTCAAAGCAGGTGAGATTTTAGTTCCTCTTTTAATTCTTCCATGTTTGCTTAATCCAAGATAAGCACCTTGATACAGCTTGGACTCATAGGCATTGTAGTTATTTGATAACAGGATTTCCTTAAACTTGCATTCATCCTGAAACGTTGGCTGAAAAAGAAACAATGCTATTATTTATATGCATTTATATTTTCCTATCCTTAAGGCTTGAATAGTCAACATTATCAACATCATAGAATTTCTTTGGCATGATTCATGATTGGTGATTTGAGAAGCAATTAAGTGAGGTAGATTCTCCAGTGATATAAACTCTCTAATTATCTGATACTTCCAAAAGCATCTGTATGATTTAAAACATCCAACAAAAAAAGTTATGTACAAAGGAGAGATCCAGCTGAGATTCTGTCTCCCGAAATAAACCCTCAAATCCCTGTTATTCCATGGAGCCTAAGCACTATTATCTCTCCAACTTGATCTCATGGTTTAAAGGTGTTCATAGTACATTTCCTTTTTCATGGTACTGAGAGGGGTCCTGTGTGTGCCAGACAATCGATGATTTTGTGTGTGTGTGTGTGTGTGTGTATATTTGTGTGTACGTTTGTTCATGTATATGTATATATATATATATATATATATATATATATATATATATATATATTTGTATGTGTGTGTGGGTGTGAGAAAGAGAGAGAGAAACCTACCCTCTGGCTGGCTTTACAAATAAATAATGTGTCTGTGTTTGTTTGGGCATGCATATGTGGGTATGTATATTTGAGTGCTTGTGTGTCTGATTGTGAGTGCATGTATGAGTGTGAATGTGTGTGTGAGAGAGAGAGAGCAAGCTCATTGTTCTAACTGACTTCACAATAAATCAGGTGTGTGTTAGTGTGGGCATGCATATGGGGTTGTGTACTCGTGTGTTTGAGTGTGTTGTGCATGTATGTATTTGTGAGTCTGGATGTGGGTGTGTGTGCAAATGTGCATATATGCATGAGTGTGTTTGTATGTGTGTGTGCATGTATATTTGAGTGAATATTTGTGTGTATGTGTGTGTGTGTGCATGCATAAGGCATTCGTGAGATTAGAATTTTTAAAGAGACTAGCGTATTGTACATTACACTGTGTAAAACCCCAGATCATTTTTAGGTGTTCGTATTCCTTTAACTGGACAAAATGCAACCTGACATATCCCTGAGTTTGCTCTCATGTGTGCCTGTTTGTGTGTGTGTGTGTCTGTTTGTGTGTGTGGGGGGGGGGGGGGGAGGTTATCACAGTAAGTATACAAGTGTATAAAGAGTAAATCTGAACGAAGGGGAATTATGTTACTGTGAAAATTGCAGTGGGTTTTGGTGTCTCACATTATATGAAGTGGACATTTTATAGATGGCTCCTGCATACAAACTTAAACATATGCCGACCCGGTGGCTAAATGTGGATAATCCTTAACACTAATAGCTGAAACAGTCTAAAATAGCTCCTTCATATCTGTACATGAGGTAAGGCAATGCTTATAGTTTCAACCAGTATGCCATGACATGGGTCCTTGCAAGGGTATCACTGTATGCTCCTATCCCAAGTGACCTTACCGGCTCAGTACATTGTGGTGTCGTTTAGTAGCATTACAAGGGTATTTTAACCCCTTCAGGACCAGAGTGGTGTGAAACAATGTGTTTCACACCTCCCTGGTCCTCAAGCAGTTAATATCATAAGGGGGTGTACTAATAAGAGTCTATAATGGAACCATTGCCATACATTATTAAGAGCTAGTTGAAGAGCCCGTCACACGGGCCACAGTGCCACTGCCAGCAGGTCGCGTGGCAGTCATGTGCAGTAGAGACTTCCTGCGCCGCGGCTGATACAGAGCTGGACGCTCCGAACTCTGCTGTCTACTGCTCATGACTGCAGCACGCGCATCAGTCTCTACTGAGCATGACTGCGTCGTTACACACGTTTTAACGAATTATTATATAGGAGGATAGTGGAAGAGTTCTGTGAATAATAGGGGAGAGCTAAAAATTTACATTTACTTGGATGGGGATTTAAACCCCTTGAACGCTAGAGAGGTCTCCAGTGCATTGCTTCGCAATGAGTTGGAGACCTCTGTAGCATTCAAGGAGCTAAATTCTCCATTTAGATCAATAGGAGTTTTTGGAATTTTTAGCCCTCCCCTATAGTGCAAATGGTTTTCCACAGAAAGCTTCCACACTTTTCTTTCGAACATACAGCCCTTAGTAAGTGCTACGTCTGCCTGACTACAATTTACAAAGCAACTGACATCACTGGTCCTCTTGTTACAAGGACACTTAACAAAATTCATGGAGACTGATGTACTCAGAATCGGAACAACTCTGGGTCAAACCAAGTGTGCCATAGGGGAAAGGAAAGAAAATATCCAATTGATTTAAATGTGAACTGTAGGAATGTTTATTTGTTTCCAAAGATGCAGATAATTTGCTCCAGAATTACACAGGGGGTTATGCACTAAGATGTGATAAAGTAGAGATGACTTCCCCAGTGATATCACTTCTCCAGTTCCTATGTTATTCTATGGAGCTTATGTACTAAGACAGTGGTTCTCAACCTGTGGGTCAGGACCCCTTTGGGGGTCCAATGATGATTTGCCAGGGGTCGCCTAAAACCATCAGATATTTATATTTCGATTCACAACAGCAGCAAAATTACAGCGATGAAGGAGGAACGAACATAATTTTACTGTTAGGGGTCACCACAACTTGGGAAATTTTATCAAAGGGTCACGGCACTAGAGAGGTTGAGAATCACTGCACTAAGAGCTCCAAAGTTGGAGAGATCTTATTGCGTTGGCTCAGTAGAGTAACATAGGAACTGGAGAAGTGATGTCACTGGGGAAGACTTCACTGCTGTATCACCTTCCTATCACAATGCATCTTACCCAGCTCTCCTTAGCCTGCCAGCCTCATTATTTGCAGAGTTAAGAGCAAGCTATGACAGATGGTGCCTGGGAGTCTGCATTCAACAATAAATCTTGTTACAAGGGCACTTGAAAAACTCATTGTGGTGAAGGTACAAATCTGTCAGCTCATCCCCGTTGGCATTATCCTACAACTCTGGTGGCTGTACTCAGACGTATATACTGTAACCAGGGGGTACAAACCAGTCCACAGTACCTCAAATGTGCAGGTTTTCAGGATCTCACCACATGAACATGGTGAATCAATCAGTTCAGTAATACTGAAGGGTCTGTCTGAGTTAGTTAAGGAGATGGTGGGCTAAGGACATGTTTGAGCACCCCTGTACTAAAGTGTATGATCAGTGTAGGGAATATCGGATCATACCCTTTGCCATTGTTAAGACTTGAATGACAGCACACCCCTTACGATACCTGGGAACCTTTTTGTCCCAAGTCCCTGGAGAAATACTGAAGAGCTAAGGATGAGTGTATCCAATTATGTGATCCACATCATATTGTGGGTGGGGCTTAATCGGGTAGGTGTGGGTAGGTGGGTGCTTGATAGGAGGAGTTGACCATGAAATAGGTGGGAAAGTGAAAGGAATGGGGAAGGAGTAGGCTGAATGGATTGGAAAGTAGGTATGGTTATAGTCAAACTCACCAAGATGAAGACCCAGTAATTCAATCTGAAAAATGGAGTCTCTGGGCAGATCTGAAGATATCACATGTATGCCCCTTACTCCTGCACCATAGCTTTTTGCAGGAAAATAGCATAAAGTTATACCACTTACTCTACTCCTGATTTTATACATGGCACTTAACAAGGAGTAGAGGAAGGGAATACCCCGAAGTGTCCATAGATTGTCCCATTACCTATCCCTTGTAGCAAATGGCTTTAAAGGAGCAGTAAACTTTTTTATAAAAAATGTTATGTTATAGGGTTTTACCTGCTGAGAAAAACAAGGGTACTCCCACTGCTGTCAGCTGTTATATTAAAATTTGGTAATGGTTCTAATTATTAGACGTGAATTATAGCATGATTACTTCCTGACAGCTCTAACTGACAGCTGAACAGTTTCTTTCACATTCTGTGGAGAACTGTTTGTCACTGACTTTCCTCTCCCACTGAATGCAACAGAATAACTAATTGTAATCTGACTACTAGAGGGCACTGTTGATGTATAACCCACACACATAGTGTATATTGCATTATAGTAAATATTGTATTATATGTGCAGTTTCCTGTATATACTGATCTCTTTGAAAGTCTGCCTCTAGCTCACACCTTCTTGTAAGGCAAAAAAGTTGTTTTCCATTTGTATAAATAAACAAGCATTGGGCTACAACAGATTTCCCACTCCATGGTACAATCAACATTAAGGGAGGAAATTTAGGCTTAAAGGAATAGTAATGTTTCACAATAAAAGCAGCTCCAATTAATCTTCATTGTATTTGGGCTCATGGAGAGTGTTATTTCAATACTGTTAGAGTTGTAGTTCAAGAGTAATTGAATGATAAAGTATCCTCCTCCCGCCCCTTTTGCTGATGTAACACTGCTCACCTCAGAGCAGTAAGGTGGTGTCCAGGTGGATCACAGAGAGGAACAATCTTCAATTAGCATAAGGAAAAAACCTGTCAAGGGGGGCAGGGTTTTCATTGTTGTCACAGTAAGAAGATTGGCCCTTGCTGTGAGCTGTCTGGTCCCAAGACCAGATTTCTCATCTGAGGGGAGGTGGCTTACACTAGGTAAAAGGGGTAGAAGGGGGGAACTTTAACATTCAATTACTCTTGAACTAAAACTCTGATAGTACTGAAATAACACTCTCCATGGCCCAAATACTATGAAGAGTAATTGGAGCTGCTGTTTTTGTAAAACATTACTATCCCTTTAAGAAGCTAAGTAAACTGACATTGGGTAAACGTACAGGTAAGGAAATGGTTTCAGTGCCTGATTTAGAGTGGAGTCATATGTGTCTGTGTGTGTGTGTGCATGTGTACGTGTTTGTGTGTGTGAGTGAATGCGTGTGCTCGCAAAACTGCTGTTTGAAGGACATCTCCTGCTTAGTCATTCTGTTAAAAAATAAAAGCTACATATTCCGGGGGTATATTTCCCCTTCAAATCAATAGGAATTGGGAGAATTTTTATTTGTGACCTATAAGGCAGATAGTTTGTACCATAATTACTCCAGTTCCTCTTTGTACATGAGCCTCATTATTTGTAAACGATAAGAGCATGTTATGACAGACGGTGCCTGGGAGTCTGCATTCAACAATAAATCTCGTTCTTCAGCTAAAAATCTGTACGGGTCAGATGCCACCTGTTTTTGCACGTACTCTCTACTTGCTGATATACATTAGTTAGTTTCTCCTTCCATTGCCTCTAACATATTTATAGTGTGATTTGTATTTGCCAACAAATTACACTAAAATGTAACTGGATACCAAATCAGGGCTGTGATACATTTTATATTTAAAACATTTCCACGTGGCAAATAATAGGTCACAGATGATAGAAGGATGCATTTGAAGCTTGATATATCCTCAGTAATTCAGTATCCCTTAACTCATTGGATCCTGGAGAGGTAAGCAATGCAATGGATCCACAATTTAAAGGAGAACCGTACCCTAAAAATAAGTTTCTCCTAAAGTGGACCTGTCAACTTGAGACAGGTTTAGAATGTTTTACAGAGAATTTAAATCTGTCTATACGTTGTACTAGCCATTTGGCTGTATAATAAATTGTTTATGTGAAATTCCCTTTTTTGTTTGGATAGCACTTTATGCTAATTCCCCACAGTATGTTGATTCATTATGTTTGAAATCATACTTACATCATACTTTGTTATTAGAACTATCCCCAGTGTGTAAGCTCTGCCTAGATTCATTCACAGCACAGTGCGTGGTAATATTTGGGCAGCGTATAATATAATTATGTAAAGAAACAAAAAGAAAAAACAGGAAGGGGCACCTATAGTGTTATACCAAACTAATGGATATATGGCAAATTGGCATACAATCAATCAACTCACATTTAATCATTGTTGATAATCAGGCATATGCCTGTTACCATTATATTTCATTTTTATTGTTAATTGATTTTATTTTATTACACCTTTTGTCCTAATCCATTGGGGGCTGTGATCCTGAGACTTACCCTGTCTGTGGAGGACATCAAGACACGGAAGATATACATCTAAGCAGGGACTGTGATCCTGAGACTTACCTTGTCTGTGGAGGACATCAAGACACGGAAGATATACATCTAAGCAGGGACTGTGATCCTGAGACTTACCTTGTCTGTGAAGGACATCAAGACACAGAAGATATACATCTAAGCAGGGACTGTGATCCTGAGACTTACCTTGTCCGTGGAGGACATCAAGACATGCAAGATATACATCTAAGCAGGGACTGTGATCCTGAGACTTACCCTGTCTGTGGAGGACGTCAAGACACGGACGATACATAACTAAGCAGGGACTGGTAAAGTACCCTGCATGCGTATATTGTTGGTGACAAGCATATGTCTGATTATCAACAATTTTTAAATGTGAGTTGATTGATTGTATGCTCATTGCCGTATATCCATTAGTTTGGTATAACACTATAGGCGCCCCTTCCTGTTTTTTCTTTTTGTTTCTTTGCATGTTACATACTTCCACTTTGTGGATGGCGACCATGTGAAGTGGAGCGGCCTGAATACACTGCTAGAGGGGGCAGTTCCAATCAAATCCCCTAAGCGAGTCTAGCTGAGCAACACATAAGTGCTGGTTTTAGTCACGTTCCTTGTGAGTTCTCTATTTATGGGTAGTGGTTGATGATTCAGTTATTTTACATTAATACACCAGGAGCGCCTTCTGTTTTTTCTTTCTGATTGTCTACATAAAATAATTAGCAAGAAGTCCCATGCTATGCTACAAAGAAAAAGGGATTATTTCCCATAAATTATTTATTTTACTATCAAATAACTAGTACAACCTACATTTTACAGTGGCTCTGTTGCTACACTATCCTATGGATAACTCTAGTGAGTTGACCATTAACCTGGAAAGGATCCTGTACCAACAGCACCATTGTAACATTTCAGGAAAGTGACATACTGCAGCTTTTGGGTGCAGTCCCTACTTGACCTGAAATTTCACAGGGGTGCTGTTGCAAAAGCATCCTATAAAACATAGAAACATAGAATTTGACCGCAAATAAGAACCATTTGGCACATCTAGACTGCCCATGAAGGTTTATGGTCAACTGACCAGAGCTGTCCATACACTGCTATAGCATAGCACCACCATAAAATTTCAGGCCATGGACGTACTGCACCCAAAAAATTCAAGTGTGAGCAGCAATATATTTTGAATAAAGCATCTCTCAGCAGTGAGAGTACCCGTGGTAACCTATGATAAACACTGCAATAATACATTTTTTAATATTAAGCGTTACCATCCCTTAACCCCTTAAGGACCAGATGACGTGCTATGACCATCACGGTCCATATACCCTAAAGGACCAGTGACGGTCATAGCATGTCACATACTTTTTACTTACAGCACTCTACCGGGAGCACTGTAAGTAAAAACGGGTCCTAAAATTGACCGCTCCAAGACTGGAGCGATCTCTCTTAGGCCTCAAAGTGCCGTGCCGGGATGTGTAACAGGTCACATGTATAGGCGCATCGGCAAGGATCAAAGCGGTTCTTAAGGGAAGGTAACTTCCCTGGACAGCTGGTCCTTAAGGGGTTACTAATGCAAATTGGGTGACAAGTTCAATCTCCAAATTGGTGTTTCTCAAAGCAATGGAGACCCCTCTGGCATCAATTTCTTATATCTCAGATACTTAGCAACACTGGTCATATGCACATGTGAAAAGAGGAGCAATTCTGGAATAAACCAACTGCAGCACAGGAGGGAAATACCAATTATGTTTTTCTCTCTCCCCTGTGGTGCACTTGGTTTGCCCCAGAATGACTCCATTTTTGATTTGAACAACAGATTTTTATAGGTTGATTACATTTATACTAACATGTAAATACATATAAAACTGTCAGATTTATAAAAAAAAAATCTAGTTATAAATAAGTTGGTATCTGGTGATAATATTTTATTTGGACTCACAATGGATTTGAAAACAAGCTGTAGAGAAATATAAGAGACACTGACATCTATAAATTAACTGGGGTCCAGATTTCCGAACAGCCAGCATAGGCAACTGCCTAAATTTTGAGGGGTGCCTCATCTGTGTTGGACACTCCCACATTCTGAATCATTAGGTTTTTCTTAGTACCATCCTCGTCATTGCCTGTATCAACCGGCTGTTTAATAATATTACACAGCCTAACAAGTGGTTAATTCATTATACACTTTTGTTGCTTAAAAAGCATCTCTGTTTAGCACTTAATCACATAAATCCTTTGGCAATGCATTCAAGATCACTTTGGCGCCCAGGGGTTTAAAGTTACAGATTCAGACTTTCAGGAACAGAATAAAATTTGCATGTGCGTGCTCTTTGCTAACACAGAAGCCTGCAATAAGCTGCTAGATACTTGTGGAAGGCAGATGTATTGCAATAAGAGCAGAACTGGACTGGAACAGACATGGAGCTTCAAACTCTCTGAGGTAAAAATGTCTGCTGCAAAACAGAAACAATGCCGTATGCATGAAGACATACTTTTGGGTTAAACTAACTACACCATAGGAATATACACAAAATTTCTACAGATTCCTGTTTATACAAATGTTTTTTTATAGCCCGTTGAATGATAATGAGGACGCTAAGTAACAGTATACCTGGGAACTCTCTGGATCAGTCCCAGAGACTCCGGATTTCAGATAAAATGACTGGGTCTCAGGGACAGGGGCTGATTCCCCAGCTTTGTGAGTTCAATGGTAACAGGGGAAACTCTAGGTTTTTGGGGGCAAAAAATTCACATGGAGCCCCACTTTACTCCTGCATCATTATTTGTAATAAGCCATTGCCATTTGATTTTGTTTACATGTGGCTATGGTACTGTAGAAGCGCTACTGGACCCCGAAACAAGTGGGGCCCCTTATTCTGCTTATATTGTAGCGCCAACACTGGTGGTGACCCCACCCACTTTCCAGTCTGTCCAGTCCACTCCTTCCCCATTCCTCCATCATTCCCATTCATTACATAGCAAACTCATACTTTTAACCCCTTAAGGACCATTGACATGGCAGGACCGTCACGCTGGTCCGGCACTTAAGGACCAGTGACGGTCCTGGCACGTCACGTACTTTTACTCACCGCGCTCCTGTAGGAGCGCGGTGAGTAATACCGGGCACTGAAGTTGATCACTCCAAGACCGGAGCGATCTCTTCCAGTGCCCCGTTTGACGTGACGCCCCACGTGATCAGTCACGTGGGACGGCACGTCAAAGTTTCCTATGTGGTCCTTAAGGGACGGTACACCCCGGGACCGCTGGTCCTTAAGGGGTTAACCAACCACACCAATCCAATTAAGCCACACTCATAATATGACATAAAACATAATTTAGACACTTCCATCTCCGGAGATATGGGAGAAACACTCTCTAGCATTCAATGGGTTAAAAACCCCATTTAAGTCAATGGGGGGAGATTCACTTAGTGGTGATAAAGTGGAGTTGACTTCTCCAGATTATAACTTCTCCATTTTCTATTTTATTCTATAGAGCCTATGCACTAAGATCTCCAAAGTAGAAGAAATCTTAGTTCATAGGTTGCATAGAATAACAGGAATTGGAGAAATTATCTCTACTTTATCACCTCTTTATCACCGCTTAGTGAATCTCCCCCCAATGAGTATGTTTAAAAATGTTATGTCCCCTTGTGGAGCAATTGGTTTGCCCTGGAACTCACCCACTTTCATTTGAACATAGGGCTTTTAGTTCGATATACACAGAAGCAATAGTGGAAAATCACCTGCCTCAGTGAGGGCAATTAAAAATTCCCATTGACATAAATGGGGCTTAGAATCCCTTGAATGATAAAGTAATGCCTGGTGACCTCTCTAATGCTCAAGTGTCTTATAGGTCAATTTATATTAAACAGATTTTTAATTTGTTCCCTTGAATCCATTAGCCATTTTGATGGTCAAAAACTGGACTTCCTGCTGGATGGCAGGGGGCTGGACTAAACAAGTGAAATCTTTGGTTTAATCCTTTGCGTGTTAGAGAGATATCCAGCTTGTTGCAATGATCTGGATACCTCTCTGGAACACACAGGGTTAAAGCACTGTCTTGCTTGCTGCAAAAATGTTACTCAACATCAGGTGTTGGGTTTGTTACATACAGATCAGGGGTAGACAATCTTCGGGAATCCAGCTATTGGAAGCTCCAATTATCTCCAGAGTCACAATGGCAGATCCAGAGAGTTTCCAGGTAAGGGTATTTGTCACGGCAGATTGAAGGAGAAAAGCATATCATTCTTATGTCCCAGAGTGCACACTGCAGAGCAATTTCCATAAATATATATTCACAACTTAATATACATATTTTTGTTTGTACTCATGGAAAAAAGGAGGCACTCTAAATAAATATAATTGGGACACTAAAGTGTCAAAGCACCCCATCATCTTCAGCTGGATCAGAAAGCTGAATATACATACCGGGGAACTTCCTCCTGTGGAGCTCCCGGAGAGGGCTTATGGGCTGCCACTAGGCTTATGTTAATAACGTGATTTGTGTCATAAAGTGGGCATGGCTTAATTGGGTGGGCTGGGCTTAATGAGATTGGGCTGGGAAAGTTGGGAAGAAGTGGGTTGGAAAGGGGCAGAACAGGGTGAGACGGAGGAGAGGTGGATAGAGTTTCTCAGGAAACTCACCACCAGAAAATCAGCCTCTGCCCCTGGAGACCCAGTTATTAAACTGAAAACCAGAGTCTCCTGGGTAGATCTGGAGAGTTCCCAGGTATATGAATATAATAAATACTGTCCCTTTAAATAAAACCAAGCCAAACAGAGTCTTACTGTTTGAGCATCAGGGAGTTGTGCAAAACACTCCGAAGCAATGTGTTGCCAACCTCTGACTCTCAAAGGGTTATGCATTTGTTTACTTTTTTAAATGAAGGCAGCAATATTGCTTTAACCATTTAAGTGCCAGAGATGTACCAACGCATGGCACTCATAGGGTTCAAATGATGGTATAACTCATTTTCTGTTTATGTATAACATCTCTAGAAATACGACAGTTGAAATAACTAATTCATTTTCAAGTGGAGTGGTTATAGCACTTAAAGGGGATCATGGTTATACAATATTTGTTAAGCTGGAACAAAGCCTTTGAAATCAGGGGAAGTTGCATGATTACTAGTTTTGGTGTAGTCTTTTTAAAGGGATAGTAATGCTTGCAAATTACTAATCCCCATATTGTAGCTTTGTTAAAAAGAAATGTATCGACTCCAGTGTCATCTCTCAAACCCTTATGGTTTGAGAGATGATAGCGCTCAAAGTTCCCCCCTCCCTCCCCCTTCCCTGACTGAATGCTGACTGCAGGGGAAAATGTCATACGACAGTCTTATGTGCATCAGGCGGCTCTGCAGCTGAGCCGAGATCATGTTTATAAAAAAGAATTCTTTCACTGAAACAATCTTCTACGTGTCCTTGGTTTGCAAGCATACGTAGAAGACCGTTTTAGTGAAAGATTTATTTTTAATAAACGTGATCTCAGCAATGCTGCAGAGCCGCCTGATTCAAGTAATACCGGATATCCCTGCAGTCAGCATTCAGTCAGGGAAGGGGGAGGGAGGGGGAACTTTGAGCGCTATCATCTCTCAAACCATAAGGGTTTAAGAGATGACACTGGGGGCAATAAGTTTCTTTTTAACAAAGCTACAATATGGGGATTAGTAATTTACAAGTATTACTATCCCTTTAAAGGAACACTAACATCTGTACTTTAAGTTATCACCTTAAAATATTCTCTTGATTTATTGCTTGAGGCCTCAAATCTAGTATTATATAGACCCTGTGGAGGTATCCATTCATACTTTGTGCAGGGCTCTCTGATCTCATTAGCATAAGCAATCATAATAAGCGTTCCAGATGATAATGCAGTATTGACTGTAAACTGTCAGAGATAAGACAAAGGCTTTTCTAGTAGAACGATGGGTATGTACACTACCGTTCAAAAGTTCCCTTGTTTTCCATGAAAACATGCATCAAATTAGTTGCAAAATGAATAGGAAATTCAGTCAACACGTTGACAAGGTTAGAAATAATGATTTTTAATTTAAGTAATAATTGTGTCCTTCAAACTTTGCTTTTAGTCAAAGAATCCTCCATGTGCAGCAAATGTAGATATTCCATTAAAAATCAGCTGTTTCCAGCTACAATAGTTATTTACAACATTAACAAAGTCTGCAACATATTTCTTATCCATTTGATGTTATTTTTAAAGAAAAGATTTGCTTTTCTTTCAAAAGCAAGGAAATTTCTAAGTGACCCCAAACTTTTGAATGGTAGTGTATCTCAATGAACTGTCACACATCTTGTCATTCATTCCAAGCTGCATAAACAATCAGCATCAATATAGGACACTTCCTACACAAGCAAGTATAAGATTACTTTTATTAATTTATTGTCTATTTAGAAAAATGTTTTATCAGGACGAATATATTGAAATTTCTCTTGTTTTGAAGCATGTTCTGGATTTTAGGGGTCTAGATTAAAATAAAGACATCTGGTAAATCTAATCTGGAGTTCATGCCATATTTAATACTAGTTGAAGAGCCCGTTACACAGGCCACAGTGCCACTGCCAGCCGGTCGCGGTGCAGTTATGTTCAGTAGAGACTGCCTGTGCCGCGGCTGATACAGAGCAGGACGCTCCTTTGGAGCACCCCACTCTGTATCAGCCTCATCACTGGCAGTCTGTACTGTGCATTACTACAGCACGCGCAGCAGTCTCTACTGCGCATGACTGCGGCGTTACACATATTTTAGTGAATTATTATATAGGATACCTAAAACAATGTCATTTGAATCTCTCAAATGCTAGAGGTCACCAATGCATAAATCTATGAATGGGGCAAGTCACTCTTTCATATAACATCAACATCTATTTTATCTTATTTGTCCTTTAATCCAATGTAATGATAACTTTCATTTCAGTGTGAATACAAATATTTTTTATACTCACCGAAGCATATATTCTTCCTTTGTTGTTCATTGCTACAAACAGTTTACTTTTCATACCAAACAAGCTGATGATCCCCCGATCTACGGTTGAAATTTGTAACAGACCTAAGGAAACAAATCACGTGATTCACATTATTTCTGTACAGACACGCACACTCTGTTAGTTGTAACATTACAATTATTTTTCTTTATCAGTGAGAAAATGTATCAGGTTCATCTAACAATTAAAGGAAACATGAATGCTATGCCCCTGTCAGAGAAGAGAGAGTTAAAGGGATAGTAATGTTTCATAATAAAAGCAACTCCAATTAATCATCATAGTATTTGGATTTTGGAGAGTGTTATTTCAATTTTGTCAGATTTGTAGTTCAAGAGTAATTCAATGACAAAGTGTCCTCCTCCCACCCCTTTTACTGATGTAACACTGCTCAGTCAGAGTAGAAGGGAGGTGCCCAGGTAGATTGCAGAGAGGGACAATCTTCAATTAAGATAAGGGAAAAACCTGAAAAACTTGTCAAGAGGTGCAGGGCTTTCATTGTTCTCATATGAAGAAGATTGTCCCCTTCTGTTATCTGTCTGGTCTATGGACTGGATTCCACATCTGAGAAGAGATAGCTTATATTAGGTAAAAGGGGCGGGAGGGGAAACTTTGCTTGTGAATATCTCTCAAACCATAAAGGTTTAAGAGATAAGACTTATATCACTCTTCATGTTTTTTTAATGCCTACAAAATAAAATAAAGATAAAACAAAGTATTACTATCCCTTTAAAGGGCCTCAATAATGAGAAATGTTTGCTGCTGCTGTTGTGCTTATGTCTGTGCTGCTTTGATCCAGCTGTTGTAGCACTATAACGCCCATCATACTCAGATGACCAACAGACAGATGAGATGGATAAGAATCGCACATCAACAGCCCATCAACAGCTGTAGGCAGGGATGATTTTGAGGTAGGTTCATGCCAGGTCAATGACTATGAATCCTTTTTATCTGGCATTAAATGAGGCCAGCAGAGTAATACACCATTGCATAAGACCAGAGTAATACAACATTACACAAGATCATAAGAGCAACACATATTATCAGCTAAGAAACATACAATGGATTAGCACTCCAGTGATGAAAAATGTTTGTTTAGGTGGTGCTTCTGTCTGTGCTGCTTCTCTCCAGTAGTTGTTGAACTACAACTCCCATCATCCTCAGCTGAACAACTGCCATATTAGGATGATGGGTACTGTAATCCAACAACATCTGGAAGCAGGTCTGATATTCAGGTAGTTCATGCCAGGTTGATGGCTTTTAATGTGGCTTTACATGAGACCTGCAGAGAATGACACTATTATCTGAAACCAGCAGAGTAATATACCGCAGCAAGTCAGAGAGAGAGGATGGTAGTAGCACAATAATGAGGAATGCTTGCTTAGCTCCTGCTGTTTTTATACTCCAACTATCATCATCCTCAGCTGACCAACAGCAGCTGGGACTTTTGAAAATTGTCTGCAGCACCTCAGGAATATGGGAATTGTAGTCCATCAACTGCTAGAAAGAGAGCTGATTTTCAGCTAGGTCATGCAAGGCAGATGACCTGGTACATTTTTATCTGGTTTCTCATGAGACCAGCAGAGCATTACACATTACATAAGACCAGCAGAGCAATACACCATAACAGGCTATCAGCAGAACAATATGGACTTACATGAGACCAGCAGAGCAGTATGCCACTGCATGCCAGTCAGAAGGTGATACAACAATAATTGCCACCAGCATGGCAATACACCATTACAGAATGAGGCATCCTGCTACCTTTCTTTTAAGAAAATCACTTCTGTAGTTGATCCACAGGTTGTCCAATATTGGTGTGTGCTCAGGTAGCGGTAATGGTTTTGGATTATGAATAACACAAAACAATAATACATATTGTTACTATAAGCATATTTTCTTTTCTTTGTTTTTTTGGGGGAGGAACCACTTTTATAATTCTGGGCTTGCTTCTGAATAGGGTAATAAAGCTTGAAAACAAGCTTCTCTTATGTGAAAGGGTATATTATAAAACATTCACAGATCTACATGAAAAAAACATCCATGCCTTGATAGAATTTAAGGGAAACTATCAAGCTATACTTGTTGGAATTATGAGTGCTTGCAGATCAATGGATGGGCACAGTGAGGTTTGAAAAGAACCCCCAGATGCTCTATAGGTGCATTGTGCAGGACAGCTTCCTATACAGAGTTATGCAGGCACCCATAGATCCTCTGTATTGTGAAGCAATCCAAGCAACCAAGGGATAAACAATAGCCTGTAAAGGGGTATAAAACTGGTGCAGGGACATTGTACAGCTGTGAAAAGAGTTACTTCACTGGAATGGTCTACAAAGTGTGCCTGGTTTGCAAGCACACTTTGTAGACCATTCCAGTGGAGTAACTCTTTTTAGGTCTTTAGATCCCTGCTCTGCTGAAGAGCCTCCAGTGGTACTGGAACTGGATTCCCCTGCTGTCAGCTAGACACTGACATCAGGGAAAGGGGAGGGAGTGGGAATCTTTCCCTGCGATTATCAAACCCAAAAGGTTTGAGAGATAGGACTGGGGGCATTTAGATTAGTTGTTAATAGCTACAAGATTTGGTGTTATTCATTTCTGACAATACTATCCCTTTAAATATTACTTTTATTTAAAAAGGGTTTTTGGAACAATCACATTCCGATCAGTAAGAAGAGACTGTTACAGAAAGGAAGGGTGAAAAAAAAGAAACAGGTGAAAAACAGAACGGAAAATGACACTGCGTGTTATTAATTCTTACATATGTGTATGCAAATGTCACAACATACCCTTTCACATATGAACAGCTACTTTTTAATGAGACCTAATTACTTAAAACAACTTTGCTGATTTTGAAATCTTGTATTAGCAATCTTGTATTTAACGCTTTGAGTGCATCGCAAATGCGATTAAAAAAACCTGCATTTTTTAGTTACTTATATGTCTAGATTATGTTAATTAATACATGCTGCGTGGGCACTTCCTGTCTCAGCCTTACATTATCTCCTCCACTCACTGACACAGCAATGTATTGCCCACACCCTAGCACTGAAAGGGTTAAGTGTCAATTAGCGGGGGAGGTAATGTAGGGCTAAGTCAGGAAGTGCCTGCACAACATGCTTTTTAGACTAATTTTTAAAGTTCTTTCAAAGTTGTTGTTAGGTGATAGGGTCCCTTTAAAGGGATAGTAATACTTCAAATTTACTAATCCCCAACTTGTACAACTTACAGAAAGAAATTAAATGCCCCAAATCACATCTCTCAAATCTTTATGGTTTGAGAGAAAATCAATTTCAAAGTCTCCCCCTCCCTCCCCCTTCCCTGTTATCAGTGTCTAGCTGACTGCAGGGATAGTCTGTCGTACGACCATCCCTTGGCTCTGCAGCAGAGCCGAGATCGCATTAATGAAGAAAAAAATCATTCACTGAAACGGTCTTGTACGTGTGCTTGGAAACCAAGCACACGTACAAGACCATTTCAGTGAAGGATTTTTTCTGCATTAACGCAATCTCGGCTCTGCTGCAGAGCCGCCGGATGACCCCAGGATCGGATTCCCCGGCAGTCAGCTAGATGTCAGATGACTGATGTCAGGGCAAGGGGAGGGAGGGGGAGACTTTGAAACTGATTTGGGGCATTTAATTTCTTTTTGTAAGTTGTACAAGTTGGGGATTAGTAAATTTGAAGTGTTACTATCCCTTTAAGCATTAACATTCACAAAAATAACATCACATGAATTAATACTTGAAGAAACCTCTGGTTTCAAAAGCTCTGCTGTTTTAAGAACTGTTACATAGGTCCACTAAATGGAATCAGTAACTACAATCGGCTTGCTTTACATCAGAATAAGGACAACCACTACTTGGTTCAATACCATTACATATAATATTGGTCACAATGGTAAATTAGACCAGAGCTGTTCAAGTTCAGTTCTCTATGGCCACTGACAGCACAGGATGTCAGGACCGTCACTGTAGATTTGCTTTTAAGGACCCCTAACAGTTCTGGAATGCCACGGAATTCAGGAGTCCCTGTGCGGCTGCATGCCTCTCGGGGGCCCCTTTATCCAAATCGCTAAAAATATATATATATATATATATATATATATATATATATATATATATGGCCCATGGTCCTTAACTGCCAGCCACACTGTGCAGCCAGTCATTAAAGGAGTAAGGATTTCCCTGGTTATGAGCAGGTGAACTAATCAGCGGCTTATTCATTTTGACTGACCCACCTGTGCTTAATCAGGGAAATCCTTACATCCTGGCCTGTTGGTAGCCCCTGAGGACTGAACTTGGACAGCCCTGAATTAGACCATAAGCTCCTTGGGACAGGGGCCTTTTTTTCTATTGCATCTATGACTATAAACTTTAGCTCCACATGGAGAAATATAAGAGAACCAATTCTGGAGCATGTCAACTTACCCATAAGAGGAATATAATTTACTATGGCTAGAAAATCCCAAAGACCTCTATACATTTTGCTCTTGTGCCATTGTTCAAGATATAACACTTCAATCAGACTTGAGTACCAAGTCCATGGAGGCAGAGTTCATGATCCTACTAAAACCTTTTAGGCCCGGAGGGGTCAGCAACACATTTTGAAGCAACAATGTGGGAGGGCCTGGAAATATTTATATTCCACCTACACTGCAGTTGGTTCGTGCCACTAAGTGCCCGTGTAGAGGCACAAAACAGCATACTCTGGTTCCAGCATACTTGTAACTCCTACATTAGTACATAAACGTATGCAAATGTTGGCACACCAGTGGGGAGATCCACTAAGATGTGAAAAAGGTATGATAAAGAGTAAATATCTTCTCCAGTGCTCATGCTTATACACAGACATCTCCAACTTGAGATATCTTAGTGCATAATCTCCACAGAATACCATAGGAATTGGAGAGTGTATCACCCTGGAGCAGGTATCGCCTCTTTATCACACCTGAGTGCATCTTTTTGCTAAGCTCGCCTCAC